>VDFB02058242.1:421203071-421425255 GCA_007258455.2 Sequoia sempervirens | reverse complement strand
AATTATTAGAAAAATGTGCATCAACTAAATCTTGTTAGATAGATCTTCTCACGTGGCAATTTTAAAAATACTACAAAAATGTTCACCATGCTAGGGTCGTACAAGAGTTGCTATGTTATGTTTTTCTGACAAAAACAACAAAAATTTGTGTACATCCCTCTTTTGAACACCTTAATCTCAACCATTTTCAAAATAAATTAGTAGTTTAGAAAGTAGACTTGGAGCACTTTGATCCTTGTTTTTGTTCCATCTCAAAATTTTGAGTGTAACTATCCTCAATTTCACGTCCAAGGTCAGTATTTCTTGATTTTAGAAAAAAGTGGCCACTTAAACCCCCTTTTTGGGAACCATCTTTTTGCACTTACCCATGTCACACCAATGTCATCGGTCATGTGAAAATTTTTACCAAGCGCACTGCAATTTATAGGGGGGGTTACCTGATTCGTGCATTCTTAAAAAAGATAAATTTAATTTAATTTTAATTAGTGTTGGAGGGAAAATGATAAGTGATGAGTTAATTAAATAAAAACATATATTTAATTAATATAGATATGATAAAAGAGATTAAGATAATTAAATAATTAAGAATTATTTAATTATTTAATTAATATAGATAGAGGAGATGATAAGGATAATGGTGAAATGATAAGATGAAAATGCATTAGTCATTTTTAGATGTCTACATTTTGCCCCTTTTTGAGACAATACATATTAAAGTGTTGTTAGAAAGAAAAAAAGATAGATGATATGCCCCAACGAAGCATGGGATGGAGATATGATGCCCCTTGAGAGAATGACTAGAGAATTTTTTTTTTCGGGCTCAAAACAAGAGGGATTAGCTAGAAAACACAAGATAAGAGTGATAAAAGGTTAGAAAAAGACCCTAGAGTAGGAAAACAAAGCTAAAAAGAGCTTAAGGATGAAAGCTTAGGGCTAGAAGGGCTATAAATTGTTGGAGAATTCCAAGATCAAAGAGCTCGAAACATACTTCCAAAAGTGAACAAAAATAAACACAATAGCATGCTTATTAATATAATATGAAGTGTGTATAATACAATGATTAAGCCTTGCTTATATAGGCAAGGATGAGGAGGTCAAAAGGTAGGAGTGAAAATATAACTACCCTCCAAAGATAGAACACTTGTGAGCTCACTTGAAAAGTGTGTGAGCAAGTGTCAATAAGTGTCTCAAGTCATGAGGACACATGTCTCAATCATATGAAGTGAGACAAAAGCAAAAGAAACTTAAGTAAACTTAAGCTAGGTGTGAATAGCTCAATCCTAGAAAGGCGATTAGCTAACTAGGTATGATAACAACACTATTTACACTAACACCCCCATTAAGTGCAACTTAGGGAGTAATATATGCACTAATGATGATTCCCGACTACTAGGCCATGTTAGGTACTCATGTACAAATTTCTCATAAAGTGGAGTAAAGGAGAAAAACCTAGTGGGAAATAAAAACCCCTCTCCAAAAGAGAAATATAATGAAATGAAATGTACAAGTGAAGAAGATTGAAGGACGCATGATGACCCCCCAAGGACTACTTCTAAAATAAAGTACAATGGATGTTCCCCCCATAGGAGAGAAACAAGAGGTCATGTGACCCTCCTAGAAAATGTGAAGTGATGAGCTCTGTGTGAGGAAATGCTTCCTCCCAAAGTTGATAGTAGAAGAGAAACTATGCAGCTTCCCCTCAAAATGATGCTTGTAGTGTTGGTAGATGCTCGACATTAGATGTTGAAGATGATCCATAAACAATATTTCTCCCCTTGGGAATAAATAACACCACAAATGTGTGTAATATGACCTATTCTGAATAGGAATATGCAAGAAGTAAGATGAACATGTCTCTAAATTATGCACATGATCCAAAGATTGAAATGATGTCAATGATGCCTTGAAATAATTCTCAAAGATGTCCAAGTCAATGTTGATGTATGACAGATGTTGATATGATGGATCGAGTACCATAGAAGATTCTAGAATAGGGATCATGGATGTATGGAGATAACTAGATTGATGTGAATATGATATTGTTGTAGATGATGATAAATGAGTTCAAGATAGGTCAACTCATGAATATATGAACAATTTTTCATGATAGAATCTGATGTAGGCGAGGTAAGAGCAATATCCAAAGATGGCAATGGTGATGTAACTTCATTGAAGCTAACAATAAATAGAAAATGAATGTCCTCGATAGTTTTATAAAAATTTGTAAGGTGGGATTCTATAAACAAAGATGTGATGTCTAGTCATTTATAAACAATGTGGTGGATTTGTAAACAATCATTGGAATTCATGAATGAGACAACAATGGATTTTGATATAGCAACAGATGATGTGGGTGATGAGAGCTCAATGCAAGTCATTGAACTACATTGTTCATCCCCAAATGATGGTGTCTCACAAAATGTCTTAGTGAAATTAGATGATGATTATGCATGTGTTGGAACTAGAGGATTAGGTATGGCCATACCATGACTAAGAAGAATTTTCTCCATTTCCTTAATTCGACAAAACTAACATTCTTCTATTGTATGCCTTTTCTTGAATCATAATATCCACATTTGATTTTCCATTTATTAGGAGGATTACAAAGAGTACTCAAATGAAAGGGATTTAGCATGAGAGACATGATCACATGAACAAACAAAATCAAAAAGCAAAAACACCTAGGTTCTCCCCCTTGATTCAAAGAGACCCCTCAAAATGATTAGTGCTTATTGTAACTCCCCAGAATAAATGTGCAAGAAAAATTTACAAGTTATGAAGATCAAATGCCAAAATCTTCTATTTATAACTCATGTAGTTTTTTATAATTTCTTGAAAAAATGGTAACTTGGATCTTATTTTTACATGTAATATCAAATTCCTTGCAAAATTCTTATACAATTTTTTAAAAAAGCTTACAAAATTTCAATAATTGGGATGAAAATTATGCCCCGTCAAAATTTGCTTACAACTATGACTTTGGAGGTTAATTTTTTATTATTAAACAACATGAAGTCAAAAGAATCTTGATGCTAAAAATCAACGACGGAACCAACTTCTCATTGACTATTCACACTTCAGAATTTGACCCCCCCATTTGCAAGTTATGCAAAAATTAAAAAAAAAGAAACTCTTATGCTCTTTGGAGATACATAGATGATTAAATCTAACCACTAGAGATCAACATTAAATGTTATCTCTTAAGAAAGTTGATTAGAATAAAATGATAGCAATTTGATGGAATGCTTCTAACCTTTAATGTTAGAGGTTTGATAGTTACAATAAGTTCTAACAAATTGAATTAAAAACCAACAAAATAATGTAACAAAAAAAATAATATACAAAAAGTGCTAAATGTGAGGAGGATCGGATTTTCTATGGAGAGGTCTCATATGGAGGAGTCCTGCTAGGATTGACACGGTGGATGGACTCTTTGACTAAGTAAACCAGGCCTATGAAGGCCGATTTGGATTGGACCACTTCTTGCGCCCTTGGCAAAGGGAAGATGATGAAGACAAAAACACTTGTGGAAGGGCGTTGCTTGTGAATATGAAAATATGCCAACAAATGTCAAGAAATAAACCATGATGTTGTAGGCCGCTAATAAAAGAATGAAGAGACCGCCGCAATAACATATGTAACTTTGCATTGTTAAGTCACTTGCAAATTCAACAATTGCTATGTAGAGTGAGTGACTTTACCAAGTTCACTTGACTCATTTTCTCATCGAGTGACCTCATGAAGGAATCTTGGCCTGCTTTCTCCTCCTTGCTACTAACTTTTCCAAATGACTGAAAGCCCTGTGACTCAAATTTTGATAACTTATCTCCACTCTCCGCTCTTTGTTAAGCTCTGTAAAATCCAAATGCTAATGCGCTAACCCAAAGGGATGTACAGGGTGTTATTGATAGGCCACCTCTGAGACTTCAATCGACTCCCTAAAGGGGACCTACAATGTACTTGTGTAGCTTTGTGATCTAGGTCACGTGGGGTTTGTGATGGCATAGAAATTTGTAGATGGGACCACATGGGGAGAGAAATGCTTTGATCTCGTCAATGAGAAAAGGGCCAAATGCTAGCCATTGAAATAATGCAACCACCAAACACTTACAAAAGAGGCAAAAAAGGGTAGTCACATATGTATGAGAAGATCGTGGAGTATGTCAATAGAGGTATTGAATTTGACTATGGAGAAAGTGTAAGGGATTCTATAAATAGATTGCCCCACTTCTTTGGCACACAAAAAATATGAGTGATTGTCTTCTCTCTTTAGACACCTTTAGATTACCCTTTCCTTCATATTAGAGACTTAGTGTAGTAATAGATAAAACACCCTACACAAATAATGTTAGGAATTGCATGCAAAAAATATCAATTAAATGTAAATAAAGATTAAATAGAAGAATGAAAATACATAGAAATAATAACAACGAGAGACAATTTTTAACATGGTTCACCCAAACTCAGACTACATCCACCAACAGAGAGTCCAATATTATTATCCAGCAAATTGAACCGATTACAACTAGAAATCCTTGCAACTCAATACCGTTGCAAATGTTACAATACAATATCATCGGAAACCCTAACCCTTAGTCATTTTATCAAGACTTATGTCAATTACAAAATAGGGTTTTTTATGTCGACCAATAGAAAAATAACTCTCGATGCCTTTATAAAATAATAAAAGTCATTTGAGGTCTTGAGGGTGCTGCCCCCGAGCCCCCGTGGGGGTGCTGCCCCTCGACCCACCAGAGGCGCTTCCCCTGGACCCCGCAAGGGGTGCTACCCCTTGACCCCATCTTGGGGGCGCTGCCCCCAAACCCCTGTTGAATAATTTGGAGGGAAACCGCACCAATAAAAGTGGGGAAAAATTAACCTCCAAGTCTGATTAGGCTCCATATAACAACAAATAAAACAACAAAATCCTCCAAGTAGGTCGAAATAGCCGCAAATAGATCAATAGGCTCGAAAAAATGCAATTTCCGAACCTTGCAACAATAGGCCAAATATTTACAAAATGCAATTGTCTACCCAATGGGAAGATGGGTAGAGGGTTAAATTGGCTCTCTCCTAAATATTTTTCAATTTTTTACATTTTTTTGTAAAATCGACACAAAGGTCAAAAAAGTGCAAAAAATGAAAATTAACAAATTTAATGAAATGAAAGGTATTTCTTCGTTTCTAGAGCCTTTTAGATGCAATGGTAGTCTTCATTTAGCTCTATGATGCTTCATTGATAGGGATATGTGCAGGATTCACCTCGATGTAGGAAGGAATGTGCTCTCATGTTGGAGAATGCCAAGATTAGAGAGCTCGAAATAGACTTCCACAAGTGAACAAAATAAGCATAGTAGTATTTCTATCAATATAATATAAAAGTGTATAATATAATGATCAAGCCTTACTTATATAGGCAAGAATGAGGAGGTGAAAAGGTAGGAGTGAAACACTGACTACCCCTCCAAAGATGGTACACTTGTGAGCTCACTTGACAAGTGTTGTAGAAAGTGTCAATAGGCGTCTCAAGTTATGAGGACACATGTATCAATCATATGAAGTGAGACAAAAGAAAAAGAAATCTAAGTAAACTTAAGCTAGCTGTGAATAGGTGAGTCCTAGAAAGGTGAATAGCTAACTAGGTATGATAATGAATATATTTACACTAACATAAATAAGGCAAGGGAAGCCAAAAATACTCATTTGCACTCTCACACTCTCTTAAATCCAAACCCTCTAGAGCACTCCAAAAGAAAAGCAACAAAGGTAATGGCAAGAGTTATAAGAGAGACACAAAACAAAGAGGATCCAATCCTTTGGGTGACCATCCAACGCAATACCATTGATGAATACCTATCCTTGGGAACTTGACAGGTAGACCTAGGGTCATTAATGGCGAGTAGACATAGGAAAAACCAAAAGCAGCCTTTTAGGGGCTAAGTCACACTTTTGGAATGACGTTGCACATTTGGTAAAAAATATTTCCCAAATGGCCTAATACGACACATTTGGCAGAAAATGTAGTGCTATTGGCTTCCAGTGTAAATGGTTAAAACCATAGCATAATTGGGAGATGAAGTTGTGTATCTAGTAATAGAGCATAAATGGCTAGAAATGCAACACATTTGGTTAGAAATGTTACACATCTATCAAAGCTACACAAATGCAAAGAATTGTGACACAAATTTGGACAATTGATAGGATTGCACAATTGGCAGGAAATGTGGCACAATTGGAAAAATTATGCAAATAGGTGAAAATGCATAGGCTAGGGAGCTAAAATGAATACAAAAATCTAACTTTTTTGATATTTTATGCAAGGTTACTGATGTGCGACTAATGGATGCAAGATGAGGGAAACTAGATCCAGTCCTAGGAGATAGATCTCCTAACCATGCAATTGGTCCCACAACTAATGGAGATGGAGGAGGAATTCCTAGGAGTAGTGGGCCTATGACATGTTGTCCACATACTAGAGATCAAGACCCATAAAACCATGATAACACTACTGGAGAGGTGGCACAACAACCACAACGCATTCATGTTACCGATAGATGGGGCGACCATCACACTAGAGGATGTTTGGAGGATACTCTAGGGGAGAGGGTGATCCTGATATATGACCTAGGCATTGAGGATGGAGAGATGGATCTTTGATGGGCCATGGGTCTCTTTGACCCACTTCCTTTGGTGGTGGTGGGGATTATCGACAAGGTTATGGTATCAAATAGGAGGTGATGCAATGCAAGGTAGTACAACAATCACTCTTCACCATTCAAAATGGTTTCCACCATTCTTTCCTCACAAATCAATTATTTGCTTGATTTTCCCATTTTTCACCTTGTGAACCTTGTAGGACAGCAAGCTCACTTTTTCCAAATTTTATAACAAATTTCCCAAATGAATTTTCAATCCAAGAGATGATCTTGACACCCTTTACTAAGTTACATCACATACTCAAAGATCAATTATCACTCCTTTGGAACAACTTGGCCAAATTTGGCTTTCAACACTGAAATAGGCCTCAATTAGGCCTCTTTTCCAAAGGGACCCTTCTCAAAACTCACCATTAATACTTGAAACCACAAAATAGTATTTAGTCAGCCTTTAAACCCATATAATAATCAACTTACAAGTCCTCACTTGCTCATTAAGACCCTTAACTCCAAAACCCTCACTTTTCTCCCTACTAACTAGGGCTTATTGAAAAAAAAAATACCCTGACCACTTATGACCTCAAAAACACTTCAATCAGACTTTGATATGCCTGTACATGCTCATTCCATCCACCAATTATGCTTCCCCCAAGCTTCATACATACTTCCTTCACAAACCTACCAATTTCACCTCTTTCCACCTTTGACTCAACTAGGTTTTCATAACCATACACTCATCTAGCCCCCTTAGGTTCTTCAAACCTACCAAAAACATCAAAAAAAACTTGAATACCCTGATGCAATCAGGTTTCACCTTATTATTAGTCACAATCCTTCATACAACCTTACTAGCTAAGCTTTAAAGGCTTAAAATTTTGAGTTTCTAATGGGGTAGCGTGTAGAATTCCCTCCAAAAGCTTTATCACCACAAAATAGAAATACATACATCTAGTCCTATCCTACCTATGCCTATTCCACTAAATCACAGCATGCACAGTAGGTGGAAAGGCCTCCTTACTTCATTGAACCCTCAAACCCTTGAAAGTATCTTTAACAAGCAATCCACAAAAAATGTAATCAATCTCCCTCCAAAGGCAATATTAAATCTTCAAACCTATTGGAAGTAGAAGTATACATAGGCCTACAACAACTCAAACCATTATGGAGCCAAGTACCTGCTATACAGACTCGTACACAAGCTGAGAATGTAGTAAAACACATAAATTTATAAAAAACAGTGATATTTTATTGTTTTTCTTCTTCAAGATGTTACAACCAACCTTCCCAATGATGGATCACACCTTTTTAAACATTTTCCAAATTGGTTCAAATTCCTAAAGTGCCTAAAACTAACTCTATAACTTCCTTAACTCTTCATGTGCCTCCACATGGCATCTTTTTGAAATTTTACAACTTTGCTTAACAACTTTTGTCATGATTTTGCAATTTTACATTTTAGGATTAGAATTGAATTCCTAGGACCTATACAACATTAAAATGGCTATTATAGACCTTATTACATCATATGAATTCATATTCATATTAAAATATAAAATTTTCCTCTGAGGCATGCTCCTTCAAAAGGTGCACCTACACCAAGAGGTCCCAAGGCCTTTCCATTGGCTGGGGGAGGGTGCTAGAGAGGATGATGGAGGAGGGTAAAATTTATGCTTAGGGACCATGTGTCCTAGCCCATCTCTACTACAACATGCATTAGGTGGTGTATAGATATGTATCTAGCTTAGCATGTAACGTCACATTATTAAAAATATGGATGTGGGAGCACATGGCCGTCACACGATAGATTAATTACAGGGTTTGAGGTACTGGATTACCTTATGTATACATGTTTATAGGCATGACTGTATACAAACATCTAAGAGACACGTGGTAGTGGCATAAAGAGATAGATGACCTAGATGCTTTCATATGGAGACCATGGATATTTTACGAGGCATGGGAGGAGGATGCTAAGCAACTCCCATTTTATAGACAACCTCGATACTTGATTGGGAGGAATGTCCACATCATAGAGAGATACATGCTTGAGTGGGTATAGAGATAGTTCAGATTGTAGTAGGGAGTCCTGGTAGGTGAGGCAGTGTTCGCCAGGACACAAAGAGAGGTGGTCAAATGGGGGCCTATGATTACTACATATATGGCTATAGCAGAGCTAGATGCACTTGCCCAAACAACATGAGATATGAGAGCTGGCATTGATAATGTGAGTACTACCATATAGTATGATGCATGTTGGACACAACATACACCTGTTTGATTGACAGGACCTCGATAGAGGGTGGGATAACAACTTGCAAGAGGAGATGGTGGCAAGATGGTGAGGAAACAAAGAGATCCAACTGTAGGAGTCACAATATAAAATCCACATGATGGATAGGGGAGGAGGAATAGCCAGTGGGGCCTAGGGACTACCATAGAAATAAGTAGTAGTCAAGGCTTTGAGAGGGAGGAGGATGAGGATGACCAGGTGTAGTGTGACATGCCAATTGTTCACGCAAGTAAATTTCCTAATTTTCACTTCCAAGTAATTTAACTATGTTTCATTACCATTGTTATAAAAAATTATTTTCCAAATGAGCATAAATGACAGAAAATTCCATTCATTGATTTCATTTCCAATATAATATTCCACATATTATAATATTTCCAAGGTTGTATACAAAATACATATATAGTTCAATTGAGCTTCAAAGCAATATATATAGGTGGTCCAGGAATCTCCTTTCAAATCTTGGTCGCCAGCTGAGGAGGAGAAGCATCACTCAAGCACTTTTTCACCAACCACAAACTCAAATGTGGCCCCCCACACATCTATCATCTGATAGATGTCCCTACCCTTCGACAGAGAGATTGGTGGAGTAACCTCGTAATGATAACCATTATGATCTTAGTGTTGTGCCCTACATAACTAGAACTTGTAGACACTACAATCCTAAACTAGCATGTGTAAAAGGAACACAGTGAACTGACAGTGTGTTGGTATGTGGAGACTGATCATGCTATATTGTACACTCTTCTTGTATCCTCATCGGGGTTTGGGGCCGAGCCACGAGTGGGGGTTCGGGGGTGGAAGCCCCAGAAAAGTGGGGGTTTGGGGGCGACAAACCCCTGAGAAAAAAAAATTCTCCTATTTTTTTGCTTCGTCACCAACAAAATAAAAAATGACTTTGTAAAACCCTAATTCTGGAAGCTTCTAAAAAGCTTGTAATAAGTAGTTGGGATGGGAGTTGCAGTAGGGAATTATTCACGAGATTGTAATATGTTTTGCACTGGTTAATAAAATCATTGGATGGCTGCAATTTTGTGGATGTAGCCCATATTGGGTGAACCGTGTTAAATTCTCTGTGTTGTCTTGTTTCTGCTATAATTTTTTTGTGTTTTATTTCTCTATTTTATTAACCAAATTTGCATTTAACTATTGGATATCTGCCTTCTAACCCTAACATAGTGTAGCCAAAGGAAAATACACCACTCTAGGCAAATTATTCTCACTCAATACTTTGAGTGACAGTCTTCCTATTCACATACACTACTCTAGCTTGACTTGACTTTAGGCCATTAGAAACTATGCATAAGTAATCCTTCAATAGGTAGTCATTGACCTCAGAAATATCCTCTTCCCTCTTCCCAAAACACGATGGTATCTCTACCAATTAGGCATAAGAAAAAGCATAAGTTGCCCCGTTAAATGGATATCCTAATCCCAGGTATAGCATATGATATTTCTAAGTCTACAAACAACTTTGCATAAAATAACTTAACTAGCTATTCCCAATTCATCAATCCTACTATGCAATACTATAGATGATAATCAATCACTCCTTAATATGGAGTAAGTACAAACACTTATATGGAAATCACATCAATAAGGCTTTTCCTTTCTTGTAAGCAAATAAATTATTACTCTATTTCAAGAAAACAAATATAATTTCCAATTTAAACACACAAGGCGATCAATATTTCAGATAAAAGATAAAACATGAAGTGAATAGATTCTCATGCCTGTTAATTGCTTATTCCAATTGACTCACTGGATCTCAAGCTTGGCCCCCTCTTAAAATCAACTTAACAACAAATCCCTCTCAATTTCTCTCATGAAAGTTTCCTCACAATAACTCTTCAATAGAAAAATAATCTCTCAATGAAAATACAGTAGAATGGAGAAATGTAATGATTCATAGAATGAGTGTGTTCAAATGAGGTGAGAATGCCTCATATTTATACCCAAAAACCAAAATCTACAGGCTACAAACAAGGCTTATGAAATGACACTTCTCGGCCTAAATCCATCGAATCAACTTGATAACAAAAGGTGGCGGATTTCTATGTCAATACTCACTAAAATAGAATAGTAGATCGACTCAATGCTTGCCAACAGTAGTTTGACTTGTTCATAAAGCACATGCTTCAATCTGGTAATTGACTTACAAGCTAAAAATACTTCTAAAAGAAACATGGAATTCATACTATGGCATCAACTATTAATCACATTTCCTATTTACAAGCTTGTTGTTTAAACAGAGGAAAAAGTCAAACTTTATATGGTTGTGTTTCACATAGTCGACTTGGTCCAAGCCAAAGCAATCGACACATTTCAATGAGTTGACCTCCTTCAATAACACCAATGTATAACATTTAACATTATTTATATATATTCTTTGACAAATAAGTGTCTAAATATTCCACTTGATATTCAAATGAATAAGATCAAGTTAACATTTCATATACAATATCATTTGTATATATATATATATATATATATATATATTCATGTATATGTACATATACATATATCAACATACTTGTATGGACATTCCTATTTTTCAACACATACGTGTATATCGACATGTGTATATATATGTATATATGCATATATCTCATATATATACATTCGATTATACAATCAATCACATAAAAAAATGCTATCTTATTGATAGGTATATATAAATGTATTGTGTTTGTATATATATACATGCATACATACATGTCTTATTGTCCTCTCGATATCACCATGCCCATGAGCAATCTGTCCATGAGTGTGTGTAGGTACATCTACCTACGTACTCTCATGTGTGTATTATCTTATGTGTATGGGTTATTGTCAACATGCATATGTGTACATTTATATGCATTTTATGTATATATATCTCATCAATCAAGTATAGTAATACAAAGAAGTACTCACATGCACCAAGAACTAAACA
The DNA here is from genome assembly GCA_007258455.2 of Sequoia sempervirens. Taxonomy (NCBI): domain Eukaryota; kingdom Viridiplantae; phylum Streptophyta; class Pinopsida; order Cupressales; family Cupressaceae; genus Sequoia; species Sequoia sempervirens. The sequence continues at coordinate 421,413,374 of VDFB02058242.1, read as the reverse complement.
CAATCCAAGAATGCTCTTAACAAAAATCAAGATCCTTCCTAACACAAAAACATCATACTAAAGGATGACTTACCAATTCCCAAAACTATGACTTGACTCAACCATTCTATAAGTGTGTGTGTGTGCAAGCTCAGTTAGGTTTCATTACAAGTTACTCGACCAAGTTCTTCTCCTAAGTGATACTTCCCCTCGCTTCCAGAGGATTGAATCTAGATTTGCATCCAACTTAACACATTTTCATAATAGTCAGTCGTTCATCAAAACAAGCATTTGCATTATACATTTCATAGTTAGAGTATCAAATTCAATAACCATTCATTCCATATATCCATTTCATTATATAACATCAAATGAAATAAAAATTCATTCATAATTTTCCAATGATTTAGATAAAAAATGTGCAACCATATATAGTTCCAATCAGAATTTCAAATGCATTCATAAATGCAATAATTTACCCTAACATAGTACTAGTAAATAGGTAAATGCACAACAGGGTGTAACATACTCCCCCCTTGTGAATCATTGTCCCTGATGATTTTATGTAGCAAACATAAACTAAACAAGCAAAAAAAACATTGTTTTTCAAGCACTCTCAAAAGAGCGTAAGACATGTGGAAACTTTTTCTCTATCTCAGCATAGTCTTCCCAAGTGGTTGAATCTTCTGCATATTGGTCCCACTGGACTTTGCATTGCAGAACCTCTCTATTACGCAAGTGAAGCTTATGCGTTACGAACACCTTGATAGGCTTGATTATTACCACTCTGGGATCATGTAACTGTAAAGCATTCCAATCAATTACATGATTATTTCCTGGTATATACTTCTTTAGGTAAGAAATGTGAAAGATGTTATGCATCTGGGAAAAAGCTGGTGGCAACATAATTCGGTAAGCTACCAGATTTACTTCCTCAAGAATCTCAAAAGGACCTACATAGTGAAAATCTAGTTTGGATGAATTTCCAAACTTGATGGAACTCTTATGAGGTTTAACCCTTAACAACACCTTATCACCTACTACAAAGTTCTTGGGTAGTTGCTTTTCATCTGCATAGTTTTTCTATCTATCATTGGCTTCAGCTAGCCTTTGCTTAACAATTCTAACTTGTTCCTCCATTTTAGACAACATCTTTGTCCCAAGACTCATCCTATCCTCAAGTTTATCCCAACTTATAGGGGTTTGACACTTTTTTCCATATAATGCTTTGAAAGGATTCATCTTAATTGCAGAATGATAGGAATTGTTATAAGAAAATTCCACTAAAGGCAAGTAATCTTCCCATTTGTATTGTTGATCCATGCAATACATTCTTAGTAGGTCTTCGAGTACTCGATTCACCCTTTTTATTTGTACATTTGTTTCCAGATGATATGCTAAACTTATATTTAGTTGAGTCCCAAGTGCAGAAAATAAGGTTTGCCAAAACCTTGAGGTCACACGTGCATCCCTATTTGAGATAATCTTCTCAAGAATTCCATACAGTCTAAACACCTCTTGAATGAATTTTCGATCTATGATAGGAGCTCTATCAGTTAGATTTACAGGTATGAAATGTGCTACCTTAGTAAGCTTATCCACAACCACTAGAATGGTGTTGTGCTTATTCCTTGACATAGGTAATCCTTGCACAAAGTCCATACTAATGAATTGCCACTTACTCTTTGGAATATCGTGTGGATATAGTAAACCCACGAGATGATGTTCAACTTTCACCCTTCAAAATTCTAAGCATCTAGCCACAAATATAGGAGCGTCCCCTTTCATCCCTTTCCAAAAATATAATGGCTTCACATTAGCCAACATTTTTGTCACACCAGGATGTCTAGAGTATGGTGCTTCATAAACTTCTTTCCACACAAGATTTCTTAGCTCTTTAGATTCAGACACATACATTCTTCCCTTATACCTAGGCAATCCATTGGGTTCAAAATGAAATCCCCCATACCTTATATCTTGTATATTCCTTGTGAGTGCTTGATTAACTTGAAAATAGTACTCATCCTCTTTGCATTTCTACAACACTTGGCCTTTAAAGTCAGTTTGGATTATCACTATTGAGGCAATATGTCTCCTATGACTTAAGGCATCGGCAACTCAATTTTCTTTTCCCTTGATGTAGCTGATATTGAAGTCATAATCAGATATCAACTCCAACCATCTTCTTTGTCGAGCATTTAGATTAGACTGAGTAAATAGATATTTCAAACCGTGATGATCATTTTTTATCTCAAAGGGATTTCGTAACAAGTAATGCCTCCACATCTATAATGCATGAACCACTGCAACTAACTCTAAATCGTGTGAAGCATAATTTTATTCATAGGGTTTCAACTTCCTTGATTCATAAGAAATTTCCTGCCCTTCTTGCATTAAAACTCCACCTAAGCCTTCTTTGATGCTTCCATGATAATAATGAAGTCACCATCAGGACCTGGTACTTTCAAAATTGGAGCAGTAGTCAAATTCTCCTTGAGTAGGTTGAATGTTGCCTGGCATTTTTTTGTCCACTCAAACTTCTTCCCTTTCCTCTACAAATAAGTAATAGGAAAGGCTATTCCAGAAAATTTTGCAACAAACTTCCTATAATATCCTACCAAACCCATAAAACTTCTTACCTCAGAGACATTTTTGGGCACTGGCCATTCTAGCACTGCCTCGATCTTGGCTGGATCAATTAAGATGCCATCAGCTAAAATCATGTGTCCAAGATACTGCACTTTCTTCTGAAAGAAGGTACATTTAGAGAGTTTCCCATACAACTTATGTTCTCCCAGTCATTGTAGAACTATCTCCAAATGCTTGCAAAGATCCTCCTTATTCCTTGAATAAATTAGGATATCATCCAAGAAAACCAAAACAAACTTATCTAGGAAATGCCTAAATACGTTGCTCATTAGGTTCATAAATGTTTCCAGCGCATTAGCAAGTCCGAATGGTAGAACTGTAAACTCATAATGCCTGTATCTAGTTCTGAAGGCAGTCTTAAAAATATCTTCATCTTTGATCCTCAATTGGTGTTATCCATATTGTAGATCAATCTTAGAAAACATAGCAGCTCCTCGCATTTGATCAAAAAGGTCATCAATGCATGGAAATGGATACTTGTTCTTTACCGTAGCTTTGTTAAGCATCCGATAATCTATGCACAAGATTTTGATAAACACATGAATTTTATTATTCACAAGGATATCAATATCCTTTCAATTTACAAAGAGTTACTATTCAAATACTCAAGTGGAGATTATCCCTTAGATTTTCTCTCAGAGACATAACTCAATGGGGTATACCCTATGGATTTTTTCTCATCTCTCATTTAATCTTCTCTATCCCAAAATGGGTAGTAACCTTCGAATTTATCATCCAATACATAGTTGTGGGGGGCATAACCCTTTGATTCATTACTTGAGTAAATTACAATCACTTATAACATAGGAAGGACTCTAGGGTATCTAAATATGAATGTTGGACTGACACTCTCTTTCAAGGGCATATCCCTAGAAAATGACAAGGAATCAGAATGTACTGGTGAAACTAGAGGTAGATAATTAAAATTGGCCTCCTCCATCATTCTCTTGACTTCACTAACTCAAGAAAGAGTGTGACTAAAGGTCTCAGTATCACTTAACCAAATAGCATTATCATAGTTGGTACCCCATATCGTACAAACAATGGCCTCTTTTTCCTTCTTGGCTTTTAGGTAGCACTCATTCCCAATTAATGACTTTCTTGCAGTTAACTTGAGACGCACCATCCTGACACAATAATTTCAAAACATTAGTCTCATTCAATGTTGGATGGAAAACTATGGTGAGCACATAGGTTCCAAAGCTAAACCTGGTAGCATTGATACCTTGTGTAACATGCCAATTGTTCACACAAGTAAATTTCCTAAGTTTTCACTTCCAAGTAATTTAACTATGTTTCATTACCATTGTTATAAAAAAAATATTTTCCAAATGAGAAAAAATGAGCATAAATGACATAGAAAATTCTATTCATTGATTTCATTTCCACTATAATATTCCACATATTACAATATTTCCAAGGTTGTATACAAAATACATACATAGCTCGACTGAGCTTCAAAGCAATAGATATGGATGGTCTAGGAATCTCCTTTCAAATCTTGGTCACCAGCTGAGGAGGAGAAGCATCACTCAAGCATATTTTTTCCAACCACGAACTCAAATATTGTCCCCCACACATCTATCATTTGAAAGATGGGCCTACCCTTCGACGAAGACATTGGTGGAGTAACCTCGTAATGACAACCATTCTGAGCTTAGTGTTGTGCCCTACATAACTAGAACTTGTAGACACTACAATCTTGAACTAGCATGCATAAAAGGAACACGGTGAACTGACAGTGTATCCAAAGGAAAATACACTACTTTGACCAAAGTATTATCACTCAGTACTTCAAGTGGTAGTCTTCTTATTCACATACACTACTCTAGCTCAACTTGACTTTAGGCCGTTATAAACTATGCATAGGTAATCCTTTAATAGGTAGTCATTAACCTCATAAATATCCTATTCCCTCTTCCCAAAACACAATGGTATCTCTACCAATTAATCATAAGAAAAAGCATAAGTTACCTCCTTCAATGGATATCCTAATCCCAAGTATAACATATGAGGTTTCTAAGTCTACAAACAACTTTGCATAAAATAACTTAACTAGCTATTTCCAATTCATCAATCCTAGTATGTAATACTATAGATGATAATCAATCACTCCTTAATATGGAGTAAGTACAAACACTTATATGAAAATCATATCAATAATAATTTTCCTTTCCTATAAGAAAATAGATTATTACTCTATTTCAAGCAAACAAATGCAATTTCCAATTTAAACACACAAGGCAATCAATCTTTCATGAAAATCAATCACTCACTAATATGGAGTAATACTATAGATGATAATCAATCACTCCTTAATATGGAGTAAGTACAAACACTTATATGAAAATCATATCAATAATAATTTTCCTTTCTTATAAGAAAATAGATTATTACTCTATTTCAAGCAAACAAATGCAATTTCCAATTTAAACACACAAGGCAATCAATCTTTCAGATAAAAGATAAAACATGAAGTGAATAGATTCACATGCCTATTAATCAGTTATTCCAATTGACTCACTGGATCTCAAGCTTGGCCCCCTCTTAAAATCAACTTAGCAAAAAATCCCTCTGAATTTCTCTCACTAAAGTTTCCTCACAATAACTCTTCAGCAACATAAGAATCTCTCAATGAAAATACAATAGAATGGAGTAGTGTAATGATACATAGAAGAAGTGTGTTCAAATGAGGTGAGAATGCCTCATATTTATACCCAAAAACCAACATTTATAGGCTACAAACAAGGCTTATGAAATGACACTTCTCAACCTAAATCCATCAACTCAAATTGATAACAAAAAGGTGGCGGATTTGTATGTCAATACTCACTCAAACAGGATAGCAAATAAACTCAATGCTTGCCAACAATAGGTTGACTGGTTCATAAAGCACATGCTTCAATCTAGTAATCAACTTATGGGCTAAAAATACTTCTAAAAGAAACATAGAATTCGTAATATGGCACCGACTATTTATCACATTTCTTATTTACAAGATTGCTATTTAAACAGGGGAAAAATTTAGACTTTATCTGGTTGTGTTTCACATAGTCGACTTGGTCCAAGCCAAAGCAATTGACACATTTCAATGAGTCGACCTCCTTCAATATAGTGCGGCTTAAACTTTGACTCAGCACATTGCATTATACAGTGCACAACACTTTATCCTTATCTTAAATAAACTTTACATAGTAGATTAATACTTATGTATTTCCATCGCTTCTTATCAATAATGATAAATGTGCTTTAATACTTAGCATTGCACTATTACATGTAACACTATATTCAAATTATATCGACCATGGCATATATTCTATAAATTGGCCATATAATCGACTTATGGGCTAAAAAGACTTCTAAAAGAAACATAGAATTCATAATATGGTGCCAACTATTTATCACATTTTCTATTTACAAGATTTCTATTTAAACAGGAGAAAAAGTCAGACTTTATCTGGTTGCGTTTCACATAGTCGACTTGGTCCAAGCCAAAGCAATCGACACATTTCAATGAGTCGACCTCCTTCAATATAGTGCGGCTTAAACTTTGACTCAACACATTGCATTATATAGTGCACAACACTTTATCCTTATGTTAAATAAACTTTACACAGTAGATTAATACTTATGTATTTCCATTGCTTCTTATCAATAATGATAAATGTGTTTTAATACTTAGCATTGCACTATTACATGTAACGCTATATTCACATTATATCGACCATGGCATATATTCTATAAATCAGCCATATATATAAATATATGTATGTATGTATATGTATATGTATATGTATATGTATATGTATATGTATATATATATATATTTAAATATGTATATATATTTAAATATATTCTTTGATAAATAAGTTTGTCTAAATATTCTACTTGATATTCAAATGAATAAGATCAAGTTGGCATTTCTTATACAATATCGTTTGTATATATATCTATATTCATGTATACGTACATATACATATATCAACATACTTGAATGGACATTCCCATTTGTCAACACATATACATATATCAACATGTGTATATATATGTATATATGCATATATCTCATATATATATATATATATATATATTATATACATTCAATTATACAATCAATCACATAAACAAATGATATCTTATTGATAGGTATATATATACATACATGTCTTATTGTCCTCTCGATATCATTGTGCTCATGAGCAATTTGTCCATGAGTGTGTGTAGATACGTCTACCTAAGTACTCTCATGTGTGTATTATCTCACGTGTATGGGTTATCGTCGACATGCACATGTATACATATATACATTCTCTGTATATATATCTCATCAATCAAGTATAGTAATACAGAGAAGTACTCACATGCACCAAGAACTAAACACAATCCAAGAATGCTCTTAACAGAAATCAAGATCCTTCTAACACAAACACATCATACTAAAGGATGACTTACCAATTCCCATAACTATGACTTGACTCAACCATTCTATAAGTGGGTGTGTGTGTAAGCTCGGTTAGGTTTTGTTATAGGTTACCCGACCAAGTTCTTCTCTTGAGTGATACTTCCCCTCGCTTCCAGAGGATTGAATCTAGATTTGCATCTAACTTAACATATTTTCATAGTAGTCAGTCGTTCATCAAAACAAGCATTTGCATTATATATTTCATAGTTAGAATATCAAATTCAATAACCATTCATTCCAAATATCTATTTCATTATATAACATCAAATGAAATAAGCATTCATTCATAATTTTCCAATGATTTAGATAAACAAAGTGCAACCATATATATTTCCAATCATAATTCCAAATACATTCCTAAATGCAATAATTTACCCTAACATAGTAATAGTAAATAGGTAAATGCACAATGGGGTGTAACATATAGGTAGCCATTGCACAATCAAAGAGAGATGAGGCCTATAGATAATTGGAGAGGGATTGTGGAGACAAGGATTGGGCTAGGGTGTAGTAGGATAGCCTGCATACACAAGCCACACAAGTTACTATCGAGCAAGATGGGCTACAGGCACAGATGAACCATGTTTAAGGACATATGGCCTAGGTTATAGCAGAGAGAGATGCAGAGCGGGCTAGGAGATAGTAGGCGAAGATACAACTAACACTGGTGACTATGGAGAGGGATATAAAGAGGGCATGATGGATGCAAGTAAAGCATAGGAATTCCTACCAAACAGGTCGTGGCTAAGGTTTGGAGGATCACATGTGAGGCCACCTATTACAAGACTCAAAATGAGAGAGAGGTGTTGAGGGAGCAACAAGATCCACCCTACTTCTCAAGGATGCAAATATAAAGGCAGTCTAGGGTGAGATTTAGAGGATCTAGGAGTTTGGGGAGCATGGGGTCATTTCTACCATGACCACCACCAAGATCAAGAGGGGTCAGGGATCTCCAACCCATTCAGGTAGGGGGAGTTCAGGATAGGGTACATCCCTTTGTTCATGTGTACTATATGACATATATATTTTATTTCCATGTATATTATTTAATGTAGACACCATGCCTATAGGCCATTATATATATGTAGATTGATACAACTCATGTAGCCTATGTAGACATTTGTATTATATGACGATGATGTATTAATTATGGTAATACACATATAATGATGGATTAATAAATAAATATTATTGTGATTATGGATTATTATGATTTTATATGTTATGGTTATGATACTATGATGCATACGAACACTTTTTAATGCAACAAAATCAATCTCCAAGGATTAAATATCAAAATAAAACCTAAAAAGATAAGATGCAACAAAAACAATAAGCAAGAATGAATGACAATAAAAAATAAATAAGACACATTGTTACTTTGAAGAGGAGCCTTAGCAAGTGGATAACGCTTGTTATTTACCCAAATCGTCTAGACATAACACACATGTAAACACGAAAAATAAGGAAACTCATGTCTAAACCCAAGCTACTCTAAGTATGTTAAGATATAGGCCTTCATCGAGAAAATGAGAGATAAAATAAAGTCAAACATTCCAAAGAAGACACTTATGTTATAACCCAAGCTTCTCCAAGAATATTAGTACAAGATTTCATTGAGAAAATGGGAGAGAAAAGATAAAACCAAGAAAGCAAAAGAAAAGAAACCAAGAAATAAAATCAACATCCAACATATCTCTTGCCAAAAGATAAGATCATATTTGAGAGATAAGGTCCATTGTAGGAAGGATGCATCCATTAGGACCTTAGTTTTGTTTTTATAATTCCCATTGTAGCAAAGATAATTCCATTAGGACATGAAAAGATGCTTTGATAGTAATACTGAAAGATAGGCAACAAGCTATACAAGCAAAAAATTTATCTCAACAATTTAAATTCCTTTTGCTCATGATTTTTTTTAAATCTCTTCATTTAGGATTTTCATGTGATCTCAAGATACGATAATCTATCCTAAAACCAAGGTCAAGGCACAAGGAACTCCCACTTAGGCGAAGGAATTGACATGGATAAAAAACATGATGGGATAGCCACATGAAATAATGTATATTCAAATAACCAAGCCATGGCAGATGAGGAAAAGGATATGCAAATGGATAAATTATAGGTGGATGAGATGCAAATGAGTGGATGAAATGGAATGCATAAGCAATGAAGAGGATAGTATGTACAGACTACTGGGATACCTTGAGTGTCAAGCATAAATTTTTTTAAGATGAATGCTATTAATAGGCTCTTTCAAAGGTTATCATTTAGGTGTAGCAATTTTATAAGCTATAGAACCATAATTTGCAATAATAATGAAGGGTCCAAACCAATTAGGTTCAAAACTTCGTTTCTTGTCTCTATCTTGTTGAATTTTTTGATTCTTTTAGGACCATGTCTCTAATCTCAAACCTTTGACTTTTGATATTTTTGTTATAGGTACGATGAAGACAACTTTGATAATCTTGTAAATGATTTAAAGACACCATTAAGGAGGGGACATCAACCTCAATAGGAAAAATAGCTTCAATTCCAAAGAATAGGGAATACATAGTGGCTCATTTAGTTGTTGAATACTAGTGTGATAGGCCCATAAAGTAGGATTAAGTTGCAATTTCCAATCACGACAAACTTCATTGACTGTTTTGTTAAGGATTTTCAATATAGTCTTGTTTGAGGCCTCAAATTGACCATTACCTTGTGGATAATAAGGAGTGGAAAATAAATGCTAGATATGGAATTGATAACAAAGTTCACATATATCTTGATTTTTAAAAGGCTTTCCATTGTGTGTAATGATAACATGAGGGATACCATAGTGGAAAATAATATAGTTTAGGATAAATTTGGCCATTTTCTTTCTAGTAATATTGGATGATGGAACAACTTCAACCCACTTCATAAAATACTCAATGGCAGTGATAATGAGCTTATGACCATTGGATGAGGGAGGATGCATTTTCCTACAAGGTCAAGTCCCTATTGTGAAAAGGTCCAAGGAGTATTTATCAGTTGTCACTCTTGGGCAGGTGCATGAATCAAGTCTCCATTTTTACATTGATGACATTTCTTAGCAAATTCTTGTGCATCTTGTTTCATAGTTGGCCAATAATATCCAACTCTTAACAATTATTTAACAAGGGTAGGTACACTAGAATGATCCCCACAAATACCTTCATGTACCTCATGTAGGAAATTTCATCTTCTTTTGAGTCTAGATGCCTAAGGAGGATACTGTCAAGACTCCTTTGATAAAGGGTATCACCAAGGATGACAAAACGAGAATATTGATGAATGAATGTTTTTATTTTGAGCACTAGATAAATTAGGTAGAAGGGTACTATCACAGAGATAGGTATAAAATCATGATACCAAGGAGAATTAGGACCAACAATCTCACACACCATTTCAGATTCAAGAACATCAAAAGCTAGAACCAAAAGCTACTCTACAAGGAACTCACAATGATGAGTATTATGAGGCATGTCCAAGAGAGATCTAATAGTATCCATAACATCTGTAGCTTTGTTATTTAATCTTTGGATTTTTTCAAAGATGATAGTTGAAAAATATTGTTTAAAATTGTCTACATCATCTTGTAGGGGAGAGGTTTTTCATCCTTTGTTTGATAATCATCATTTACTTTCCTTATAATCATCAAGTATATAATATTTTGGATACAATCACCTTGTGGAGTGATAAAAAACTTCCAGCCCCAAATCCATGTTGAGTATGGGATCCATCAAAAAATAAATTCCACAAGCATGAAGAGCCAATGTTAAAAATTATCTAATTTGAAAATTCTGAAATAAGGGGATGATCCACATCTAAAGGTGCATCTACTAGTTGATCTGTAATGATTTGTTATTTGATAGCGTTACGATTCACATACTCAATGTCAAATTCATTTAGGATCATGACCTATTTTTCTATACGACTAGTTAGAGCATCCTTAGATAACATGTACTTTAAAGGATCCAACTTAGAGATGATTTTTATTTGATGATTAATCATGTAGTGTCTCAACTTTTATGATGTAAAGACAACAATTAGACATGCCCTTTCTATTGGAGTGTAATTAAGCTCATATCCAACCAATGTACAAATAATATAATAGATATCTCTCTCCTTTCTTGTATCATCATGGTGTGTGAGGAGAGCAACTATTGCAGTTATAGTAGCCGATATGTATAATAACAAAGCTTCCCCTTGAATAGGTGGCATCAACACTAGAGGTGAAGCCAAATAATCATTAACTATTGAAAGGCTTGTTAAAAAATTTCATCCCACTTAAATGTAGAATTTTTATGCAAGATGAGTGAAATATTGACACTTGTCTTCCAATTGAGCTATGAAAAAACTAATTGATTGAAGCTTTCCTTAAAGGAAATTACTTTAGATTAGTTGGAGGAGGCATATCAATTATAGCTTTAACTTTAGTCAAATCTACAAGAAATAATATTGTTGCCCAATTTTCACCTACGGGCTAAATCAGTTGGGCAATCTATGTTTCAGAGGTGTTCATGAAGGCCAATGGGGATATTTGCATCATTCAGAGGGTCTCCATCTAACATTTCACAAGGAGCTTAGTTGAAAGCCTTGCCTCAGTCAGATTTGGCATAAAATCCTTTAGAGAAGGAAGTCGGCAAGATCCCCTTGATGTCTTGCCGACTAGCAGTGCATCCTATTTGGTTGACTAAAACCAGTCGCCAAGACTTTTAGGTCGCCATGAGTCTTCATGTGTCTCTCCACTTGGAAATATGTCACGCCGAAGGTTGTTTGCAGGGTTGGCGTCGGGGAGAAGAGTTCACATTCACAGAAGGGGTCTCTGTGATAGGGGAGGTCTCCCCGATGTGAAAAAGGTCACCCAAGGAAAGATGCGAGCTTGGGGAGACTGGAATGCGCTTGGTGTAAGGTCTAGTTGACAGGCCAAGGTCTCAGCGACAAGATGAGAGCTTGGCGAATGGTGATGTTTTCGGGGAGATGTCTCCCTGATCGAGGGTGGTCTCACCAAAACAAAAGGGGGCTCGATGTAGTGTTTTTCCTTCACCGTGAGGTCTTGCCGACCGTTGAGGGTCTTGTCGAAGGAGTTTGGAGCTCAGGGGAAAAGAGGTGTCATTGTTGTGATGTCCCGGCGACCGAGCAGAGTCTCCCTGAAATGAAAGGAGTTCGCTGAAGAAAAGGGAATTTGACATGATGTCTTAGTGAAGGAATTGTGTCTTGCCGATGGTTTTAGGAATATCAGTATGAATTTTGAAGCTCGATAAGAACTCTCGGCGACGGTTGTAAGCTATGCAGATGGCTGCTATGAGAGCATAATCGCATCGGGGAGACACGATTAGTGTCTCACCAACATGCGATTATAATGAAGCAATCTTTGGTCGTCTAGAATCTGTGTGGCATGAGCTCGACGAATTTGAAGGAGCTAAGGATGAATCATTAGCCGATTGACTGTTTGACTCCCCTTGTCAACGAGACCAACAGAGCATAAATGGCATGGACTTTTCCTGAGGCCAAAGGCGATGGAGCAGCTTGGAGATCAATGATATTGAGATCTAAGTGAAAATTTTGAAGCTGTTGCAGGGGAAGTCAACCTACATAAATATCTTGAACAAGAGGAGTGCAGAGAGGCCATAAGTCACAGGGACAGCTGGGAGGTCGACTGATAAAGGATATTCAAGAGTGAATAGTGAGGCTAGACGTTAAATGCAGATGTAGCTTCTTCAAAAGATCTAAGGATAGATCTTACTGAGGACAGATATTTTGTAAGCCCTAAGGGGCTGACACTCTTTTGTATATAGGGAATTTTTTTTTGCCTTTTTGTAGTTAGTTCGGATTATGCATTTCCATGAGTTAGTGATTTTTGACAATCCTCTCTCAAATGATGTATGCTTTGTAACTCACTTCGATTTTGGAATATAAAGTACAGAGTTTACCTTGGCCACGGTCGGTTTTCAGATTTTCGTCATTGTTCTGCAAAGTGTTGTGCATTTCAGGTTAATGATTAAGTTATCTTGTGAATTTATTTCATTCCTTTATAACTTTATCTGGTGTTTCATGCCTTCCTTTGTAAAAAGCATCATTATATGAATCACAAACTGTGTTTACATAATCACACATAGATTCTAATCTATGAAAATCTTTTCCTTTTTTGAAAAAGTGTGTGAATAAAACCTATTTGTGATATATTAATGAAAAGCTTACAGAATTTGATGTGTAGCATTATGGTCATCGACAATTTTCAAGTGTAGTCTAAGTATTCCATTGATTTCATTAGCTCGGTGTATCACCATAGTTTAGTTTTATTCTTATGCACTCTTTCTCCCTTTCCCTTCAAAGAATCAGTAGTTTAGGTGACACCAAAGGAAGCCGGCCTTCTCCGAAGGTTCATTTCAGCTTCAGGTGACCCATAGCCTTGAAATGATCCCATGTTTCTCTAGAAAGCTCAATTTTCATAACTTTGCATAGGGTGCATTTCTGGGAGATAACAAATATATCACAGAAACTTCCTACAAGTTACACCAAAGACACATTTTTTAGGTTCAATCTCATTTTATATTCTTCTAATCTATCAAATATTATTGCAAGGATAACCAAATGAGAATCTCTTGTCATAAATTTTTCTAATAAATCATCCACATAATCTTCCATGATACATTGAAAAAGTTCATGAAATATTGTTGTCATTTCTCTTTGATAGGTAGCTCTTGCATTCTTTAAACCAAAAGGTATAAATTCCAACAAAATGTTCCCCAAGGGCAAGTAAAATATATTTTATGTTGATCTTCAGTGGTGATATGAATTTGATTATAGCTTGAAAATTCGTCCATTAAGGATAAGATTTCATGTCCAACTATTAAATCCACAATCATGTCTATGTTGGGTAGAGGAAAATCATCTTTAGGACAAGCTTTGTTTATATCTTTGAAATTTGTACATATGTGGATGCCCCTAGTGGGTTTGTTAACTAGAAATAGGTTTGAAACCCAATTAGAATAGTCAATAGTTCTAATGAATTCCACATCCAACAATTTTTGAATCTCAACCTTGACCAATAAGGCCACTTGGAGATGTACCTTACGAAGCTTTTGTTTTATTAGTTTTGCATTGGGAAAAGCTATCAAATGATGGACTACCGATTCAAGGCCAAGGCCTAACATATCCAAATAAGAGCACATAAATTTTATAGTTATTTTTCAAAAAATTCCATGAAGTCTTCATTCTATTGCGATGATAAAGATGCTGCAAAATATGTAATCTTAGGATTTCAATTTTACCCAATTTTGCTTCTTGTGACTCTTCTATCAAGATAGAGGATCTTTATTGGTAATTAGACATGATAGGAAGGTCAAGGTTCCCATTTTCTTCTTCAAATAATTATAGAGCATGCTTTCCCTTAAATTTTTTCCTTATGATATTCAATTATTTATTGTGAGTGAGAGGTTTCAAAGTTTCACCAAAATATGCTTTTTCATCAAGCTCAATGACAAAACCATCTTTATGATCTCCCAAAGGTATAGTTTCTCTTAATCCCATAAATTTTGCAATATCCTCATCATTTTGGAATGCATCTAGAACCTGGCAGACCTTGTTGATCATAATCTATACGCTGAGGATAAAAAAGTGAAATCCCTTTCAATTATGATAATGGGTAAGTAAATGATATGGAAGATAAGGTGTAAATGGAATATTCTTGATATAGATTTGTGATATGCATAGATTCTTGAAAGGTATCTTGATTAGGAGTTTCAATGATGGGAGAAGCCTTAGATCCTTTAATTAGATCAGATTTTAGCTTGAAAGGTACCTTATTAAGTGATTTATATCCAAGCCCTTCATCATTATTCCTTCTTGTGATAGATATAGGTTCAATGATTCCTTGTTGTTTATGATCTAGGCCTTTACCTTGATGACCCATAATCTTAATTATTCAAAGTCCTTTAGGATAATTTTCCATAGGTGGAGTAGGGAAATTATCCTCTTCATCCTTATATAACCATGTTGAGACATCATCTTCAATGTTTTATTTTCCTAATTCACCCCAACACAAGAATGTGGTAGATTTAGATTTGATAACCATGGTCGATATATCTTGCATAGATTTAGGTCTACCATATGTTTTAGGTGAAAGACGAAGTTATCCCACAAAGAAATATTGTTTCATTTTATATTCTCCTTGTCAGATGCATAGGAAAACTGAGAGGGGGTGAATTAGTTGTATACTTTAAAACATCAAAAACCCTCATTAACATTTAGATCTATATTAGCCCTTAAATCCTTATCATGCATTAGCAAAATGTAAGCACATGAAACAATAATGCAAGCACATCCAAACACATAAGAACACCAAATTTACATGGAAAACCCAAGAAGGGAAAAACCACAATGAGGATTAGCTCACTAATATATGAATTGCAACACCGAATACAATAAGGCTCATTACTAAGGGCTCACTACCCAGAAATATAAAGAAAGGCTCACTGCCAAAGGACTCGATGTCCAAAATAAAGAAGAATAGAACAAGGGGTGGCTCACTACTAATTTTAACTGTTAACAATGCATATCTCATATTTCAAACATACAATTCCACTGAAGCACAAACAACTCATCAAATAGACTGAAATGTAGACACCTTCTACTCACTGCATATGGAAGTCATAGGCATTAAGGCTAGCACTCAAATCATCACACTTGATCACATTCACGTATTTCACATCACATGCTCTACTTTTTATCCACACAATGATTCTCCTTGTTGTTATACTATCCTCGACCTAAAACAATCTCAATTAGGTCAGCCTTAAAGAAGTGTATGCACCTCAACTGTGTAACATCAAATAGGTCAGAACCAAAAAACTCCACTAAGGAAATAATTAAAGGTATACTACACCACTACTTATTGGGACCCAAATCTACACCGAAATGCTTCTCAACACTTCCTCAAACAACAATTATCCTTTGTAATTAGCGCTAGCACACCAGGTCGGCCAAACTTGCACTAACACTAACAAGCGACTCCAAATACACCTCTCCAAGTTCAAAAACATCTCGCAAACCACACAAAAAAATTCCACAGAATCTCAAAATATTCCACATCATTAGAATATTCACCACAACTACTACAACCACCTGAAACTCAAGAACAACGTCATTCTATGCAACTAGACATACTGACACAAACATCCAATACACCATAAAACTTTGCAAAACAACTCAACACCTGAAACTTCAAGGGAAGGTAGATACAAACAATATAAGCACATTACTAGATCCGCAACACCAGAACCTTCACTGCAGAGAAATGTGGAGCAATCATTTTTCCCAAACACCTGTTTTACCAAATAGACATATTGTTGAGTACATTTTCCACTATAGTATGATCTAGAACCTAAAACTCTAGATATGACACCTCTGAACACCTCATCATCATGTCCAAACCACATGATCATATTTTCAGTCATGAAGAAATGTGAAGCAAAACACTGAACATCACTCTCACACTAAACTCTCTTTTACTCAAACTTTCTCAAAAGAACTTGGAAACCAAGGGAACCAACTTCATCAACAACATTACTAACATCTCTACAACACATCTACAACATATGCAACACTTTCCAACTACAAAAATCTCCCCAAGCACAAGTCAGGCCAACAACTTTTGCAACTATACAAAAGTAGGACATCAATGACAACACCAATATGTGTTGACATCAATACGAACAATTCCAGACACATCATCAATACCAGTAGCATTCCAAAAATATCTTTATACAAGGGGTTGACATCAATGACAACAACCAAGCAACTCACAAACAACTCAGGATTCCAACATATCCAACTTCCAACAATATCCCCCTTTGTCATTAATGGCAACACCTACTTTCTAAAAAGCCATCAATAACAAAAGAAACCAACAACAATACTACAATAAGCAGTACTCCTCCTCACTAGAACAACACTTTACTCTTCATCCTCTCTCTTCACAGACTTCTTCTCCTACAACACCAACAACACCTACATTCTAGATCATTCTCCTCCTTTGCTCCTCAAACCATACTCTCCCCCATATATAAGTTTTCAACATATTTTTCTTTCTCCCCCTATTTTCTTCAGACCATATTTACTTCTACACTATGGTTTTTCAACCACTTTAACTCTCTCTATGTTTTCAGGTGAACTCTCTCCCCCTTTGACATCAATGGAAAAGGGCCATAGACTTATTCAACTCTTTTTCCCACATGGAACTCTATTGCTCTCCCTTCCTTTGACAAAGCTTCAAAGGACAACACTATCAAATAACTTTTTTTATTTCTTCTATACTCACTTTCTTGCACACTCCCCCTTAGGAGAACACAATATGCTCCATCTGACTGTACCAGCCAGAAACTACTACCTACTCCCCCTGAAAGGTAGTCTTCAGCATTAGTCTAGGACCAAGAATGTATCTTGAAATGCTTCTCAAAAATATGCACACACTCATGCATCGAATTGAAAGGAGGGGAAATAACCCCTAACTTCTCCCAGAGATACTTAAAAGTATATTTTAGAAGAGCCTTTGTGAAACTATTAACAACTTGATTCTTAGTAGGCACATACTCTAACTTCACCTCATTCTTTGCAACTTTCTCTCTCAAGAAGTGATACTGGATTGAGATATGTTTTGTTCTTGAATGCATTACCAAATTCTTTGAAGTATTGATTGCACTTGTATTTTCACACATGATAGAAATAGGTTGATCATATGAAACTCTAATATCCTTCAATATTTGCTTCATCCACAACACCTGTGTACAACATGATGTTGTTGCAATATATTTTGCTTCTGCAATAGATAGTGACACTGAATCCTTCTTCTTACTTAGCCATGAAACCAACCTGCTTCCAAGAAAGAAAGCACAACCACTTATACTTTTCTTGTCATCTAAAAATCTAGCCCAATCCGCATCTGTATATGCACTCAAGGAGAAGTCGGTATCCTTAGGATACCACAAACTATTATCCAGAGTGCCCTTTAAATATCTAAATATCCTCTTCACTACTACAAAATGAGATTCTCTAGGATCTTCTTGAAATCTAGCCAAAAGACAAGTTGAATGCATGATATCTGGTCTAGAAGTAGTAAGGTATAATAGTCCACCAATCATTTATCTATACTTTCTATGATCTATATTAGGAGATTCACCATTCTTGCTCAACCTATAACTAGTAACAATAGAAGTACATATTGGTTTAGAGTCATCCATTCCAAACTTCTTCAACATTTCCTTAACATATGTAGATTGTGATATGAATATACCTTTCTTTGATTAACTAATTTGTAAACCAAGGACCCACACATTGACATCTCAAATTATTTATGCATTTTCTCTACAAACCTTTTGCACATACCTTCATTTCTTTTGAAGATTATGTCATCAACATATACCACCACAACTAAGATTTGTTCACCTTAAAATTTGAAATACATATTGCTATCTACAATACCTTTTCTGAATCCTTACCGCAACAAGTACTTATCTAACCTTGCATACCAAGCTTTGGGAGCTTGCTTCGGTCCATATAATGCTTTCTTCAATCTGTAGACCATATTTGTATCTTCTGACAACTAAAAACCTTATGGTTGTTCAATGTATACTTCTTCTAATTCACCATTCAAGAATGCAGACTTCGCATCTATCTGATATACTTGAAATCTTTATGTGTTGCAAAAGCTAAAAACATCCTGATGGCTTCATTCTTACAATCGGAGAAAAAAATTCCTCAAAATCTATACCTTCAACCTATGAGTAACCCTTACACACAAGTCTAGCCTTGTTCCTAAAAACTTTTCCATCTTCATTCAACTTGTTCTAGAATAACCACTTAGTACTAATCACATTCTTATTTTCCAATCTTGGGACCAATTCTCAAGTCAGATTCTTCTCTATTTGTTCTAACTCTTCCTTCATTGCTTTGATCCAATTCTCATCTTTGCATGCCTAAGTCACTATTTTTGGTTCTATTTCAGAAAGTAAACAGAAATTTACTTGTTCCTCTGTCATAGTATCTTTTCTCCTTATCAACACACCTTTTCTCTTATCTCCAATGATCCAATCTTCTGAATGATTCTTCTGCACATACTTAAAAGTCTTAGGATTCTTTTTTGAAGCTTCTTCCTCTTCAACTATCAACTCTTTTCCTTTATCTTCAACCTTTTCTTCTTCACTACAAGGGGAATCATCAAATTCATATCATTCCATCAACGTTGAACTTTGATGTGGTTCTTGATCCACTTTAACACTTGCACTCTCAAAAATATTCTTCAACCTTTTACTGTAACATTGGTAGGCCTTGCTTCTTGTAGAGTATCTAAGGAATATTTCTTCATTAGATATTGCATCAAACTTTCCTAAGTTTTCTTCATCTCTTTTGATATAACACTTGCTTTCAAAAACTCTAAAATATTTCACAATAGGAGGTTTACCATACCATAACTCATAAGGAGTCTTTGAACTGTTCAATCTTGTGTGACCTATGTTAAGAATGTATATTGTAGTATGAATTGCTTCTCTTCAATAGACATCTGAATTATTAGCTTCCTTCATTATCATCCAAGTTGCTTCCTAAACTATTTTGTTTTTCCTTTCCACAACTCCATTATATTGAGGAGTTCTAGGGGTTGATAAATTCCTTCTTATTTCATGATCTTCACAAAAATTGTTAAACTAATTTGATGTAAACTCACCACCTCTATCAGATCTCAAATATTTAATTTTTAGATTCATTTCACTCTCAAACATAGCCTTAAATGCTTTAAACTTGTCTAGAGATTCTGATTTTTCTCTAAGAAATGTAACCTAAGCCATTCTAGAATAATCATCGATTAATAATAAGAAATACCTATCACCACATGAGCTTCTAATTCTAGTAGGTCCATGTAGTTCTGTATGCACTAACTCCAAGGGACTATGGTAGAATATTCCTTTGTCTTGAATCTTGTCTTTTCTTGCTTTCCAACTTGACATTCTTTGTATATTGCATTGATAGGCTTTGTAATCTTTGGAAAATATCTCATAGCATCAGTAGAACTTATCCTGACTAGGCTATCAAAATTGATGTGACCCATTCTTCGATGTCAGCCAAATTTTATTAGTTTGAGACAAAAAGCACTTTGCACCACTACCTTTGAGTTGATAGACATTACCTTTTGTCCTTGTTCCAATAATAACCAAAGTATCAGAGCTTCATTTCTAATTTTACAGACACCATTTTGAAATACAAGATTATATCATTTTCTAAACATTTTTCCTACACTTAGAAGATTATGCTAGAGACCCTTGACATAAAGAACATCATCTATATTATGCTTGTTGTCAAAAGTAATTGAACCTTTCCTACAGATCTTAGTAGGTGTATCATCACCAAACTTAACAAGACCATCATCATACTTTTCAATCTTAACAAACTTACTCTTATCACTTGTCATATGATTTGAGCATCCACTATCAATGATTCAATAATTCTTCTCTTCTCTAGCATGAAAAGTAGTCAACGTAGTACCTTCAATGTTATGAATTTTTCTGGAGCACTTTCATTCACACATCTTTCAAGATTAGTAGAATTAGTTTCAACATTTAAAGCCATGAAAAAGATTTCATATTTTTTTTCATCTAGATAATCTAATTCTTCACCATCAGATACGCCATTGTCGTTTTCAATATAATAACTCTTTTTGAAAAATTTACCCTTATGATCCTTTTGCTTGTCATTAGTAACTGTGATTGGACATTTAGATGCATAATTACCTATCTTTCCACAATTGAAACATTTGAAAGGTATCTTACCTCTATATTTTCTAGTACCCTTTTTCAATCTCCTCACAAAGTTTGCTTCCACCTCTTCAAGATCATCTAGATCTAATCCATCATCCTTTTCCACTTTGCAGAATTTAAAATTAGTTTCTTTGTTTGTAGCATCTTGACCAAATTCTCTCATTTCAAAAGAAGTTAAAGCACCAAACATTTGATCTCTAGAATATTTATCCAAATTATAAGTTTGCTTAATAGCAAAAACTTTAGAACTATAATCTTTAGGAAGAGTTCTTAATACCTTTTTCATAACTTCGCTTTCATCCAAATTTCCACCAAGACCATTGATAGCATTGACAACTTCATCAACTTTGAACATGTAGGTAGTAATATCTTCATCTTTAAACATTCTTAGGGTTTCAAATTTGGCTTTATAATTCTGCATCTTCGCTTGTTTGACCTTGTCATCTACTTCATAGATACCTTCTATCTTTGTCTAGATCTATTTAGAAAACTTCAAACTTATCACCTTTCCAAGTTCAAAATCAGAAAGACCATTTAGGATTGCATTCTTGGATTTTCCATTATTTTTATAATCCTTGATTTAATCATCACTTGTCAGATCATTTGTAGGAATAGTATAACCTTTTTCAACATACTGCAAAACACCAAATCCAAGAGAAACCATAAAGGACTCCATCCTAGCTTTCCAGTAGTTAATTTTTTTCCATCAAACAAAGGATTTTTGACACCTTTCCTATTCGCCATCCAAATCTACCTCAAACAGTTAAAATTCTTCTTGGGAACCACAAATTTGATATCAATTTTTAGATGCACATGACAACAAAGAGCAAGGTGAATTAGTTGTATACTTTAAAACATCAAAAAATACTCATTAACATTTAGATCTGCATTAGCCCTTAAACCTTTAACAACCATTAAACCCTTGTCAACCTTTAACAACAATTAAACCCTTGTCATGCATTAGTAGAATGTAAACATATGAAATAGTAATGAAAACATACCTAAAAAACATAAGAACAACATATTTATATGGAAAACCCAAGAAGGGAAAAACCACAATAAGGATTAGCTCACTAATATATGAATTGCAACACTACATACAATAAGGCTCACTACCCATGAAGATAAAGAAAGGATCACTGCCAAAGGACTCACTATCCAAAAGAAAGAAGAAGATTGTTATGTGGTATGTCTAACAAGGACCCAAGGGTTTCTATAGCATCGACTACTTGGTTGTTGACATGAGGTATTTTCTCAAATGTGATGTCGATGAAGAAATACTTAAGACTCTCCACCATATTTTCGTAAGGTGTGATCTTGTCATCCTTAGTTTGATAATCATCATTGACTTGATTAACAATCAGCTATGAATCTCCATAAACCCTTCATTCATAGATTTTCCACTAGACCACAATTCTCAATCATTTTATAAGAGATTCATGCTCGGCAATGTTTTTGGTGCATGAAAAAGATAGTCAGTATGATTTGGGAATACAATTACCTTGAGGGGTGGTGAAGAGAATGCTTGCTTTAGATCTGTGTTGTGTATGTGATCCATCAAAGTACATCTTCCATTGATCCACTATGTTTAGGAAAAAAATTGACTCATTAGAAAATTCAAACACCAATAGATTATTTGCATAAATAGGTTCCTTTTCTAGTTGATTTGTGATGACCTGCCCCTTGATAGATTTTCGCTTCACGTATTCTATATCAAACTCTGTTAGGATCATCACCCATTTAGCCATTTTTCTAGTGATATTTTCCTTGGATAACATATATTTCAATGGATCAATCTTAGAAATGAGCTTTATTTGATGTGAAAGCATGTAATGCCTAAATTTCTATGAATCGAAGACCATTGCTAGGAAATTATTTTCAATCGGTGAGTAATTCATCTCATATCCCACCAAATTCTTATTGATCTAGTAAATTTATCTCTCCTTCCTTGTTTCGTCATGCTAAGCAAGAAGAGCACCCAAAGCCACTGATGTAGTCGAGATATACAAGATCAAAGGTTTGTTTAGTATTGGTGGCATAAGAACAAGAGGTGTCAGTAGATAATCCTTGATTTTCTAGAATGCTTTGTCACATTTCTCATCCCATTTGTATGTTATTCCCTTATGGAGAAGGTGAGAAAAGGGGTGGATCTTATCTGTCAGTTGTGCTTTAAATTTCCTGATAGATTGTAATTTTCCTTGTAAACCTCACATTTGTTTTATTGTTTGTGGTGGCTCCATGTAACATGCCAACCCTTCAATGAAGTAAATTTTTCCTAAGTTTTCACTGTGCAAGTAAATAAACTATGTAACAAGCCATTGCAATAAAAAAATTCTTTTCTTTATTGAGAATAAATGAAAAAAGATGCTATAACAATATACAATAAGGATTCCATTACAATACAATAATTCCATAAGTTACAATAATACAAGATTGTACATAATTACATACATAGCTCAACTGAGCTTTGAAACAAATAGTTATAGATGGTTAAGGATCCTCCTTTGATATCTTTGGTCTTTTGTCACCTACTGAGGAGGAGAAGCATCACTCAAGCGCTTTTCTACCAAACACAAACTCATATGCGGTCCCCCACACATCAATCATTTGATATATTTCCCTACCCTTCGATGAAGAGATTGGTAGAGTAACCAATTAATGACAACCAACTGAGCTTATTGTTGTGTCCTACATGACTAGAACTTGTAAACCCACAATCTAGGACTAGTATGCAATAATTGGATCACAATGAATTGATAGTGGAGCCAGAGGCAATCACACTACTTTGGCCAAAGTGTTCTCACTTAGTACTTCAAGTGAAGGTCATTATTTTCACTTACACTACTCAAGCTCGATTTGACTTAAGGCCACTATAATCTATGCATAGGTATTTCCTCAAATGAGTAATCTTTAACCCAAAATTAGCCTATCACCATTCCTACAAACTTAGATATATCTACTTAATCAAAGTAAATGTACAAGCTCCCTCCCTTAATGGATAACAATCCTAGGAGTAATCCACTAGATATCTTAGTTAAATCAATAACCTAGCTATGAGTAACCCTTAAGCTACCTTTGTTAAATAATATTTAGTATGTTAATACTTATGACAAACAAAATCCTCCTATTATGGAGTAGCTACATGCACACCACAAAATAGTATAATAGCTTATAATTCCTTTTCAAAGCAATACTGTTTTCCTCTAATTGTAGGTATTCATAATAGACAATTTAAAGTAATCATGAAACAATCTTTTCAAAAGCTAAGAAAATAAAGAAGATTATTCCCATGCCTGTTTTCGCTTATCCAATCGATTGACTGTAATTCAGCTTTCCCACAACAACAACTAGCTTATACTTGATCCCTTCAACTATGCCACAATAACCCCCTATCTCTCAAGTTGATAGTGTACTTCACTCAATATGCTAATACTCTCACAAATACTCACAGATCCCTCTCAAAATAAAAAAAATTAACGTAGATAAGAAATGCAGAGAAAAATGTATATAAAAATGCTAAGTTCAATGCGTATAGAATGCATCCCAAACAAGTGAGTTTGCTCTACTATTTATATAGCAAAAATAGACTTCTCATCCTACAGAATAGGCATGAGTATCGATAGAAATCACCATGCATAAACACTTACTCAACTTAGCTAAAAGGTGGCGCAAAAATAAGAACATACTCAGCAAAACAAAGCTACAGGTCGACCTTACTTGTTGACAGTAGCATATGACCATTTCAATTCAACACATGATGAAAAAGGTGTAGTTTGAATTGTCTTCACAATGAACATCTATAACAAGTAGGATTCATAAGGTGGCGCCAAATCAAGCATAAACCTCCTACAAATTTGGTATGGTTTAATACATATTTGAATTAGTCAATATGAAATGTGCAACACATAGCTCATGTCGACTTAGTCTAGCATGATTCGATTCATCTCATTAATCAGTTTGACCAATTCATGACCTATTGTTACATAACCTTGCATGCATTTAACTATTATTGATATTTACTCAATGACATGGTGTTTAAAAGTTTACTAAGTCAAAGATAATTCCATACAAGGCGTCAACCAAGTCTTATTCATTATATCGACTTCATGACTGCGAATTGCTTTGCAGATTACTCGTTCCTTATGCATGGATAGCATGAGTAACATTCAGCCTCTAAAATACAACCACAAGTATTATATACTTGGCCTTTGATTTAGTTAATAAATCGGCCTCAAAGCTTTGTATAAGTTAATTGACTCCCAAGCAATTTATAATATTTAAATATATATTAATATATATAATCACATATACATATATATGTGTATATCAACGTATACATACATACATATATATATATATATATGTATATATATGTATATGTATATATATGTATATGTATATATATATATGTTAAGATATATTTATGTATATTTTATGCCAACTATGTATGTATACATTCGATATTCAATTGAATTCAAACAAGATGTCATTCACATAGTATTAACAATATTATCGACTGTGTACATATATATATTCATATATATTCCTCTTTGTACATGTATACGTATGTATACATATATCAATACATTTGTTATGAGCATATCCATTTTCCAATCACATGCATGCATTGATACATATATACATATGGATATATGTATATACTATATATATATGTATACACCTTCGATTACAGATCAAAGTCATACACAATTAATATTGTATTGATAAGCACCTACCTGTGATACATCTATACATATACATATACATGTCGTTAGGTCCATTTGATAGTTCCATGTGCATAAGCAATTCATCCATAAGTGTGCATAGGTATGTCTACCCATGTGCCCTCATGTACGTGTTCCTTCATGCATATGGTCTACCATCGACATGCACGTGTGTACATATACATATTCCACGTATTTCCTACTCATCAATACAAGCATAATAATACAAGAAAGTACTCTCAAGATCAAATAGATAAACATCACCTAATAATACACTCAATAGTAAACAATGTTGGGAATAGGATGCCATTTAATTGCAATCCTAAACATATTTCATGTATCTCCTAAGTCCTTGGAAAGTGTTCCCCAACACTAGGATTAGAAAGAGATTAAATTTGAATGAAATGAACATGTAAATTGACATTTGTAATTATTCCTAAATGATAGGAACATGTGGGGACACCCAAGAAGAGCTCCTACAAAATAGGAGCACATGGGGCACCCACATGGAAGGTGGAACCCACCTTGCTTAAGTTAATTGTTTGGAGGATTGATAACACTTCAGTAATTCATGTTTGGATCCTACAAGTTAGGGATTGATATTTACATGAGTGGAGTTCAGTTTAGTTCAGTTCAGATCAGTTTAGTATCAGTTTAGTTCAATTCATTCTTATGGTTCAGTTCAGTTTAGTTATGGTTCAGTTATCTTCAATTGCATATAGTTAGTTTGAGTTGAATGCTAGTTTACTTCAGTTGACTTGAGTTGCATGACAGATAACAGGTGGATACATTTAGCTAAGTGGGGATGATCAATCATGCATAATGTTTGCATGAATTGGTGGAGAGATATGTTTCAATTAACTAAGATTGACTTGGACCCACCTTGGGTACCCAAGTTGGCATCTTTAATTTATCACCTTTTGCATGAGAATATATTACAAGGCTCAGTTAAGTGGTCCCATTCTAAGGCGCCAACTTTGAGGTGATGCTTGCAAGATATTTTCTTGACCAATGATCAGTTAAGTGTTCAATTTGAGGCACCTAAATTGAGGAGACTTTGGTTTTGACTTCATGTTACAATGTTAAACTCTACTTGCACAATCTAGGCATAGATTTTTTAGAGGATCTTTATGCTCTTGTAATTGATAACTCTTATAAGTTTGCAAGCTCATTAATTGTCTATTTATTGCAGCAATTGCATCAGATTTTATTGCAGGTTAGCAGGTATAGCTTGCGCATGTGTGAGGGTTTGAAGGATGGCATGGGATGTGTGGATTCATGCTTGGTCACATGGAATGCATGGATAGCTTGTGCTGCACAAAGTGTATGATAGTTTTGTGCAAGTTGTGAAGAAGGATTTTTGAAGGAAAGGAAGCATATCAATCAAGGATTGATACAGTATTATTGTAATCTTTCTAAGGTTAAATAATACAAGCACTATTGATTCTGGTGGAGTTTTTTCCCGAAAGGTTTTCTCCACGTATATGATGTGTCACTTCTATCTTCTTGTCTCATTCTTCTACAATCTTCTATCTCTTTCTACAATTGGTAAAATTGATCTAAACAAATAATCATACACAAAGAATTGTAACAAAGAACACTTAATTAAATTTGCAGTCACATAGGTTTACAATTTTTAAGCTACAATTTCACCTTTGTTTTAAACAAACAAGATTCTTACTAATGTGGACACATCAACGAAGGATGACTTACTAACTTCCCTCATAATGACTCAACTCAATTATTCTATTGTGGTGTGTGTAAGCTCAGATAGGCTGCATTACTGGTTACCCAACCAAGATCTTCTCCTAAGTGATACTTCCCCTCCACCTGGAGGAATTGAACATATACCTGCATCCACTAACATATGACCAAGGTAGTTATCTATTCAAAAAATATGAATTACACATAATACTTCTCAAAAGTTAGAATATCAATTCAATAACCATCCATTCCACATATTTTCATTTCTTCACATAACATTAAATGAGATAACATTCATACATAATTCATCGATAACAAAGTGCAAGCACAATTTATTCATCTTCAGAATTCACATTTACCCTACATAGTAATAGTAAATAGTAATTACACAATTGGGGTGTAACACTCCATATTGAGAATTGCTTTGACCTTGGCTGGATCTATCTTGATTCCTCTTTGTGACACTATATACCCTAGGAGCTTGCCTGATGTGACACCAAAGATGCACTTTTTTGGATTCAACCGTACTTTTTACTCTTTGAGTTTGTCAAAGATTGGTCCTAGTACTTCTATATTCTCCTTGTATTTTATTTGGCTAGAATGTCATCCACATAGTCTTCAATATTTTTGTGGATCATGTCATGAAAGACCAATGTCATTTCTCTCTAATAAGTAGCTCCAACAATTTTCAACCCAAATGACATCATATTCCAGCAATAGGTTCCCCATGGACATGTGAATGCTATTTCGTTTTGGTCTTCCTTGGTAATCATGATCTAGTTGTAACTTGAGAATCCATCCATAAGTGATAGCATCTCATGTCCAGCAGTCAAATCTACAATGATATCAATGTTTTGAAGAGGAAAGTCATCTATTAGACATGCTTTGTTTAAGTCTCTAAAGTCAGTACATATTCTGATTTCCCTAATGGATTTAGAGACTGGAACCAAGTTTGAAACCCACTTAGGATAATCTATCGGTTGGATAAATCCTATGTCAAGAAGGTTATGTAATTCTAGTTTAACCAATAATGTTATATGTGGGTGCATCTTTCTCAGCTTCTAGTTTATTGGTTTAGCTTCAAACTAAACTGCAAGATGATGGACAACCACTTTAGGATATAGGCCAGGAATATCTATATAGGACCATGCAAAGTTTTCCTTTCACTCTTTTAAGTAAGCTTCCAAGTTCATCTGCTCTTCATCTAATAGTGATTCTGGATAGAAGATGATTTGTGGTGCCTCATATGTCCCCACATTTACTGGATTGGATTTTTCTACAAGTATTGCTGAATTTTTTGGATGCATTGCACTAAGGGGAAGATTGAATCCCTCATCCTTTGATGCCTTAGAGAGGTTTTCACCATTGGATGTGTCCTTTATTTTTACTATTTTATGATCAGAAAGTTCCACGGTGTGGTTTTCATTTAAGGATCGACATGTGATTCTCATATCATTTATTTTGCAACTGAGGGACTCAATCGTTTCCCCATAGTAAGCCTATGTATCCAGTTCTATGTCAAACCTTGCTTTGTGATCCCCATATGGAAATTTGTCATGAAGTTCCATAAACTCGTAAATTACTTCATTGTTTTTGAATGAATCTATAATAGGTAGTCCTTGTTGGTACCAATTTATGAGTTGAGAGTAGACTAGCTTTAGTTTAATGATTTGGTTGTTTGGAGCAAAGGATGTAGTAGTTATCATGAATATGGAGGTATCCTCAAATAAATCTGTGACATTGGGGGGAAAGTCATCAAGGGCATTATCATGTGATGTAGGTAACCAAGAGGAATTCTCAACTCGTTTATTAGAAGCACCCTTACCAAGAATGGTCACTTTTCTTGTGGTACATCCAAGACCAAGATTCCTGGGTCATTTCTCATGAACAAGGGGTTCTAGAAATCCATTTTCATTCTGCCCCATCTTCTCATTATTGCTATATCCCCAACCCATCATTAGCTACAATCCTTTGTTGTCATCTTCCATTGGAAGAACGAGAATGGGTCTGTTATCTTGGTATAACAACTTGGATATACTATCTTCATCAATTACTTCTTTGTTTAAATCTCCCCACTTGGTGAAAGTGGTAGATGCTACCTTCATTGTCTTATATAACTTGTTTATAGGTTTATGCTTCATGTGAGATTTAGGAGAGAGAGGCAACTCTCCAAGCACAAAAGAATCCTTCTTTAAGTTATAGTCCCCACAACCGTTATCTTTGATCACTACCTTGATATCCGATATGTTTTCTATGATGGGTGTTTTGGATTTAGAGGTAGAAGCTAGGGAAAATGGGTCAACAAATGAGAAGGATATTGACCCTTCATCATTTTTAGGTACGTGTGGGATCTTGTAGTATTTTGCTTCAAGGTTCTAACAGTAATAGAATGGTTCAGGATCACCATGGATTGTGACTTCTTTATCTTCATAAGGAAATTTGATGCATTGATGGTATGTGGAAGCTACGGCTTGCATGGCATGGATCCATGGTTGACCTAGAAGAATGTTATATGGAAGGTCAAGATCGAGCTCTTGGTGAGTAGTTTCAACAATGGTGGGTCCTACTTAGATAGGGAGCTTGATTGTACCTTGAGAAACTCGTTCTTGATCATCATATGCCTGTATGGTAACTCCTTTTTCCTTTTCAATGGCATCTTTAGAGAAACCCAAGTTCTTGACTTTATTTTTCTGAAAGACGACCTCAAGGTGCAATGCGCGATTGTGTGATGGTTGCATTGGGAGGTCTTTCTCAGAAAATTTGAGAAGATGGGGAGTGTTGATGTGTCCTATCATAGCTTGGAATTGCTCAGTATCAAGATTCTCATATACAGAAGAAGTGAACAAAGCCTTTTCTAAGATATCCCTATGCACGAGGGATAGTTTCAGTAACTCCAAGATGGAGATCTAGGCAGGGGTCTTCTTCAATTGGTCTAGGAGACTATAATCACTAGGGTTTGACTTCAAAAGTATGGGTGATGCCCTAGGTTGCAATGATGCTCCTTGGATTGTGACCTTTCCTCGATGTGTGGTGACTCCACACTCTGCACTAGGCCCTTTGATGGTGATGACGAATATGAAATTATCGCAAGATGCGATGATATTGTCATACACATGGCCTACATTGGAGTAATCCTTTCCTTTTCCATTGTCATTTCCCTTGTTATGATCTAACATCGGGTTAGATTGTATATTTTGAGGTATTGGTTGCCTGATTGTTGATCGACAGTCACATCTCCATTGTCGATTAGATCTTGGATGATGTTTTCAGCTTCATGAAGCTCATTATCTTGTGTCCCTTGATCTTATGAAAATCAAAAAGATCCTTTTCATTATACCATGGTGGTTTAACTTGAGGTTCTTGACAAGTTTGATAGTTGGGGAGCGTAATGAGATTGGATTATACCAACTTTTGCATGGTTGCTTTGATAGGTTCCCCCAATGGTGTGTACTTACATCGTTGAGGGTAGTTCTTTCTAGGGGTTGGTCCTCTTTGTGTGTTCGAATTGTTGACTCGGTTGTTTTGTGGCTGTGTGTTTGTTTGTTGTGTATTTTGTTGTGTGCTTATTGGTTGATTGTTTGTTTTTTTGGGAGAACTTAGGAAAACTTTTGCATCAACGACACCATCATTAGTTACGTTCTTGTTCTTTTCCCATACGTGGGGCTTGTCATTAGAACTAGTAGATGGGTGGTTTTCCTTGTATTCTAATGTTTTTCCTTATGCAATAAGGGCTTTTTCGATGTTAAGGGCCTTAGGGATGATTTCCTTGTATGATGTGACACATTGTATTTTCAATTAAAAGGATAGATTTGTGTCTACGTTGGTAATGATGATCCCTATTTGTTTCTCTTCAGGAATTGACCATTTACTTTGTTGGCTCTATGCCTCCATTTTTGTAATAAATTTGCAAAGGATTCACCCTTATTCTTTTTTAGGGTGTACAATTCTTCCAAGCTTACGTCCATGTCTAGGTTGTAGGAGAATCGATCGATTATGTCTTGGAAGGTTTGAATTCTAGGAGGTAAATGTGAGAACCATTCTATTGTTGGGCCTCTCAAACCACGTGGGAAAAGGCACATCAAATAGGATTCATTGTGCAAAACTTCCATACATGCAACGTAAAACTCTTTGATATGAATTTTGGGATTTCTCCATCCTTTATATTTGTCAAACTTAGGGATCTTGAATCCGGGCGGGAATGGTATCATTGCAATGTTTCTATCAAAGAGGTATGGGCACAAGACTCATTGTGCATGTAATTTCTTTGTTTTCCCTACTTGGATGTCTTGGATTTGTTGTGTGAGCACCCTAATTTGTGAGGACAAATCATCTTGGAGATTGCTTGGTGGAGGAACATATGTGGTATATTATGGAATGGTAGATGAATTAAATGTAGGATTTTGATATGGGGGTGTGTTATATGGTGTGTATAGTGGATTTTGATATTACGTATGTAATGGTGATAGTGGTGTAGGTGTGGTGTACGCTCCTTACGAAGTTGGGTTCAAGATGTTTTGTTGTGTTTTTGTGTATGGTTGTTGGGGGTTATAGTACAAGACTTGTTGTTGTTGTTGTTGTGAAAGCACTTGTTGTTGTTGAGCGTATTTTTGTGCTTGTAATTGTGCTTGTTGTTGGACTTGTTGCAATTGTTGGGCTTGTAATTGAGCCTATTATTGCGCTTGTAATTGAGCTTGTAATTGATCTCGTTGTTGTGCTTGTTGTTGGGATTGTTGTTGTGCTTGTAGTTGATCTTGTTGTTGTTGGGCTTGCAATTGAGCCTAATGTTATTGCACTATAAATTGAGCTTTTTGTTGTTGTGCTAGCAAGTGAGCTTATTTTTTTTGTTGATTGACAATAGGTTGTCGATAAGCTAATGCATTTTGTCCTTGGGATTGTGAAATGACGTTTTGGTTTGGGACAAATTGACTTATTTGCATGTATTGGCTTGAGATATTTTGATTTTGTGGGATGAGTGGTGGATTTTGAGGGACCATGGTGTGAGTGATTTATGTGTTGAGTTGATTTTGGTGTGGTTGATGTGTGATCAAAGGGTTGGACATTTGATTTGGATTTGGTATATTTTGTCCTTGATTTTGTTCTATCATTCCTTGTAAAATATGAGATTGGGGTGGGGGAATGCAGGCTTGAGGACCCATTTGATTTTGCATTAGTTGGGGGACCAAAGGTTGAGATGGTGACACTTGGTGTTGCGATGTGAGTGGCATACTTTGACTTTGGGTCAATTGATAAGAGGAATTCCCTTGATTGAGTAGATGTTGAGGGACCAATGGATTGGATGCATTTCCTTGATGTGTTTGATTTGGGACTAATGAGTTTCCTTGATTGATGGGGTTTGTGACCAATGGGTTTGATGTGTTTCCTTGGTTGGTTTGAGTGGCTTGTGGAACCAATTAATTTGATGTTCCAATTGGATGGTTTGATGTTTGACCTTGTTGTGTTTATAATTGACTGTGTACTATGGTGTTCACCTTTCCTTGTTGATCCACTTGGGGTGTTTGAATCACTTGACTTTTTTGAATAGGAATACTTTGGTAACTTGTTGTAGTGGAAGCATATGGTTGGGCATGAAATGTTGGTGTCCAATTTGTGTTTTGGGGGATAGTTTTTTCTTGTGTACCCAAAGTTGTGTTGCTTCCTAGATTGGCAGTGATACCAAGGTTGGTTCCAAGTCGAGTTGCAAGGCTAGTAGTCAATGTTTGACTTGGCACATGTGATGAATTTGGTTAATTGATAGATTGAGTCATACCTTGTGCCAAGGGTTGTGTGATGGAAGCTTGAGGAATAAAAGCCACATTTCCCAAAGTTCGTTCCCTAATTGTGTCCAAATCAAATGTTCAAGGGATTTTTTCTCCTTCCTTTTCTAAGGCTAGCATGTATTGTGTTGGGTTCAACTTCATCAAAGTGTTTATGATATGGTGCATTTTGGGATCTTTTTGGTACTCAAGTAGTTCCTCTACAGTGAGCTTAAGTGGGTTCTTCGTAACATCTTCTACTTCATACCCCATGTTTTGTGAAGTTTGGGGTGGATCTTGTGATGGGGTTGAGTAGCTTCTAGGATAAAATTCTTATTGGTTGGGATCACTCATGGTGGATGAATTTTTGTTTTGCTCCATGTTTTTCTTGTATTGTGATCTTGTTGTTATCATAAATTTTGGATCAACTTTGGGAGTATTGTGTTGGGATTTATATTGTTTGAACTCTTGGTTTGATTCAATTTTTGGTAAAAGTGACCCTCTAAGGTGTTTAGGACCAATTTTGTGAATGGATGATGAAAGGGGTGAGTGATATGGATTATGAACTTCTAAATTTTGGACAACACTAGACTAAAGGTTTGGTGTTTGTTGTTTGGATAAGGATGCTAATGAACTTGTGAATCCTAAAAAAGTAGACTTGTGACTTTTAGGATAAACTTGTTCAAAAGAATGTTGGCTAACTTAACTAAATGTATGAAAAAGGATTCATTTACACACATATAACTAAACTAGGTGATTGATTGATGATAGCCTAAGTCTAGGAGGTTGGTGTGTCCAAAATTCAAAGTTGTTTATGGGATGAGATGTCAAATGTTTTGAGATGACTGGGATGATTCATCCTAATGTTTTGAACCTAAGAGGGACTTGGTTTACAAGATCAAGTTGTTGAAAAACATGCTTTTCCCTTGGAGTGATAAACCTAAGAAATCAATGTTTATTGGATGGTAGAACTTTGATACAATGTTTTGGTATGCATTTCCATGTTTTCTCTTTGTTGCTTTTGAAGTCAAGATGTTTGAAAGTGAAACCAAGGTGTACTTGATTTGTGGTTTAATTGAGTTAATCTTTGATAAATGAGATTTTTTTTACCACATCAAATATCTTGATTAAGTTTAAACTAAGAATGTCTATGAAAAGAAAAAATGTTTTCCACAAAATCTTGACATTGTGAAAGTCAAAGAGCTAAGCTATAGGTCCCTAGGTTAACTTTGATATAAGTGAGTAAAGATATGGTCAAATATATTGGGAAACCACTAATATATTATTTTGAAAAAACAAGATATATTTAGAGTTATGCAGCAATATAATATCCTTGAAGTGCAGTCACATATAAATAAACGGTTTGAAATTTTTGACCATGTTGATGTTTGTTTGAGTTGTTTGAATTCCAAGCAATGTGTATAACTGACTCAGTGGGTATGGGATATATTTCACAAGTCTTCTTCCAAAAGACTTACTAGTTTGGCTCAACAAAATCAGTCACTTAACAATCTAGAGGAATAAAGGTATGTCACTTCTTAATAGGCTTACCTCACCCCCGAAGGAATGATTTTAAATCCAAAATTATAGAGGGGTCAAATAGGCCATAAAAAGGAAATGTATTGTCTTGATATGCCTAGATTTGTACAAGAGAATGGAATCTTAAGCTTTATGCCTCAACTATAAATTAGACGTGGTAAGTAACTTTTGGGAGTGGTGCGCCTCCCATGCACTACTTCAAAGGACATGTCGAAAAACTTGGTTGGCCTCTAAATATAAAAAAATTTAGTCACACCGTGAACACCATAGGTATACTTCAAACGGGAGATACTAAAGTCTCTAGCTACCCCTAAGCGACCCATTCGTTCACATGAGAATAGGCCTGCAAGGTATAACATCCACAGATTTGTGCTACTTACTTTGGTTTTCAAACATTTTATATAGCCCACTGGTAAATGTGCTTGAAGGTCACCATGAGTTCTCCATTGCGAGATGTATCTCAATGGTAGGCCCTCTCTAATAAAGATAAGAAAATTTTATTTCTCTTCACCCAAGATCACATGAAGTGCAAGGGGAGTGGATACATAGAAAATCCTTGGGATGATTCTAAAATTTTGTAAGCTTAGAGTATTTCTCTTTACCTAAGATCACACAAAGCGTAAGGTGAGTGGATACACACTAAAAGGCTACACAAGCATGACAAGAACATAATACATTGATTCTCTTTAATGCACCAAAGTAGATGTTATGCTTATTTTAGTTGCACCAAAATGAAGTGTAAGTTTGTGTTATTCAATTTTAAACCAACATTGCAATGTGAGTGTTAGTTCTAAAAAATGCAGGTTTTGAACCTTAAGAGGGTGCTAGTCTCTTAGCACGTTTTTGGCTAATGAACGGGGTGAATATGATTGATAAACCCCTGCTCTTTAGGCTCTACTAAACCTAGGTGGGTGTACCTAAATGATAAGGTAGATTTGAAGGTTTGAATATGATCTCTAATTTGGGCAATCTACTCATAATGGCACGTGGGTGTGAAGTAGATGCAAAGCTTAATGACTAGTTCCTACTATAAATGTTTCAGGAATCAAGTGTATAAGTAAAGTTTGTATAAAATGTTCTAAATTTGACTAGTGCCTAATCCTATTGGGTGAATGGAGTCAAGCGGTGGATGATGATGATGGAGACAGATATGTAAGATAAGTGGATCTACTTCTTAGCTTAACTCTAACTTTTTGGGCACTCTCGATGTTTGTACCTTGTACAAACGTGCAAGTTTGTTAGTTATTGTACTATTCTTTATGAATCCTAGTGTTATTCTCCCAAATTATTGTGATATCATGAAAGGATTTTTAATTCTTAACTTGAGGGAAACCAATCAGAATAACCAACTTAAAAGGATTTTAATCCTTGGTAGGAACCAATTAAAATGAATTACTTGAAAGGAATTTAATTCACTCTAGCCAAAACCTAATCAAGAAAATCACACAGCAACAACAAATGTGTCCTGACAAATTGTATAAATTTGAATACTTAAGGAAAACCACTTTGGAGACAACACAACAACATATAGGAATGAATATTAACACAAAAGTTGAACACTGGAAGTAAATCACTTATTATGAATAGTCTTCTCCATTATATTGCTTCAAAAGATATAAATTAATAGCAGAAGTTTCTGAAGTATGGAAATGGATGAGTGGAATATGATATACTAATGGATGAACCTATCTACTACTACTGATGATTTTTCTAACCTACTATCTAATTTATTTCCTCTTTTGATTTCATCCTTCATTTATACTTTGCATTTTCAAGGGTTAAGACCCTTCATATGTTTGTTCGGTGCAGCTCTTAGTTTAATTAATTATCTTCGGCGAAATATTTAATTTTATTCTTCATCTTTACATCTCTGTGAAAATTAATTAATTTTAATGATAGTTATTATCTTTCCTTTTCGGGGTTGGGGCCCTACCTCGGTTGGCTAAATCTTTCCTGTTGCAGGAGGTTAGTCACGAGGTCTAGTCTCCCCCACCCCCTTGGTACCGGAGGGCGTGTCGCGCCAGCGCTGCCGGTCACATTAAAAAGTTTACCAGGCGCACTGCAGTGTATATGGGGTCGTGCTACCCAATTCCTGCAGTCTAAAATAAAATTATCTTTCCTTTTCCAACAACTTTATTTTCATCCAATCAGAAAAATACTCCTCAGATAAAAAACAATTACCCACTCTTTAATCCCATTGGTGAAAATATTTTATTTCGTTTACCACTAGTGAAGTTTATGTTCTCTTAAAGTGATATTATCTCCAAAATATTCACCATAATTAATTTATCAAGGGGACTTCATATTAGCTCCTGGCAATACTTACTTCTCTTCTTGACTTATTGATTTACTATATGCCATTTCTCATAAAAATATTCTTTTGGGTAAAATAATTACCCACTATGATTTAATTAATTCCCTCGGTGAA
The DNA here is from genome assembly GCA_007258455.2 of Sequoia sempervirens. Taxonomy (NCBI): domain Eukaryota; kingdom Viridiplantae; phylum Streptophyta; class Pinopsida; order Cupressales; family Cupressaceae; genus Sequoia; species Sequoia sempervirens. The sequence goes on along the minus strand of VDFB02058242.1, from coordinate 421,376,322 downwards.
ATTTATATCTTCTACAACAACATTACTCCATAATCCTATTTCATTTAATCATTAATTGTATTCTTTGGTGGGAGAGTGCCATCGTCATATCGGAGAGACCACACCTTAACTTATGTCGATGTTCACCTATCCCATTGATGAGTTTAAGTCTTGTCGAGTTATCGATGGGACTTCAACATTACTCCCGCTGATATTGGAGAGTCTCTTTGATGCATATCGTTGTATCGGGAGGACTCAAAATTAACTCCCGTCGATATTCATTTTCCTCCCAATAAGGTTTTTCTTTGCATCACTGTACTAATTTTAGGGTTTCCTGCTTGCCTACAAGGAAGCACCTTCGAACCCAATATCATCTTTAAATGATTCTTCAAATGATGTTTGAATCAAACAATGTCATGAGAGAACAAAATGACTTGCATAGGTTGTTAATGCAACCTGAAAATGTTACATGCTTAAAACCACAAGCTTCCTCTAGCGATGAAGCAAGCAAAGTTCAAAACATATTATAGTGATCTTCATTTTACACTTCTCCTTTATCACAAAATTATTTGAGTGCTTTTGAATGAACAGTGTTGTTGGCTCAGCAAATTTATTTGAGTATACCTTGATGTTACAATTAAGCGGGTTGTCATCCATTTCAGTTTATTCCTTGTGGTCTCCTTAATTAATGGTTCTTGTATTAAATCTAATGCCACTTAGTATCTCCTCCTGCCCATGTTCGCACAATTACGCATTTTTTAGAATAGTAGCAATCACAACATCTGACAAATTTCCTAACTCCTTTATGCTTTCATGAAGATTCACACCTTGTTTTGAAGCTTCCATCTTTGGTAGAGGCACATAGGATATTGGCAGGGATCATCGGATCCACCAATTCTATTTTGAGAGTTATGAAATATTCTCAACAAATCTGTTTTATGCACAACTCCAAATCATTATATTTCTTGAGACTGAATCCCTCTATTAAACAGTTGGTATGCTTTGTCTGTACTTCCATTCTCATTTCAGGCTCGTGAGGTATCTTCTCCTTTCTTTAACTGCCTCCCTTCATTCATAAATATGTAGCTTTGGGGTAATATTTGGGAAGAGCGCCAAATATACTGCTCTTAATAATGTTCTTTTATAATCTTTCCACTGTTCTGCTTCATAATACGTTCAAGTTGTATGTGCTAAAACTTGGGTGTCAGTGCCAAAATAGAATTTCATCAAACAATTTTGATATCATTGAAGGTCGGAAATGTGATTTGCATCCATTAGAAAATTGAATCCTTTATCTAGGATTGCAAATATCTGACACTCCAAGAGTTTCCTTTTTGGAGTGGCTACTAAAGGCTTTCTAGTTATTGCATCCAAGTAAAGCAAGAACCGTTCAAGCTCGTCATGCAACCTAGCCTTCAACATGCTTCAAGTAATCAGGAACATCAGATTGTTACATCTCACACCCTTAGATGCATCAAACTTGGTAGTTCCCTCAAAGAATGGTTTTTCAAAACTCTCTGCATAAACACCAAGGGTGGTGAACACCCTTAGAAGATGAGTCAGAAGAGTCTTGTCAACTTCTTCACACATATGTATCATTTGCTGCCATTTTGGAGATCCTCCATTATCTATCCCATTCTATTCTTTGAGTCATGCTTTTCTTTTACCGGCATCCTCATGTTCAGTTATGTCTTCATTAAATTTGTAGTTATTATATTCCTATTACCTAATTTTCACCCACGGGCTCAATCAGGCAGGATAAATCATGTGACAGAGGTTCGAGAAGGCCAAATGGAACATTCGCACAAGGGAAAAAGTCATGAATCTGATGCTAGGTTGTAGGGAGCTCAGTTGAAAAGCATGCCTCAATCAGTTTGACATATTTATCCTCTAAGGAGAAAGTCGACAAGACCTTCTAGATTTCTTGCCAACTAGCAGGGGTTCCATCAAGTCTGAATGTTTCACATTGGGATCCTATCGGCATGAGATTATCAAGGTCTCCCTAACCCATAATGCATTTGGTTAAATATGTGTTTGTGTTGCCTATCGGAAAGACCCCAAGAATGTCACGGCAAGTGGGATTCACCTACAGGTTCCTATCGGCAAGACATCGATCATCGTCCCGGTGACAAAAGGATATGCATATCGGTGGAAGATTTTTCCTTCGGGGTAGAGTCTCGGAAACTTCTTAAGGTCTCACCGAAAGGATGCCTTCGGCATATGTGAGTGGGCTTCGCTAGGAGGTCTTACCGAAGACGAAGGTCTCGCCGACCATCGTTCATGAGGTGGCATCGGTGAAAGGAAACAAGCTCGGGGTAAGGTCTCCCCGACCACGCGATGTCTCCCCAAAATGAAGTACGCCCTCAGTGAAGGAAGGGAGTTCGCTATGATGTCTCGGCGAATGAAGCTTGTCTCCCCGACTGAAGAGAAAGTAAACTCATCGCCGAAAGATAAGGAGCTCGACGAGAGGTCTGGCCGATAGGCCAATGTCTCGCCGACAACAAAGGGGCCTCACCAAGAGTTGAAGTCATCACCATGAGGTCCCAGTGACTAACTGAATTCTTGCCAAAGGGGAACTAGCTAAGGAGAAAGATCCAACATCGCCGAAAGATAAAGGAGGTCTCACCGACCAACAGAGGGTCTCCCCGACATATTTGAAATCGGTGTAGCTTCCAGCCGTCGGGGTAATGTCTTGCTGACATGGTGTGGTCTCAGCGACGGAAGCGGGTATCGACATGACTAATGGACCTTGCTATAAAGTCTTCCTAACTTGCCAGGTGTCTCGCCGAAAGAAATGTGGAGCTCGGTAGAATGGAGTGCGTTCGGGGTGACATCAATAAACTCTCGCCGAGGTAGTTTTGCTTTTGGTAAGAGGTCTTGCCGAGAGTATGGTGCCTTGCTGACAATTAGGTGGGTTCGCCGTGACATTTTGCTTTCGTCTGAAGGTCTTGATGACTCATGGTTTCAGCCAAAGAAGGTGATATCGCCATGATGTCTTGGCGAAGGCATTATGTCTCGCCGATAGAAGAAGAGGGGTCTCGGGGTAGCATTTTGCTTTCAATAAGATCTCTCACCGACACTCAGGTGTCTTGCCGACAGATGGGAGCCTCGGAAGGAGATGATGGTTTCGGCGAAGGATGGATATATCACCATGATGTCTTGGTGATGCGGAGGTGGTCTCGTCGAAAGATAAAGGGAGCCTCGATATGTTTTTTGCTTTCGGCAAGAGCCTCGCCGACAACAAAAAGACCTCGCCGAGAAGGTTTGACATCGGCAAAAGGTCTTTCTGATATAAAGATGTCTCCCTAATAGAAAAAAGAGCCCGCCAAAGGATTTGGCTTTCGGCATAAGGTCTCAGCGATGCAAAGGGTCTTGCCGATACAAAGTGAGCTTGGGGAGAAAGCAAAAAGGGTCGCTAGGAGGTCTCAGCGACCCGTGGATGTCCTACTAACCAGTGAACAACTCGGTGAAAGAGAGGACCTCGGTGTGAGGTCTGGGCGAAGAAAGAAAGTCTCACCGACATAAAGGAGCTCACCGAAGAGTAATCTCAGTGAAGTAAAGCGGCATCGGCATAGCAATTTGAGCTCGCTAAGAGGTCTCGGCGACCCGGGAATGTCTTGGTGATGGAATCAAGTGAGCTCGGGGAGAAAAAGGAGAGATCGACAAGATGTCTCACTGATGGCTTAGAGTCTTCCTGAAATGAAACAAGCTCGCCAAAGTATTTTTCCTTCGGCAAGAGGTCTCACCGACCAACGGGGAGTCTCATCGAATGAAATGATAGGAGCTCAGAGAGGATGAGGCTGCTTGCCAATGAGTCTTGCCGAGGGGTGAAGGTCTCAGCGATGAAAGGGATTTCTGTGTGACTCCAAGGGGCTCGTTGTAACATCTTGCTGAAATCGATATGTCTTGCCGATATTCTGGGCAATAACAAAGGCGATATCGGAATGACTTTTGGGCTCGCTAAGAACTCTCATTGATAATTCCATGTTATGCCGATGGTTACAGAAAGATATAATTGCATCGGGGAGACATGATTAGTGTCTCACTGACATACGATTCTACAGAAGGAGATTTTGACTACCCGAAGAATCTACATGGAGTAGGCTCAACCAATCAGAGAAAGCTAAAAGTAAGCCGTGGCAGTCTCACCAGGATGAAGAAGATCAACAGGATGAAAAGCAACGTGTATCTGTTCTGGGATCGGGGGCATTCAATGCAGCTCGGCTGGGAAGATTAGAAGGTGGACACGAGGAGCCGAAGTAAATGATGCAGCTGTGAAAGATCAAGAAAGCTTCTCCTGAGGACGATCTTTCACACCGACATGACAGCGAGGATACACATTGAATGTAGATTTATCTTCATTCAAAGGATGGAATGAGGATCCTTCTAAAGGGGGGTATTTTTGTAAGCCCTAAGGGGCCGACCTTACTTTTGTATATAAGGCATTTTTTCCTTCTTGTAAAGGAGTTCTCGTGATGCTTTTCTAAAGTTTGTGACTTCTACAGTCCTCTCTCGGATTAGCAAAATTCTATAACTCATTTTGGAGCATGTTATATAAAGCTTACCTTGATCATTGTTGATGTTCAGATTTCCATCTTGTTCTTGCAAAGTGTTGTGCATTTCAGGTTCATGATTAAGTTATTTTTGTGAATTTATTTCATTCCTTCATAACTTTATCTTGTGTTTCATGCCTTCCTTTGCAAAAGTATCATTATACAAATCACAAATTGTGTTCAATTAGTCACACAAGGATTCTAGTCTGTGAAAATCTTTCTTTCCTCTTCGAAAAAAGTGTGTGAATCGAACCTATTTGTAAAATGTTAGTGCAAGGCTTGCAGGATTTGATGTGTAATCTTATGTCCATCGTCAGTATTCAAGCGTAAATTGAGTATCTCATTGTTCCTGTCATTTCGGTGCATCACCATAGTTTAGTTTTATTCTGATGTATTCTTTCTCCCTTTCCCTTCATAGAATCAGTAGTTTAGGTGACACCAAAGGAAGTCGGCCTTCTCCGGGGTTGACCTCTATCTACAAGTGACCCACAGCTTTAGAGGTCTTCCCATGTTACACTAAGGTGTTGAACATCAGGTTCAACAAGGGTGCAACTTAAGATTGATAACAGTTTTGGCACGCCTAGTGGGACAGTGGATTGTTTCTCAGTTCATGTTTATGCATTTTTATTGCTGCTGTTTGGTGTGTGCAGTAGTAGTTTCAGCGTTTTGGAGGCACTTTCTTTACATACCTGGCGACTCCGAGCTCAAATCTTTTGGTTTCACAGGCACAGGTCTTGGTATGTCTCAAAATAATCTGTTAATTCTGAGTTTCCAGCTCTTTGACTGAAAAGATGTCAAGTATTTATGAAGATGCTTACTATTACCCTCCATATCATGAGTATGTTGCTCCTACACATCCATACCAGAACATATTGGACCTGCTCCAACAAATTGACCATACATTGTGGGATCTTAGTCAAGGTCTTCACAATATGAAGATTAACGATATTAGTAAAGCACTTGCATGTCTATCTAAGATGTTGGTTGATATCAAGATGCAGTAGGGTACCATTATGCAATAGCAAGAAATGGTTGAGCAAGTCTACTTTTATGATCAAGAAAGAGTGGCAAAAAGAATCTAGTTCGAGGGAGACCTTGAACAGGAAATAGCTACTAAGGAAGAGAAAATGAAGCTGCTCTCTACTCAGGTGCAAAATACTCAAGCTTACTCAAATTATCAGCACCAACTAATGGAGGAGTTGCAAAAGAGGCAATTGGAAGAGAACCTTGCCCAGCAGTTGGCTGCAAAAGAGGCAGAAATGAGGCTAAAATTTTCCAAACAGGAGGTTCCCAAGTACAAAGTTTCTAGCTTCAGGCAAAGTCAGCCTCTTAACTCCCCTAGCAAGTCTTCTCAATTTGAAATTCCAAGCTTTAAGGGATTCAATTCGATGCAAGAGAATGTAGTACCTGAACAAGATCAGTCCATCATCCCTCAAGAGCACCCCATTGATCCAGATGACTTACTCCTCAAGGAGAAAATTAGAAAAGTAAATCCAATGCATTTAGTTGTAGCATGTTACCGACTACAGAAAGAAAAGCTCAAGCAGGAGGAGAGGTAGGAAGTAGGACAGCAGACAGTTGAAGATCTTCACTTGCAGGCAGAGGATACCCAAGTTTCACTAGAAAAGGAGCCACATAAAGAAGAACAATTGACTTCTTTATTTGATCAACTACCTGGTTATATTGAGCAAGCGGAAGAGAGCATGCAGGTTCCTGATTTACCAGTTGATTTGGAACACCCAGAGAATATTGCTGACTTGTTCGATGAACTTCCTCAATTTGTCGATGAAGATGAAGATCTCAAATGCATGATAGCATCTATGCCTGGTATGGAGCAACTAAATGATAAAACTCATCTAGATTTAATGCAAAATTATGAGTTAGATGATATCATAGAAGTTTTTTGTTCCAACATAGATGATGAACTAGTATCATATGAAAGGGAAGCATGTGATCAGCCCATTCAAGTTGGTGAGACTATTGAAGAAGTTGTTGAAGATAATGCCTTGCAGCCTATGAACTTATTTGATGAGTTCCCCCACCTTGTTGAAGAGGAGGTGTATTATGTCATGGACAAAGAGCATAAGGAACCACAGTCTGAAGATTTGTTTTCAGTTATCCAACAGGGATATCAGCTCCTTAGTCAAGAAGATCAGACTGTAGCAGCCAATGAACAACCTGCATATTACCTTCAATCAACATCTTTTCAAGCAAAAGATGAAGTCTTTAGAGATCAACAAGAGACCAGCAAGGAAAGTTCAATATTTTCCCTTACCAGAGGCTATCCAATCAGGTACCTAGCTCAGATGGAGTCCAATACAACACCAAGCACCAATCCTATACCTACACATGAAGGTACAGCAAAAGAAGATGTCCAAGATGCACTGACAGCCAAACAAGAGTATGTTCAGCTCATTTGTCCTCCTTTGGTTGACAATATGTATGGTCTGTTTGGTGAGGTAAGTGAATTTGTTCACCTATTTCAAGAGGCAGTGCATCGTCTTGGTAAACTTTTTTCTATGTTTTACTTTTACTCAACTGTCCTTAAACATGCCAATCACTGCATATTGAGTAGAAAAGGCAGCTATTTCAACCATCCTATGAATGGTTTTGTTTGACCAGTTTCTTACTGGTTAGTGTAGGGTAGGTTTAGTTGCATTTTTTTCAATTCCCTAAGTGTTGTCCCAACACAGTTAGATAGTTTTCCCTTCTGTAGTTTCCTGTTTTCAATAATTATCTAAGTGATCTGTTTCTCGAGTTACATATGTTATGGCCATGTACAAAGCTACTCCAGGTCTGTTCCTGAGTTTTCCCAATGACTCTGTACCCAATGGATAGGCCTAGGCTACTGGTTTTCCATGTTTAGCAGGAAAACATCCAGCAAAGGTTGCCAGAAATGTTACCTAATTTTCACCCACGAGCTCAATCAGGCAAGATAAATCATGTGACAGAGGTTCGAGAAGGACAAATGGAACATTTTCACAAGGGAAAAATTCATGAATCCGATGCTAGGTTGCAGGGAGCTTAGTTGAAAAGCATGCCTCAATCAGTTTGACATATTTATCCTCTAAGGAGAAAGTCGGAAAGACCTTCTAGATGTCTTGCCGACTAGCAGGGATTCCATCAAGTCTGAATGTTTCACATTAGGATCCTATCAGCATGAGATTATCACTGTCTCCCTGACCCATAATGCATTTGGTTAAATATGCGTCTGTGTTGCCTATCGGCAAGACCCCAGGAATGTCACGGCGAGTGGGATTCACCTACAGGTTCCTATTGGCAAGACATCGATCATCGTCCCGGTGACAAAAGGATATGCATATCGGCGGAAGATTTTTCCTTCGGGGTAGAGTCTCAGCGACTTCCTAAGGTCTCACTGAAAGGATGCCTTTGGCGTATGTGAGCGGGCTTCGCTAGGAGGTCTTACCGAAGACGAAGGTCTCACCGACAATCACTCATGAGGCGGTGTCGGCAAAAGGAAACAAGCTCGGGGTAAGGTATCCCCGACCACGCGATGTCTCCTCGAAATGAAGTATGCCCTCAACGAAGGAAGGGAGTTTGCTGTGATGTCTCAGCGAACGAAGCTTGTCTCCCCAACTGAAGAGAAAGTAAACTCATTGCCGAAAGATAAGGAGCTCGGCGAGAGGTCTGGCCGATAGGCTAATGTCTCGTCGACAACAAAGGGGCCTCACCAAGAGTTGAAGTCGTCGCCATGAGGTCCCAGCGACTAACTGAATTCTTGCCAAAAGGGAACCAACTGAGGAGAAAGATCCAACATCACCGAAAGATAAAGGAGGTCTCACCGACCAACAGAGGGTCTCCCCGACATATTTGACATCGGTGTAGCTTTTAGCCGTCGGGGTAATGTCTTGCCGACATGGTGTGGTCTCAGCGACGGAAGCGGGTATCGGCATGACTAATGGACCTCGCTATAAAGTCTTCCCGACTTGCCAGGTGTCTCGCTGAAAGAAATGTGGAGCTCGGTAGAATGGAGTGCATTCGAGGTGACATCAATAAACTCTTGCCGATAGAAGACAAAAAGACCTCGCCAAGGTAGTTTTGCTTTCGGCAAGAGGTCTTTCCAAGAGTATGGTGCCTTGCCGACAATTAGGTGGGTTCGCCGTGACATTTTGCTTCCGTCTGAAGGTCTTGCTGACTCATGGTTTCAGCCAAAGAAGGTGATATCGCCATGATGTCTTGGCGAAGGCATTATGTGTCGCCAATAGAAGAAGAGGGGTCTTGGGGTAGTGTTTTGCTTTCGGTAAGATCTCTCACCGACACTTAGGTGTCTTGCCAACAGACGAGAGCCTCGACAGGAGATGATGGTTTCGGTGAAGGATGGAGATATCATTGTGATGTCTCGGCGATCCGGAGGTGGTCTTGCTGAAAGATAAAGGGGGCCTCGATATGTTTTTTGCTTTCGGCAGGAGTCTCGCCGACTACAAAAAGACCTCGTTGAGAAGGTTTGACATCGGCAAAAGGTCTTGCCGATATAAAGATGTCTCCCTGATAGAAAAAAGAACTCGCCGAAGGATTTGGCTTTCGGCATAAGGTCTCAGCGATGCGGAGGGTCTTGCTGATACAAAGTGAGCTTGAGGAGAAAGCAAAAAGGGTCGCTAGGAGGTCTCAGCGACCCGTGGATGTCCTACTGACCAGTGAACAACTTGGCGAAAGAGAGGACCTCAGTGTGAGGTCTAGGCGAAGAAAGAAAGTCTTGCCGACATAAAGGAGCTCACCGAAGAGTAATCTTAGCGAACTAAAGCGGCATCGGCGTGGAAATTTGAGCTCGCTAAGAGGTCTCGGCGACCCGGGAATGTCTTGGTGACGGAATCAAGTGAGCTCGGGGAGAAAAAGGAGAGATCGACAAGATGTCTTGCTGACGGCTTAGAGTCTTCCCGAAATGAAACGAGCTCGCCAAAGTATTTTGCCTTCGGCAAGAGGTCTCATCGACCAATGGGGAGTTTCATCGAACAAAATGATAGGAGCTCAAAGAGGATGAGGTTGCTCGCCAATGAGTCTTGCCGAGGGGTGAAGGTCTCAGCGATGAAAGGGATTTCTGTGTGACTCCAAGGGGCTCGTTGTAACATCTTTTTGAAATCGATATGTCTTGCCGATATTCTGGGCGATAACAAAGGCGATATCAGAATGACTTTTGGGCTCGCTAAGAACTCTCATCGACAGTTCCTTGTTATGTCGATGGTTACAGAAAGATATAATCGCATCAGGGAGACACGATTAGTGTCTCACCGACATGCGATTCTACAGAAGGAGATTTTGACCACCCAAAGAATCTACGTGGAGTGCTCAACCAATTAGAGAAAGCTAAAAGCAAGTTGTGGCAGTCTCACTAGGATGAAGAAGATCAATAGGATGAAAAGAAACGTGTATCTGTTCTAGGCTTGGGGGCATTCAATGCAGCTCAGCTGGGAAGATTAGAAGGTGGACACGAGGAGCCGAAGTAAATGTTGTAGCTGTGAAAGATCAAGAAAGCTTCTCCTGAGGATGATCTTTCACACTGACATGACAGCGAGGATACATATTGAATGCAGATTTATCTTCATTAAAAGGATGGAATGAGGATCTTTCTAAAGGGGGATATTTTTGTAAGCCCTAAGGGGCCGACCTTACTTTTATATATAAGGAATTTTTGCCTTCTTGTAAAGGAGTTCTCCTAATGCTTTTCTGAATTTTGTGACTTCTACAGTCCTCTCTTGGATTAGCAAAATTTTGTAGCTCATTTTGGAGCATGTTATATAAAGCTTACCTTGATCACTGTTGATGTTCATATTTCCATCTTGTTCTTGCAAAGTGTTGTGCACTTCAGGTTCATGATTAAGTTATTTTTGTGAATTTCTTTCATTCCTTCATAACTTTATCTTGTGTTTCATGCCTTCCTTTGCAAAAGTATCATTATACAAATCACAAATTATGTTCACTTAGTCACACGGGCATTCTATTCTATGAAAATCTTTCTTTCCTCTCTGGAAAAAGTGTGTGAATCGAACCTATTTGTGAAACGCTAGTGCAAGGCCTTCAGGATTTGATGTGTAATCTTATGTCCATCGTCAGTATTCAAGTGTAAATTGAGTATCTCATTGTTCCTGTCATTTCGGTGCATCACCATAGTTTAGTTTTATTCTAATGTATTCTTTCTCCCTTTCCCTTCAAAGAATTAGTAGTTTAGGTGACACCAAAGGAAGTCGGCCTTCTCCGGAGGTTGACCTCTGTCTACAAGTGACCCACAACTTTCGAGGTCTTCCCATGTAACACTGAGGTGTTGAACATCAGGTTCAACAAGGGTGCAACTTCAGATTGATAACAATCCCTTCACTGTATATTCAACCTCCTTAACACATATTCCAATTACTCTGTCCAAAATGCATCTTGAACTGGAGTGGGTAGTCATTAGAAATTGTTTCTTAACATTTTGCACAGTGACCAAAATGATCAAGTTGCCTCCAAAATTGCTTTGGAAAATTGACCAAACACTCTCCTGGAGCCCCAAAAATGCACCAGAATGTTGATTTATGATAGGGGAGTATGGTCATCAAAACGGATTGGCACGAAATTATCAGGATTGTAAACTGTTAATACTCAAAGTTGCTTACTTGGTATTTTTTGAAAAACTGCACTTTTCAAACTCAACTGAAACTCACCAACTTGCCTTCTTGAGAAAATACCAAATCTGATTTTGGGAAGCTGCAACTTGGGAAATTGGTTCATTTAGGTCCCATTAACACGTATGAAAAATGGTTTTTCTTCAACCTTCTTCATTCACAAGATCTCAAAAGTCAAACTTGACCCCTCTACAACTATTCTGGAAATGCAGTCATCAAACTGGATAAAATCCATTTGGTTTTGGTTTAAAAAAAAAACAAATGAGATTTTGGGACCCTAAAAGTTGGTATGAATGTAGATTAACATAGGGAAAATTCAGGACACCAATTGCTTTGTCATGACGGTCTTTCAGTTGCTCAATATTGTCCTCCAAAGTTGACCCTTTTGGCAGTTTTAACATTGTGCAGCCAACAAACCGTTTCTAAACCCTTCAACTTGGTGTTTCAAAACTTAGTCAAATCAAGTCATGGGAAGCTAAAATTAGGTGGACACACTTTCATATGGTAGGAAAACATTTTTTCAAGGTGGTTTTGCATGAGATTACACTGTCTTTATTTTGTGATTTTTCAAATTAAGCTCTTGGAGTAGATTTCACAACTGTGTTTATGAGTGTTACAGTCCATTTTCTTCATCGTGGGAACCAAATTTTTTGCAAAAATGGTAGGAAATTTCAGGTTCCAACAGTGGCTCTATCTGGGGATGTATGCCCCTTGTGGGAATAGCAAGAATCCAGGTCTCTGGGGAGCAGACCGAATGTTTCACTTATTGGGCAGCAAAGTTAAATTTCCTCTCTACTTTGAATTGGTATGATTTGTAAAATCACACCACAACTAATGGCTCAAGACCACCCAAAAAGAAAGGCCTTTATTTCCCTCTGTCATATACCTTATTTTGGTTTGGGTTCCTCAAGCTCCATTTGAAAAAATTCATGCAATCTGCCATGTTGTACCTACTATCATTGGAAAGTTTCAAAATAACACCACCTTCATTGTTGCTCATATTTCCTTGTCTATTATGTAGTTCACAATTAGGTATAACTTGAAGATCATGTGATGAACTCATGCTACTTTCACTATATAAGGAACATTTACTTTCAATGCAACTTTTTCTATCATTGTGCTCACTATCATGTATCATAGAATGATCTCCTAGCTAGTCTGAAATTTTGAAAATATTTATAATCCACCACATAGTTAAGATCATTAGGTTTGATTTCATCATAAGTTTGCATAGAAAATCTAAAATTATCATATGGCCATTGATGCAAACTGGAAAAATAAATTCTAGGTGTATAGGAAGGAAAATAATTGTGCTCATTCATGTTGCTCATTTCATAGTTTGCATGCTTCTCACATGGGTCTGAAAAATCTGCCATATCAACATCTTCTAAGACAATCAGATCTGAAACATTTTCTATTTCTTCTATGTCACTAATTGCAAATTTTTGATCCATACAGTCATCCTTATGCACACTCGAATTAATCATTATTGAACATTCAACATCCTTGATATGCAAACCAATATCTTTCTTAAGGATCTCCAATTATGATTTATTTATGTCCTCTTGAACAGGGATAGACATAGAATCTTGATCAGCTTCTAAATTTTTATCATCATTGTCACAAAAAGTGCTTTCACTATCAAAGCAGATGCATATTGGACATGAAGTGTTAGACTCATCCTTATGGGTATACCTTTGATATTCAATAGTCAACAAATCTGAAATTTTCTCACTACTAAGTGAACACACTTCTTCTTCCATATCTTCCACTACTTCTTCTTCTTGATCTCCATAAGAGCTGCAAGAATCCATTCGTTGAAAATCAAAATCCATAGGATTGTCCCTTTTAACATCTGGAATTTTAATGAGTTCATAACAACACACACTACTTATATCATATGGAATTGAACAATCAAAAGTGCACTCATAATCTGATATGGAAGGGAGACCCTCTATACTTTCATCTTCATCATTCGGACTGTCATAAAAACTATTTTCACTTGCATACTAGTCTTGTATGAACTGATCATAGTCATTTTCCTCTTCATCGTGGCAAGGCATGTTGTCCTCTTTTGTTTCAACTTCTAATTCATTTTTTTCAATGCTATGACAATGCATAAATGGTTTCACTTCCATTATTTGATCCTGAAATGTACTAAGATTATTATGTATACCACTATCTAATGTGCATGCTTCTTCTTCATCAATTATGTCATCATAGTATCTAGTTGTTAATGGATGTGTCATTTGTTCACTATCAAGTAGGATTTCTTCTTCACTTCCCTCATTGTTGATGTATTCCTCTGACATGGTGTCCTCAACAACATCTTCCATATTGCAATCTTGATCCAAGTTGTATGATTGATATTCAATAATTTCATCTTCATTCAAATCTGAAATATCATCATTGAGAATTTCACTTGCATATGTTTCTTCTATTGGATGCATTGTTTGATTAGTTTCTCCATATTTATCCATACCATTCTCTGTGTTATTAGATTTAACATTGCTAGCACACTCATGCCTGATTATCCATAATCACAGCGCCGCAAGAGTAGTTGGATTCAATGACTCAGACCAATGAACTAAAACGGGGTCTATATTCTCATGAATTGCTTGATGAGCATGGGATCATCGGGTAGAAGATCTAAAGGTATTTTCAAATGGATTTTCAACATTCTTTCGAGTAAGGAGCATGAAAATTCTCCTTTATGTCTTCTTATGTCAAAAAATGCATCTAAGAGATATTGACCTCTTTCTTGAATATGTGTATACTCATCATCTTTATCCTTAAAATAATGCATGAATTTCTTTGCAAGTTCATCCCATGAAGCTATGGAATGTGTAGGCAAGATGGAAAACCAATATTCAACAATATCTTCTAATGTTCTCACAAAAACTCTCATGATAACATCCTCTTCACTGATTCGATAGTTCATCATTAAATCAATGAATTGTTGTAAGTGCACACTCGTTGATTCATATCCCTTAAATTTTGGCAAAACCTTTTTTACATCCAAAGGGATGGGATGTGGGTAACCTTGGCTATTATTGAAGTTTAATGGTCCATAAAGGTCTAAGACATACATGTTTCTTTGTGGACATGGTTGAAATTTCTGACTATTTTGATGAGGGGCTTGATATTGATAATGCTTGTCGTATTGGTTGTATTCATGATCTTGGTAGCTCACTAGTCTTTGTCCAGGAGGGACAGGATAAGAATTCATTTGATTTGAGGCTATTGGTGTAAGAATGTCCTGCTACGAATGATATGCATCACTTTTGTTGCTAATATTCTCAACTGTACCATAATGTGTATAGGGAAAAGAAGGATTGTTTTACATGCTTTAGCCTATAATCTTTATTTCTGACTGGTAATGTTGTAGTTTCAAACAATTTTTTGTATTCTTCATCATTTTTTGTTTTTTACAGAGTCGCCACCTACTTTTTCCAAAAGTAGGACAATGAAATGGATTTTGAAATTGTGCTTGGTTTACCCCAGTGCAATCTCCTACTCAATTATCTGAGGTGAAATTTCAGGATGCAAAAACTTTTATGAATCTATAAGGAAAATTTTGGATTTTCTCAAGTTTTTCCCCACCAAAGTCATCAATCTCTTAGGTCTCAAAAATGCAGGTTTTGAACCTTAAGAGGGTGCCAGTCTCTTAGTACATTTTTGGCTAACAAATGAGGCGAATATGATTGATAACCCCCTACTCTTTAGGCTCTACTAAACCTAGGTAGGTATACCTAAAAGATAAGCCAGATTTGAAGGTTTGAATATGATCTCTAATTTGAGAAATCTACTCACAATGGCATGTGGGTGTGAAGTAGATGCAAAGCTTAATGACTAGTTCCTACTATAGATGTTTTAGGAATCAAGTGTATAAGTAAAGTTTGTATAAAATGTTCTAAATTTGACTAGTGCCTAATCCTATTGGGTGAATGGAGTCAAGGGGTGGATGATGATGATGGAGACAGATATGTAAGATAGGTGGTTCTACTACTCAACTTAACTCTAACTTGTTGGGTACTTTGGATATTTGCACCTTGTACAAACGTGCAGGTTTGTTAGTTATTGTACTCTTCTTTATGAATCCTAGTGTTATTCTCCCAAATTACTGTGATATCATGAAAGGATTTTTAATTCTTAACTTAAGGGAAACCAATTAGAATAACCAATTTAAAAGGATTTTAATTCCTGGCAAGAACCAATTAAAATGAATTACTTGAAAGGAATTTAATTCACTCTAGCCAGAACCCAATCAAGAAAATCACAACAATAGCAAATGTGTCCTGACAAATTGTATAAATTTTAATAATTAAGGAAAACCACTTTGGAGACAGCACAACAACATATAGGAATAAATATTAACACAACAATTGAACACTGGAAGTAAATCACCAATTATGAATAGTCTTCTCCATTATATTGCTTCAAAAGATATATATTAATAGCAGAAGTTTTTGAAGTATGGAAATGGATGAGTGGAATATGATATACTAATGGATGAACCTATCTACTACTTGATTTCATCCTTCATTTATACTTTGCATTTTCAAGGGTTAAGACCCTTCATATGTATGTTCAGTCCAGCTCTTCATTTAATTAATTATCTTCGGTGAAATATTTAATTTTATTCTTCATCTGTGCATCTCCGTGAAGATTAATTAATTTTAATGATAATTATTATCTTTCCTTTGCCAGCAACTTTGTTTTCATCCAATCAGAAAAATACTCCTCAGATAAAAAACAATTACCCACTCTTTAATCCCATTGATGAAAATATTTTATTTTGTTTACCACTGGTGAAGTTTATGTTCTCTTAAAGTGATATTATCTCCAAAATATTCACTGTGATTACTTTATCAAGGGGACTTCAAATTATCTCTTGTCGATACTTACGTCTCTTCTTGACTAATTGATTCACTATATGCCCTTTCTCATAAGAATATTCTTTTGGGTAAAATAATTACCCACTTCATGATTTAATTAATTCCCTCGATGAAATGACTTTCGGAGAAATTTATATATTCTATAGCAACATTACTCCATAATCCCATTTCATTTAACCATTAATTGCATTCTTTGGCAAGAGAGTTCCATCGTCATATCGGAGAGACCACCCCATAACATCTACCAATGTTCACCTCTCCCATCGATGAGTTTAAGCATTGTCGGGCTATCAATGGGACTTCAACATTACTCCCACCGATATTGGAGAGTCTCTTCGATGCATATTGCTATATCAGGAGGACTCAAAATTAACTCCCACCGATATTCATTTTCCTCCTGATAAGGTTTTGCTTTGCATCACTGTACTAATTTTAGGGTTTCCTGCTTGCCTGCAAGAAAGCACCTTTGAACCCAATCTCATCTTTAAATGATTCTTCGAATGATGTTTGAATCAAGCAATGTCGTGAGACAACAAAATGGCTTTCATGTTAAACAAGTGCAGGACAACTGAGAGGGGGGGGTGAATCAGTTGTCACACAAATTCAAACTTAAAACTTTATCACTTATCAAATCTTCCACACTATTATGTTATTAAATATGAGCATGAAACACAGATAACAGAAAGTAAATCAATACAATGAACACCAGATTTTTACGTGAAAAACCAAATAAGGGAAAAACCACGGTGAGGGTTAACTCGCAATATAAAGATTATAAAACAAAGGCTCACTACCAAGGGCTCATTTTCCAACAGAGGACTCACTATCCAAATACAAATGCTCACTACCTATAGAAAGGATTCATTGTCCAATAGGGAGGCTCACTGCCTATAGATACAAAAGAGAACAAAAGATCCACCACTACAATTAAAGCACATTCGTAGGATTACAGAAACCCTTGTCTCACTGTCTTCAACACAACTCGCACACACACTTCTGCTCTTATGATTTGTGGTACACTTTCACCACTTTGCATCACATTGTCATACAATTCTTCACAACTTGCCTTGCTTTTATACCGTTCTCAACCTTAGAAAAATTTACCAAGGTCGGCCACAATACACCATTTCATAAATTCAAATTAGGTTGGAAACTCTAAATTCTCGTGGTGGAAAGGAATAAGAGTGGACCAATAAAAAATAATATTCTTGAATCTTCTACACGCTTCCTCAATTAAATTTTATTCTTCAAATGAAGTGTAAACACTAGGTCATCCAAACCTAATGTAAACACAAATTATCAATGATGCACATGCTTCCCAACAAGAATATGACACACAGACGATGCAACATGCTTCATTATGCATGAGAATACATCTCAAAATCTTCTAAATACATCCGTAGAAAAAACAATAGGCTTTAAACACTGAACTCCTTTCACCAGTCAATCTGAGTTGTGCAGACACACACAAAAATACTGAAACATGATTTCCATATTACAAAAATCCAAACCTCTTCACTAGAGCATAGGAAATACCTTCACAAGACATCTACTAGATCCACATGATCTGAAAAAAAATAGAGGAGAAATGTGGAGAAAACATATTTCTCCCAGTTCACAGAACACTTCACTGCTAGTGGTACACACAAACCGGAGGACACAACTTTCATGTACCATTTCACCAGAGACTGAAAATTAGACTATATCATCATCAAATCACCATCAACATTCCTTTAGATCCACACAGGCATAGGATCAACACAGGAGAAACGTGGAGCACATACCAGAGCACGTTCTGAACACACTCAACACTCTGACTTCTCTTCTTTATTTAATTTTCTCAAAAGCACTTGGAAACTCGCCAATATTACACAATTACAACACCATAAAGATAGCTCCATGTACTCACTACATCTCAAAATTATCTCAACTGTACATGTACAAACATCAACATACTAAACTGTGTTGACATCAATAGCAACATCAATGACAACACCACCAAACTAGCTCATATTTGTAACAATCTCCCCCTTTTTCATTGATGGAAACACATAACCTTTTCTCCCCCTTTGAAATCAATGGAAAAGAACAACTGCTTTGATTACTCCCCCTTAGGAGTACACTCATATTGCAACAATGAAAATCTTTTCTACTCCCCCTACGGAGTAGACCCATCAATCAATCCAGGTAAATGAAGAATCTGTGAATTCACTGGACTAATGCACCTTCATGTGCACCTAGTTAGGAGGGCCAACAAACCCCAACCTCTCCCTAAGATGCTCAAAATTATCCTTTGAAAGAGCCTTAGTAAATATGTCTGCAATTTGTTCCTTTGTTGTTACATACTCCAATCTAACCTCATTCTCCAGCACTTTCTCTCTCAAAAAATGATACTTGATAGATATGTGCTTCATTCTTGAATGCATAACCAGATTCTTTGAAATTTTTATTGCACTTGTATTGTCACAGAAGATAGAGATAGGTTCATCACATACTACACCAATATCTTTTAGAGTTTGCTTCATCCACAAAACTTGTGTGCAGTAGGATGTTGCAACAATATACTCTGCCTCTATAGTAGATAAAGAAATTATTCTTGCTTCTTACTCAACCATGAAACTATTCTTCCACCAAGAAAGAAAGCACCACCATTGGTACTCTTCCAGTCATCTACACATCCAACCCAATCAGCATCTGTATAAGCACTCAGGGTAAATTCATTACTCTTAGGATACCATAGTCCATAATTTGGTGTGCCCTTAAGATATCTAAATATTCTTTTTACATCCATAAGATGCACTTCTCTAGGATATGATTGAAATCTAGCAACTAAACACATTGTATGCATAATATCTGGTCTAGTAGCAATGAGATACAACAATCTTCCAACCATGGATCTATATTTGCTTTAATCAGTCTTAGCAGATTCATCATCCTTGCTCAGCTTACATCCGATTACCATAGGATTACAAACTGGTTTAGAATCTTTCATCCCAAACTTTTTCAATAACTCTTTTACATACTTAGACTATGAAATGAATATCCCTTTATCGATTTGATTCACTTGTATACCAAGGAAGAAATTCAATTCACCAATCATAGACATCTCAAATTCTTTCTGCATTTCTTTAGCAAACTTTTTACATATGCCTTCATTTCCTCCAAAAATGATATCATGAACATAAACAACTACAATCAACATCTTATTACCTTGCACTTTGAAGTAAATATTACTGTCAACAGAACCTTTGTTGAATCCTTGCTTTGTCAGATATTTTTCCAATCTTGCATACCAAGCTCTGGGAGCTTGCTTCAATCCATACAATGCTTTCTTCAATTTACAAACCACATCCGGTTTGTCAAACAACTAAAACCCTTCAAGTTGCTCCATGTACACTTCTTCCTCCAACTAACCATTCAAAAAAGTTGACTTAACATCCATCTGATATACCTTAAAGTCCTTGTGGGAAGAGAATGCCAAAAACATTCTGATAGCTTCCATTCTAGCCACAGGGGAAAATGTCTCCTCAAAATCTATGCCTTCAACTTGTGAATATCCTTTGCATACCAATCTTTCTTTATTCCTCACTACTTCTCCATTTTCATTTAGTTTGTTTCAGAACACCCATTTTGAGCCAATCACATTCTTGTTCACAGGTCTAGGGACTAGTTCCCATGTCTAATTCTCTATCTGCCGCAATTCCTCTTTCATAGCTCTCATCCAAAATTCATCTTCACATGCTTCTTTTACATATTTAGGTTCTATTTTAGAGGGTAAAAAAAAATTTACCTCAGCTACAACTTTTCTTCTTGTCTTTACTCCTTCACTCTTGTCTCCAATTATCTGATCTTCCATATGATTCTTTTGTACATATTTAGGAGTCCTAATAGCAGGTTTCGGTTCATACTCTTCTTCCTCTTCTTCCACTTGTTCTTCTTCTTTTTCTTCTTCTTCTTCCTTCTTATTTTCTTCAGGTATATGTTTGCAAATAGGATCATCAAGTTCAACTTCACTTACCTCAATAGGTCTGCGTATGTCTTCATCAACTTTCACATTAGCACTTTCAATAATTTTCCTCAACCTTTTTTTAAATCATATGTATGCCTTGCTAGTGGTAGAGTATCCAACAAATATTCTTTCATCACATCTAGCATCAAACTTTCCAAGATTTTCATCATCTCTTTTAATATAGCATCTGCTTCCAAATACCTTAAAATATTTCACAGTAGGAGTCTTACCAGTCCATAACTCAAAAGATGTCTTTATGTTGTTGTGTTTGATCTAAAATATGTTAAGAACATAAACAATAGTATGTATCACTTCTCTCCAATATACATTCGGTACATTAGATTCTTTCATCATAGTTCTAGCAGCTTCCTGTACTGTCCTGTTTTTCCTTTCAACTACTCCATTCTACTATGGGGTTCTCGGAGCAGAATACTATCTTTTTATGCCATGCTTCTCACAAAATGTATTAAATTCACTAGAATTGAATTCACCACCTCTATCCAATCTTAAACATTTGATTTTCAAATTTACTTCATTTTACACTCTTGCTTTGAATACCTTAAACCTATCTAGGGCCTGATTCTTTTCTCTGAGAAATGCAACCCATGTCATCTGAGTGTAATCATCAATAATCAACATGAAATATCTATCACCATTCAAGCTTACAGTCTTAGTCGGACCACAGAGATCAATATGTACTAACTCCAACATACCGGTAGTAGAATATTTATTTCCTTTAAAGCTACATCTTGTTTGCTTCCCCAATTGACAACTTCTGCAGATAGCGTTAGCAGGTCTTGCGATTCTAGGTAGTCCTCGAACTATTTCCTTTTTACTGATCTTGACCAGGTTATCAAAGTTCACATGTTCCATTCTCTGGTGCCATAACCAACTTTCACTGATCTGAGATACAAGACAATGACCATCAACTCCTTTCAGCTGATAGATGTTTCCATGAGTTCTTCTTCCAACTGCAATCATATCTCCTTTTCCAGATCCTTTTCTGATTTCACAGGTATTGTTCTAAAACACAAGTTTAAAGCCATTGCTACACATCTAACCAACACTCAAAATATTATGCCTCAAACCCTTCACATAATATACATCATCAATATTATGCACTCCATCAAAACTTATTGAACCTTTACCACAGATATTAGCTCCTGAATCATCACCAAACATGACTAAACCACCATCATATTTTTTAATTCTAGTGAACTTACTCTTGTCTCTATTCATGTGATTTGAACATCCACTGTCAATTACCTAGTAGTCTTCATCCGGTTTTGCATGAAGTGCGGTAACCAGAGTACCTTCCATCCTATTCTTCTTAACTTCTAGAGCCCTTTTTCTTACACACTTTCCAAGGTTAGTGGATACAAATTTATTTTCCAAAGCTAAGAATAAGCATTCAGTATCATCAACCTCATTTTCAGATTCATCATCATAAATACCTGCCTCTTCCTTAACATCGTAAAACTTCTTATACCTTTTATCCTTATAATCCTTGTTTTTCTTATGTGCAGCCCTATTCGGACATCTTGAAGCATAATGACCAATATTACCACAACTAAAGCATTTAAAGGGCAACATACCTTTATACTTTCTGATACCTTTCTTCAACTTCCTAGTGAAGTTGGCTTCCAACTCATCAACATCATCACTATCTGGTTCCTCTTCAATCTCCATTTCCTTAAATGTGATTTATGTCTTTTCTTCTATCTTATCATCTTTCTGGAACTCTCTTAATTCAAATGCTTGCAGGGTGCCAAACAAGTGTTCCAAGGTGTACTTAGGGTCATACATTTCTTCAATCACCGAGATCTTATTGTTGTAGCAGTCTGGTAGGGTGATCAGGATCTTCTCTATTATGTCTTCATCTACTAGCTTTCCTCCTTGATTTCTAACCTCATTTGCAGTTTGTTCAACCCTGTCAAAGAAACTTGTAAATTCTTCACCAGCTTCCATTTTTAGGTTCACAAATCTACACTTTTCCACCAGTCTCTTTGTCAATTTCACTTTTTCATTCCCTTCATACATGTCTTCCAGCTTCTTCCAGACATCCTATGCAGTGTCCAACGAATTAACCTTGATTCGCTCATTTTTAGATAAACCACTATAAATCGCATACTTAGCCCTCTCATTTTATTCATAAGCAGAGATCTCATCTGCAGTATTAACACCACTGGATGGAAGTGTATACTTATTCTCAATAGCCTTCCAGGTCTTGAAACCAAGAGAGATAATATATCCTCTCATCTTTCCCTTCCAATATTTGTAGTCAGTTCCATCAAACATAGGGATCGACAACTTGTGTGCCATCGGATCTTCCTTAAGAGGTTAAGCTCTACACAGGGAACAACAAGCTCTAATACCAATTGTTAAACAGGCGCAGGACAACTGAGAGGGGGGTGAATCAGTTGTCACACAAATTCAAACTTATAACTTTATCACTTATCAAATCTTCAACCACACTATTATGTTATTAAGTATAAGCATGAAACACAGATAACAGAAAGTAAATCAACACAATGAACACCATATTTTTACATGGAAAACCCAATAAGGGAAAAACCACAGTGAGGGTTAACTCAAAATATAAAGATTATAAAACAAAGGCTCACTGCCAAGGGCTCACTGTCCAAATACAAAGGATCGTTGTCTAGAGAAAGGACTCTATGTCCAACAGGGAGGCTCACTTCCTACAGATACAAAAGAGAACAAAAGATCCACCACTACAATTAAAGCACATTCACAGGATTACAGAAACCCTTGTCTCACTGTCTTCAACACAACTCGCACACACACTTCTGCTCTTATGATTTGTGGCACACTTTCATCACTTTGCATCACACTTTCATACAATTCTTCACAACTCACCTTGATTTTATACCGTTCTCAACCTTAGAAACATTTACCAAGGTCGGCCACAATACACAATTTCATAAATTCAAATTAGGTCGGCAACTGTAACTTCCCGCAGTGGAAAGGAATAAGAGTGGACCGATAAAAAATAATATTCTTGATTCTTCTACATGCTTCCTCAATTAAATTTTATTCTTCGAATGAAGTGTAAACACTAGGTCATCCAAACCTAATGTAAACACAAATTATCAATGATGCACATGCTTCCCAACAAGAAGATGACACACATACAATGCAACACACTTCATTATGCATGAGAATACATCTTAGAATCTTCCAGATACATCCATAGAAAAAACAACAGGCTTCAAACACTAAACTCCTTTCACCAGTCAATCCAGGTTGTGCAGACACACACAGAAATACTGAAACATGATTTCCAGATTACAAAACTCCAAACCTCTTCGCCAAAGCATAGGAAAGACCTTCACAAGACATCTACCAAATCTGCACGATCTAAAAAAAAACTAAGGAGAAATGTGGAGCAAACATATTTCTCCCAATTCACAGAACACTTACACTGCTAGTGGAACACACAAATCAGAGGACGCAACTTTCACGTACTATCTCGCCAGAGACTGAAACTCAGACTATATCATCATCAAATCACCATCAACACACCTTCATATCCGCATAGACATAGGATCAACACAGGAGAAATGTGGAACACATACCGGAGCATGTTCTGAACACACTCAACACTCTGACTTCTCTTCTTTATTTAATTTTCTCAAAAGCACTTGGAAACTCACCAATATTACACAATTACAGCACCATAAAGATAGCTCCATGTACTCACTACATCTCCAAAGTATCTCATCTATACATGTACAAACATCAACATATTGAATTGTGTTGACATCAATGACAACATCAATGACAACACCACCAAACTAGCTCATATTTGTAACATTACATAGGTTGTCAATGCAACCTAAAAAAGTTACATGCTTAAAACCACAAGCTTCCTCTGGCGATGAAGCAAACACACTTCAAAAAATATTATAGTGAACTTCATTTTACACTTCTCCTTTATTGCAAAAGTCTTTGAGTGCTTTTGAATGAACAGTGTTGTTGGCTCAAAAAATTTATTTGAGTTTACCTTGATGTTACAATTAAGCGGGTTGTCGTCCATTTCAGTTCATTGCATGTGGTCTCCTTAATTAATGGTTCGCATATTAAATCTAATGCCACTTAGTATCTCCTCTTGCCCATGTTTGCACAATTATGCATTTTTTAGGATAGTAGCAATCACAACATCTAACAAATTTCTTGACTCCTTTATGCTTTTATGAAGATTCACACCTTATTCCAAAGCTTCCATTTTTGGTAGAGGCACAGAGGATATTGGCAGGGTTCATCGGATCCACCAATTCCATTTTGAGAGTTATGAAATATTCTCAACAAAACTGTTTTATGCACAACTCGAAATCATTGTATTTCTTGAGACTGAGTCTCTCTGTTAAATAGTTGGTATGCTTTATATGTACTTCCATTCTCATTTCAGGCTTGTGAGGTATCTTCTCCTTTCTTTAACTACCTCCCTTCATTCAGAAATATGTAGCTTTGGGGTAATATTTTGGGAAGAGCGCCAAATATACTGTTGTTAATAATGTTCTTTTATAATCTTACCATTGTTCTGCTTCATAATACATTCGAGTTGTATGTGCTAAAATTTGGGTGTCAGTGCCAAAATATAATTTCCTCAAACAATTTTGATATCGTTGAAGGTCGGAAATGTGATTTGCATCCATTAGCAAATCAAATCCCTTATCCAGGATTGTAGATATGTGACACTCCAAGAGTTGCCTTTTTGCAGTGGCTACTAAAGGATTTCTAGTTATTGCATCCAAGTAAAGCAAGCAACGTTCAAGCTCATCGTGTAACCTAGCCTTCAATAGGCTTCAAGTAATTAGGAACATCAAATTGTTACATCTCACACCCTCAAATGCATAAAACTCAACAGTGCCCTCAAAGAATGGGTTTTCAAAAATATCTGCATAAACACCATGCGCGGTGAACACCCTTAGAAGATGATTCAGAAGAGTCTTGTCGACTTCTTCACCCATATGTATCATTTGCTAACATTTTGGAGATCCTTCATTATCTATCCCATTCTATTCTTTGAATCATGCTTTGCTTTTACTGGCATCCTCATGTTTAGTTATTTCTTCATTTCATTTGTAGTTATTGTATTCCCTTCACTGTATATTCAACCTCCTTAACACATATTCCAATTAATTTTTCCAAAATGCATCTTGAACTGGAGTGGGTAGTCATCAGAAATTGTTTCTTAACATTTTTCATAGTGACCAAAATGATCAAGTTGCCTCCAAAATTGCTTTGGAAAATTGACCAAACACTCTCCTAGAGCCCCAAAAGTGCACCAGAATGTTGATTTATGATAGGGGAGTATGGTCATCAAAATGGATTGGCACGAAATTATCAGGATTGCAAATTGTTAATACTCAAAGTTGCTTACTTGGTATTTTCTGAAAAACTGCACTTGTCAAACTCAATTGAAACTCACCAACTTGCCTTCTTCAAAAAATACCAAATTTGATTTTGGGAAGTTGTAACTTGGGAAATTGGTTCATTTAGGTGCCATGAACACATGTGCAAAATGGTTTTTCGTCAACCTTCTTCATTCACAAGATTTCAAAAGTCAAATTTGACCTCTCTGCAACTATTTTGGAAATGCAGTCATCAAACTGGGTAAAATCCATTTGGTTTTGGTTTTCAAAAAAAACCAAATGATGTTGGGACCCTAAAAATTGGCATGAATGTATATTAACATATGGAAAATTCAGGACACCAATTGGTTTTTCATGAAGGTCTTTCAATTGCTCAATATTGTCCTCCAAAGTTGACCCTTTTGGTAGTTTTAACACTGTGCAACCAACAAACTATTTTTGAACCCTTCAACTTGGTGTTTCAAAATTTAGTCAAATCAGGTCATGGGAAGCTGAAATCAAGTGGAAACACTTTCATATGGTAGGTGAACATGTTTGCAAGGTGGTTTTGCATGAGATTACACTGGCTTCATTTTGTGATTTTTCAAAGTAAACTATTGGAGTAGATTTCACAACTGTGTTTCTAAGTGTTGTAGTCCATTTTCTCCATCATGGGAACCTAAAATTTTGCAAAAAATGGTAGGAAATTTCATGTTCCAACAGTGAGGATGATTGGGTTCAATTTAAGCCAACTTTGAAAAACTCATAGCATTGTAAGTTTTAAAGCCCAAATTGAAAACTAGTGGTCCTATAGCATGAAATAAAGAAGGAAGATGGGTTATATCATCCCATGAGTGTTTAAAAACACTTTTTCAATAAAGATCAAATGATATTTATCTCCTTCACTTCAATATTTTATGCTTCTCTCCAAACCTGCAAAATAGTTAGCCTTACAGAAAAAACTAGAAGCCAGTAAATGATCACAGAGTAGATTAAATTGAAAATTCAAAGTAAACATGAAAACTGAATTCTTTGTTTTACTTGACAATTGTGTCACTGCTTAGACAATTGCGTCACTCTGGTTTGGACAATTGCATCATTGTTTGACAAAAACACCACTTTGGTGAACTTCAATAGTGTCACTCTATCAAAAACCAGAGAGGTCAATTGCATTGGAATGCATACAATGTATCATTGTTACAATTGTGTCACTGCAGTTCACCTGTAATCACAAAAAAAAATAGAATGATCAATTGTGTCAGTGAAACAAATGTGTCGCTACAATAGCGTCACCATATTTCAATTATGTCGCAATATGCAATTGTGTTGCTCTGACCAAATATAAATTGTGTGCCAATACAAATAATTGCATCTCTATTTACAATTGCATCACCCTACTTCAAAACAATTGCGTCGTTGGGCCCTACAACCTATAAATCACAAAAAACTCAAGGAAAAATCATCAAATTTGGTTAGTATATCCCTCCTTCTAGCACCAGAATGTGAGCATGATCATAACCTAAGCGAAACCTACTTGATCCACATGAAATAAGCCAAGATATAACTAGTTAAGTCAATCTCCCAATTAAATTCTTGAAAACATCAAGCAAAGAAACCATTAAACATAAACAAATAAGAAATGCATAATGGAAACTAATCTAATACCACAAATCTCATCCCATTGGGGGATTGATACTGCATTGATGTGGAATTTCATCCCTTTCCCAACCCCTCAGTTGAAACAAGCTTTTAAATGGATTTCATTGATGAAGATTGATGAAAATGGATGCTAAATGCTAAAATTCTAATGGAGAATGCTCTAAAATCCAGCATAGTATAGCTAATCTAAATGAAATTGGGTCCTTTTCTCACAGAAATGAGGACTATTTATAGGAGAAATAGTTGAATCAATGGTTAGGATTGATTTGATCAATCAATGGATGAAAAGCCATGAGAGGATATGGCATGGATCAAGGATTCCCATCAATGGATGAGAATGCAAGTTGACAAGGACCAAGGATTTTAATCAATGGCTCTCATCGATTCAAAGAGGCACACTTCCTAAAAATTAGGAAGTTGTTAGGAAAATATTTCCCATTGGAGAGAGTTGCTTACAAAGGAATATTCCCTTGCAAGTGGGAGGGTGAGAGAAATTAGCTAATTAAGCAATTAAGAAATTACTTAATTGTGCAAGATGGATGAAATTAGGATTTTAATCAAATAATTGACTTATTTAATTAAAGGGGGATAATGACATTCAATTAAATAATTAGGATTATTTAACCAAATGGGAAGACTTAAGGGGTTTAATTTAAATAATTCACATTATCCAATTGAACAGGATGAAAATTAGCATGAAATGGGATGAATTAGCCAAATAACATTTATTATTTGATTGATAGGAGAAAATGATAAATTTAGTTAAATCGTGAAGATTATTTAATTAAACGGTCAAAAAAGAGGTGATTCAAGAAGAAATGGTGTTAGTAATAAAATTCAGATGTGCAATATCGATCTTCGGACAATTTTAAGTGTCTATAGTATATATATCAATCTTTGAGTGCAATGGTTTCTAATGGAAGCACCATTGATAAAATGAGCATATATGTCTATACAAATCTCCTCATACAAGAGGCAAGTAAAAAACTTACAAAGAAAGATCAAAGGAAGCCAATGAGTACCCAATCAACACTATGATCCTCGTTCTACAGCTTCTCCATAAACTACAATTTCACTCAAACCTTTCATAAACATTTTAGAGCAAAAAATTCTCTCAATAGCTAGAAAATAAATGAGGTATAAAAACCTAATTCTTGGTTTATGGCCTAAATTTTTATATTTTCTACACATCATTTATCTTACAAGAAATCACAAAAAAGTGGCATAAGTATACATAGCATCCACATCCAAATGGTACATCCTCTTGTTCGTGATTTTAATAAATTTGAGTTATTTTTCAATTGCAATGCACTTGAGTCATGTTTTCTATGTTCATTTTGTAGCTTACAAATTATCGCTAGGTGTTCATGACGAAGATAGTATTTCTCAAACCTAGCACCAATGTTGAGTAATCTTGTTTGTGTTTTTATTGATTCATATTTTCAAAATTACTTTAT
The DNA here is from genome assembly GCA_007258455.2 of Sequoia sempervirens. Lineage (NCBI taxonomy): Eukaryota > Viridiplantae > Streptophyta > Pinopsida > Cupressales > Cupressaceae > Sequoia > Sequoia sempervirens. The sequence continues at coordinate 421,347,772 of VDFB02058242.1, read as the reverse complement.
ATTGCATGCATGATATTTTCCTTTATTTTTGTAGGTTTAGATGTTGGACATCAACCAAAGGTAAGTTTAGGTAAGTGCCAAGGTCCCACATGTCTATTTAAAGAAGTGGCACCTTCTTGTTGTGTAGATTTCCTTTCTTAAGGGGGTGAATACTTAAGTGCCTACAAATAGATTAGCATGCATGATAAGTTTGATGGTGGCTTGATGACCTAGCATGACTCATTTGGCATTGGTTAAAATTTTCTCTCTATTGATCCTAATTGGTGGGAATGTTGAATCAACTTGTAATTTCCCTTTATGTCTTTTATTTTATGTTTGTTAATCATTGGCCTAACCCATATCCTTTGTCACTTTCAAAAAAATTCTTTTAGGATATTAAGTGATGGCTTTGCCTCTTTTAAATTAAGTTGTTCCAATGTTTCTATGTACACCTTGACAAAATTATACTTGTAAAACAACAAGCTTGTGCATAATTTTTTCCTATTTAATTTTTTTGCATGCACCATTTTTACATTGAATTTGGCTCTAGAACTCCACCTCTAAGTGGACTCAAAATGTTTAAAATCTATAGTTCTCTACTAATTTTGAACTTTAGAGCTCTAATACATTTGTTTTAATAATTTTGGGGGTTTTCTCTCATGGAAATTTTGGAGTTCCTTTAGCATTGGCTTCCATTTTTAGCATCAACAACTTCTTTTTACTTTGACTATTAAAGGAGGGAAGTATCGGGGCGGTGGGCCTAGCTCGATTGGCTAAAGCATCCTGTTGCAGGAAAGAGGTCACGAGGTCTAATCTCCCCACCATCCCTGTGGTACCGAAGGGCGTGTCACGCCAACATCGCCGGTCATGTGAAAAAAAATTACCAGGTGCACTGCAGTTTATAGGGGGATGGATACTCGACAGATTCCTGCAATCTAAAAAAAATGAGGGAAGTATCATTTCTTGTGGGTTTTCTACAACTAATATAGTAATATAGTTGTAGACACCTAAAAATGACTAACACATTTCATCTATTTTATCATCATTTCTAATCAATCTATCCACCAATATTAATTAAATAATATTTAATTATTTGTTAAGCTAACACATCACCAACATTAAATAAATATTTTTAATTATTTAATTAATTTATCATTTTCCTTATTCACTTTAATTAAATATTTTTTAATTATTTAATTACTTCTTCAATTTTCCTTATCCACTTTAATTAAATAATTTTGAATTATTTAATTAATTTCACAAATTCCTCTCATCCACTTTAATTAAATAATTTTAAATTATTTAATTTCACAAATTCTTCATCCACATTAATTAAATAAATATCAATTATTTAATTAATTCATGCATTAATCCTTCTTATCCACTATAATTTATTTATTTAATTCTTTTTCTATCTTTAATTCCTCTAAAAATAAATAAAATTAATATTTTATTTATTTCCTAAATATATCTTCATCTCATGCACTTTAATTAAATATTTAATCCTATTAATATTCCAATTGTTTTGTTTTGTGTTAACTCTGGCCATTCGCATCATACTTCCTTAGTTGTTAATTGGTCAGTTGTGCTTGACTTGCTAGCACAAAATAGTTCAGGCGGGTTTCTAGCCATAAAGGATACTTCTAGCAAAAAAGTTCAAATCATGTTTTCTTTAGAGGATTTTAAGGACTCGGGTATTTCCTCAACCCATCACAACTTCAAGCATTTATCTGTTTCATTGGCTCCAGGTTGGGAAAAAAATTATATCTCCATTTATCATTTTTCAAAAAACTCTCAGCTTGTTTATGCCTGAGTTCAAGTTTGCTACTGTTCATCAACTTAATCAATGTGCTAATTTTTTAACAATGGGTTCCTTAACTCCAATTGATGAAAACAAAGAGGTGATCAAGTTGATTTCATGGATTTTCAGTCCATGTTAGAAGAAGGGAATTTAGAATGTATAGCAAATCAATTAACTTCAATGGTTGGGTCAAAGTTAATAGATGAAATTGCAAAGAAAGTTGAGAAGGAATTTGAGGTGACTAAATTTTTGAATTCGTTGCCTTTCAATTCTGATTTAAAGGATTCCATTATTGATGAAAAATTATTAGTTTCACAATTATTTGATGTTGTCAATGCAAGCTTGCAAGGGGAACAGGGTGATGAGGAATTTGATTTTTCCACTACTTATCCATTGCTCAGTCCCCCTGTTTATCTCCCTCGACTCACAAATCACCTGAAAAAAGAGGTTGTAAGTCAAATGTTGTTAAGCTTCAAGAGGAGATAGCAGTAGGTAAACAATCCACTTTGGATGGTAATATTAAAAAAAGATTGAGGAGAGCCTGCTGCTCTCCGATCACAATATGAAAATATTATCTTGGAATGTTAGGGGCTTAAATGCTCCTAGCAAGAGAGTCTGGATCAAGCAACAAATTGAGTCTTGTGGGGCTGATATTGTTCTTTTACAGGAAACTAAGTTTTCTCCGGAAAATTTCACCTCAATTATTAGTAAATGGTCAAGGTGGAAATCTTGTCAATCAAAAGCACAAGGGGCCTTTGGAGGTTTAATAGCATTATGGAATCCAAAATTTGTTATTTTGGAGCCCATTTCAAGTGAAACTAATTGGCAGTTGGTAAAGGTAACACATTTTAATTTGTAATTCTGGCTTTTTAATGTTTATGCTCCCAATTCTACTTTTGGTAAGAAGTTGGTGTGGGATGCATTGTCACAAGCACTTCATAAATTTGGTGATGTTAAGGTCATTTCGGTTGTTGACTTTAATGCCATATCATCTTTGGATGAAAAGCAAGGAGGTATCATACCTCCACCAAAAACAATTGAGGATTTTAGTACCTTTGTTCAAAATAATGCTCTTATTGACATTCTTCCTAGAAATGGCAAGTTTACATGGAAAAATAAAAGGAAAAAAAATTGTCAAATAGTTGAGCATCTTGATAGGTTCCTCATCACACCCAATTGGTTAACAGAAAATTATGGAATGTAGTCTGAAATTTTACCATGGATAGGTTTTGATCATTATCCAACATCATTGGACATTCAAAGTAAGTAGCTTGCACCTTGTTCTAAATCATCTTTCAAATTTGAGATGATGTGGTTTTGTCATCCTCAGTTTTTAAGCCTGCTAAAGGATTGGTGGTTGTTGTCCCCTATGGTGGAAGATACTTTAATGTATAGATTTTGCAAGAAATTAAGGTTCATTAAAGGTAGAATTAAGCAATGGAATACTACTATTTTTAAAGATATTTTCCAATCCAAAGCTGAAATTTATAAAAAGCTTGAAGAAGTTAATGCACAAGTTATAGCTAATGGGTTAAGTCCAGTTTTATTTTACCAGCAATCACAACTGCAATCAAAATGGGAAGAATTGATTGCTCGTGAGGAAATTTATTGGAGAAAAAAGTCTCGAGAGCTTTGGCTAAAAGAGGGAGACAAAAATAAAAAGTTCTTTCACAACTCTCAAATAAAAAAAAGCTAAAAGTTCCATTTTCTCAATTCAAGATAGTGACATAGGAAATGTTCTAACGAAAGAGGTAGATATACAAGTAGAGGATGTCAAATTCTTCACAAATCTGCTTTTTGCACCTAATCATCAACCTTTGCAGGTGGGTAGGGAGAGAGAGGAATCGTTGGAAGCAATACCAATGATTGTAATAGAAGTGGAAAATGATATGTTACTTAAACCATTCGCGCTTGATGAACTTAAGGTTGTAGTGTTTTCTATGCCTCCAGATAAAGCCCCAGGTCCATATGGTTTTACAACATGCTTCTTCCAAAAAAAATAGGATTTCATTGGTCAGGATCTTCTAAAAGCTTTGGAAGAGTCTTGAAGTTCTGGTATGATGTTAAAACAATTTGATGTCACAATATTGCTCTCATTCCTAAGGTATCTTCTCTAAAATATTTTTTTGAATTTAGGCCAATTTCATTATGTAATGTGATCTACAAGATTTTTACAAAAGCAATTTATTTGCGTCTAGTGCCTATCATTCCTAACATATTTTTTGAGGAGCAAGGAGGTTTTGTTCCTGGGAGGGAAATGGTGGAAGGAGCTTTAGTAGCTCATGAAGTCTCTCAATCACAACGAATGACATTCCATCATTGATAATCAAGTTGGACATGATGAAGGCATATGATAGGGTAGATTGGTCCTTCCTTTTGCAAGTATTAATGAAGTTTTGCTTCCATCCAAAATTGTGTAAGTGGATAATGTCTTGCTTGAAGGGAGATAAATTCTCAGTCCTTGTCAATGGCTCATTGGCAGGATTTTTTAGTTCAACTCAGGGTGTAAGACAAGGAGATCCATTGTCACCTTTTTTTTATTATTTTGGTTGAGGCTTTGAGTAGGTTTGTGCACAAGGTGCAAAGTCAAGGTAATTGGAAAGGAATCTTAATTCCTCCTACAGATATTACGGCCACACATTCTTTGTTTGTTGATGATACCATATTATTTGGCAGGGCTACAATTTTGGAAGCTAAACAAATAAAGTATGTTCTTGATAAATATACTTCTCCATCAGGTCAGAAGATCAATCCAGCCAAATCAAAGATATATGTTTTTAATGCATCAACATTTTTAAAGAAGTACATTGTCAATATTTAGGCTTCCAAGAAGCAAAAATGTCATGCAAGTATTTAGGAATTCTATTTTTTGTTGGTGCAAATAGGGTCTCCTACTGGGACAAGGTCATAAAAAGTATACAAGCAAGAATTGTAGGATGGAGAGGAAGATGGTTATCAATTTCAGGGAGGATCCTAATGATTAAATCAGTTCTATCTGTAATTCCAAATTACTGCATGGCAGTTTTAAAAGCTCCTAGAATTGTTATTGTGCAAATTGAAAAGTTGATCAGGAATTTTCTTTGGAAAGGCAACATGGATGATAAAAATAAAATCACTCTTGTCTCATTAGATAACTTATGTAGATAGAAATTGAAAGGAGTTGGAATTCACAACCTAACTGCAAGAAATATTTCATTAGGTGCAAAACTAGTATGGCATTTGTATTCCAAACCTCAGGCCAAATGGTGCAAAATCATGAAAAAAAAAATATTTAGATACTAGTGCATCTGACTGCATCTTTTCCATTCTTAATCCTCCACAAGGTTCTATTATGTGGAACTTTTTGTAAACTTGCAGAAAATTTATAATCCCATATATAATTTGGGAGGTTAACAATGGAGAAAAGGAAAATTTCTACTCAGACTCATGGAAAGGACATCCTCCTTTGAATACATTGCAGGAATTTCACCTAATACAACAGCATATAACTCCAATTTGGGGTTTAAAAGTAAGAGATTACTTTCAAGAAACAGACTTCCTCACAGGGAGAGTGGTTTGGAAAACATTTGCAGATCCTTTACTATCAAATGCACAACAAGGGATTATAAACAATATGTTAAGTGGTAGAGTTGTCTATGTCCACAATGCTACTGACAAGGTTATCTGGGCTCCTTCTAAATCAGGTCACTATACAGTAAAATTGGGATACAAAGAAATGATGAATAGAGAGTTTCATTCTAAGACACAAAGAGCTCTGACTTTTTGTTGGAATTATATAGTGTTACCAAAAGCGAGATGTTTCACTTGGCTAGCCTTGACAAACAAGATTTTAACAAGTTCAAGATTGCATAGATTAGGTATATCAAATCCTTTTAACTGTGTGTTATGTGGGACAACTTTAGAGGATATAAATCACCTTTTTGTGTAATGCTCTTTTGCAAATTCTTGTTGGATCTGCATTCAATCAAAGCTAAGCTGGTATGCTCCTCTTTCGTCTACACTTTGGGACCTAATTACAAGTTGGACACTTTTGTATCAATCGTCTTTGTTTGCAAGTCTTTGGAGGGTTATTCCATTTGTGGTCTTGTGGTGTATTTGGTGGGAGCGAAATAAAAGGATATTTTGAAAGAAAAATTCAAGTATTGATCATGTGTTACTCAAGTTTTAGAATTCAATTTGTGAAATAAAAAATTCCTATGTTCATAATGCTAAACATGTTGGTTCAATTTTCACAGACTGGGACTCAAAGCAAATAAAGATCTGGAAAAATCTGATAATCCCTTTTAGAGGCAACCTACAAGTTCCTGTCATAAATAAAGTTGATAGAAAGAAGGTAAACTGGAAGCCTCCATCAGTTGGCTTTGTCAAGTTAAATTTCAATGGAGCCTCTAAATGCAACCCTGGGAAATCTGGTGTCAGGGTTGTGTTGAGGATTTCAAAAGGCTTAATAATTAGTGCTAAATCAATAAAGTTACCTTCATGAACAAATAATATTTCAGAAGTGCAAGCTCTATTGTTAGGTTTACAAATAGCTATTAATTTGAATTGTTTGAAGCTTCATATTGAAGGTGATTTTTTGGTAATCATCAATGCTTATAGGGACAAAAAGTGATATAGCTAGCAAATTAGTTATATTCTTGTTCAAGTTTGGAGATTGCTTGATGTCTTGGAACACTTCCAGGTCATGCATACTTACAAAGAAGGGAATCATTTGGCAGATAAACTTGAAAACATGGGATGTGAGCAAGAGCAAGAGGAAGTAATTTATGAAGAATGGTTAAATAACATCACTCAAGAATTGCAATCCATTATAAATAGTGAAATGCATATGCCAAAGGTGTAATGTATAAATGTCATATAAAGGAAAGAGTCATTTCAGTATGTTGGTTGATTATGACTAGGATGATGTTGTTTTTTCAAATGGTCAAGCAAGGTATTCTGAAGAGGATATCATATTGTCGTGCTTGGTTGTGGCCAATGGAAATTTTATATAATTAAAAGCTAATGTTTGTTTTTTTCTACAGGTTTTTTTTTTCCTCATTATCATGGTTCACTTGGTTTTACATTTCAAATTATGATTTCAATAAAAAATTGAATTGTACTTGCTCACGCCGAAGTTTAGGAGGGAATCTAGTACTTGGCGTAGTGACATCTGATTGCTATGTCACCAAATATTATTTCATCAAATTCTTGGTACAAACAGGTGGCAATTGATGGTGTAAGATAGTGTAATTTAAAACGGGTGAAAACTCTACTCAAATGCATTAAATCTTTGCACAACCGAGTCTTTTCAAATCTCCCTTTTGTTTGTGATTTCAACAGGTGGCGCATGAATGAATACTAAATATGTGTGATCAAATCACATGCATGATAAACAAACAGTTGTAAAATGGTTTCAAAGCTACTAAGTGTAATTATTACAAGTGGTATACACAATTTATCATGCGTATTAATTCCACACTACTTGTAATAATTACAAACATCTTACAACATTAAGCTAAGATTTCATGTGTGAATTGATAGTGGAATTTGTATTGAAAGATTGAGATTCTTGCATTTTGTGTAATCCTAATGATCTTCAGTTGCCTTTGTACAAAATGCCTAATTTATAAGGTGTTGAGCTCTTCAGTTCAAGTATTATGGTTCATCAAAGGTGTGGTTCTTCAAGGTCAACTGCTATTTTGCAAATGGCATTGTAAGATTCTATTGGTTAAAGGGTTTTCAGTTAAGGGTAATCTTCTCTTTTACTATGTTCCTTGGGAATTGTCTTCTAGGTTCTCATATTGCTTGTTCTCTAGTTTAATTCTAGTATTCAAAGTTAAATTTATGGTGGGTGCATTTGGTAATCTCTATGTTGGTTAAGTTCGGGTTGGCATTGTAATTCTTGCTTGTGTTTTAGTTTTGGGTCAAAGTTTCCTAAAAAGCCTAGAATCTTGGAACATTGTGTGTCGGTATAGGATGGAATATTTTCCCAAAAATTATAGGATTGATGTGCAAATTAGGGAGAAAGAACTTCCTTTTCTGAGGAAGTTACAGAGTTTGAACTATCCAAGGTTTATAAGATGTCATGCCCAAGTCTATTGGATAGTATGAAAACTATTCTAGGGCAAGAAATTTTATGCCCAAGTTCTCCTAGGTTGTTATTCCCGACTCAAGTACTTTCCATCTTTTTTTCAAACGTAATGGACCTGGTGCAATCATTTGATTTCCTCTCAATTGTGGTGCAAGATTCAGTTTCACCAAATTATCTCAATGATGATGAGCTCCTTCAGGTTGTTCAAGGTTATAAATTGGAAAAAGGAAAGGCCTACATTGGAGGTATCTTTCCAAAGAATTATCTCAGGAATAAATTAGCATACAAAGAGGTGTATGGAGCCATTAAGAAAGGTCTCTATGATGATGACTTGTGGTCGCTATATAGGACTCTCAACACCCATGCTCAAGAGCTTGGACCTATGATGGTGGAAAAAGTTAAAGAGAAATTCTTTGTAGTTTCCTTTCTCCTCTCTCACCACATTCGGCATGGACACAGGGCAATGGCATTAGTAAGAGACATCTCAGATTCTCCAAATGTTGCAAAATTGGGTGAAGGACAAGGAGACAATGGTTTGGATCTGAACATCAACAAGGTGGACACTTTAGCTAACACTGGACCAATGGAGGAATGATTAGTAAGTTCCCTTATACTTCCATATTATGCATAAATCGATGTATTAACTTGGTTTTTTAGTTTATATGTCTCTGTGTCGAGTCCAAATATTTACCTACAAATGTAATATTTGTAGAATTGGGCTCATTTTGAAAAACCTGTGAATGTCACATTTTGTTGGTGGAAATTTTTCTTTTGATATTATAGTTCTATCAATGCCAGTACTATAATTTTGGCCTATATGTAATCATAAATATTACAATATTAATATATAATTATAGGCACTAGCCTTTTATCCAAAAAAAAATTGTTTGTATCCTAATTTAATGAGTTGACTAAAAAAGCAACATTAGTTCACTCTCACTTCACTCATCCATGCAGCCTGTCATCTCATCTATACAATCAGTCAACTCATCCATGCAATAAGTTAACTCATCATCCTAGCCTCTCATCTTGACACATGTCACTTTCACATTCATCATGATCTCTCAATCAATCTCATCCATCGATCTTTCAAATCATCCTCCAATGTTGATCAATTATTAGGTGAAAGTTATAAATCTGCCATCATACAAGATATCAAACCCTCCACAATCTTTGAGAAATTAAGCTATCACTACATCCATTTTCTATTACATTTTATGCTTATGTTGAAGAGAAATCCATAAATCAACACTTTTACAACAAAATCAAGTACAATAGAGTAAGGAATAAGCACTTTGTGGAGGTAAACTATTTGGTTTATTGATTTGATTTTACTTTACTTGTGCACACGCTCTCTTTGAAGTAGTTATTGAGTTATTGAATTGGATTTCTATTGCATTCTCAACTTCATATTCAATAATTTAATACACTCAAATTTTTGCATGCTCGATGGGACCCACATCCCTAAATTTAACATTTTTATTTAGTTTTTGTGATTTTTAAGGTTACAAGTGTAGATTGGTGTTTTTATCCTAAGATTAGCACTTTTGTTTTCTATAGAATCTTTTATTTGAGGGTTTGGCACTTTTTATACATATATTGGCACTTGTTCTTTGTATATTGGTGCTTCTATAATGCAATTTAGTGCATCTAACTATTGTTTGCAGGATTCTAACATCATTGATCAAATTTCAACTATTATTGCTTACTAATTATTATTTGTTGGAGATCTAACAATCTACTATTTTCAACTAACCTCTATATTATTTTATGAGGCTAATCATTATTTTCGTAGGTTTTTTACATTTTATTTCCAAAATATCTTGCAGTTGTAGGTACAAATCCAAAGATTGATGATTTTTAGACAAAGTGGCCTATCTAATAAGAAGATCAATGCATCTACAATATAGAACAACACTTTTGGTAGGTAAATTGACACTTTTGTCAAGTATCTTTACGCTTTTGTTTGATAGTTTTACACATCTATTAGTTATTTTTGTACTTTTGATTTTGTAAACTAAATTTTATTTTTGGCTAACATTTGCATCATCTTGGGAAATAATCAAGTGGTGCAGCTTGGAAATCATTGGGAGAAAGGATTTTTTTTGCAAAGGACTAACATGATTTGATGTAGGATGCTTGAAAAAGGGATTTATTTTATTTACCAATTTAGTTGCACACTTCGTTTTGGGTTTTAAAATGAACATGTTTGTTATTTTTGTGTAGACTTTAGGGTGTGTATGTTCTCTCCTTGCACTACTTGTGAGCCTAGAGATCAAAAAAACCTTTTGGTTTACTTATTTATTCCATGCTTACCCAAGGTTGAGCTAGCTTGTGTATGTTGTCCCCTTGCACTTCATGTGAGCCTAGGGATCAAAAGCACTTGGTTCAATCTTTCATATAAGGGGGCCTACTTGGGAATTTCATCACCCCAAGGTTGACCTCAACCATACTTTTTGGTGAGTATATAAAGGGGGAGATTGAAAGTTGTACCTCAAGAGTGAGTCGTCATCGTGTCTAGCTAAGCCTTGAGACCCTCAATCATCAAGACTTATTTGGTGAGGAGGATAAGAGAGACCCTCCTAGACTCAAGAATTTGTAGATAAACCCTTAGTTCACATATACCACTAAAAACCTTATTTTTAGAATCCTAATACCATCAGTCATCAATCTAATATGGTGCAAGTTACAATATCATGCCTGAAGTTACTTACCATGTACCTCCTTGAGTAAGGTAGAAATTATTTGGGATAGAGGTGTCAAAACCTCCAAAGTAAGGAAAAAGGTGAGCCCTTGAGCCACTAGAATTCTAGCTACCAACTCTTGAGTATAGATAAGTTGCTTGTAGTAAGATTGAGGTATTTTACTATGTGGGTCTATATTAGTACAACACTCCTTACTTGAATAATTAGGGTTGTTAACGTGCTTGGCCCATATCCTTGTGAAAGACTAGTAAACACCATTCAACCTTATTATCTTGAAAGTCATCAGTCAACTTATTTTTTGTTTTTATCTCTTCCAAAGAACAATTTATCCAAAATAGTCAAAAACTTGTAAAAACACATATTTTACATAGAGTTGCACTTATGAGTCATAAAATGATGCTTTTGATTTGTAAACCTATTCTTTTGACATAAAAATATGTATTTGTCACAAAATTATGCTTCTTAGTCCTACTACTACATTTTTGAGTTATCCTTTGGTGATTTTGACCTATTTTGTTACGCTTCTATCAAATATAATTGCACTTTTGATCTATAGACCTACACTTTTGTTTTATTTTGTGGTGCTTTTGACTTGATACCTATGCATCTCTCTAATAGAGTTGTGCCTTTGTGTCTTTGTACTACACTTCTAAGTCATCTTTCTATGAATATGATTATTATAATGATGCTTTTGACAAATCATTGAGTTTCTGAAATACCAAAAAAATAATATTTTTAGGCTTTTGACCAAGTAGATCTAGAACAAGACTTGAAACAATCTAGCTGAGTTTATCACCTTCATTCACCAATAAATTTTTGAGTCAAATGATGTCCATCAACCTTCTCATTTCATATTTTTGGACTTTAGAGCTATTATCCTAGACTTGGAAAAGCAAAAAAGCATCAAATCCATAATCATCTATCCATTCTTGTGTCCAACAACTAAAATAGTTATAGTCTAATCTAGATCTTATATCATTTATCTCTATCTTTCATTTTTACCTAATAATTTGACTATTTCAAGCAGAGAGTTAGCATCTATCATTAGTGGATAAACTATCTTAGTATTTTTGGCTACTCTTGAGTTGGTAAACCCCACTCTTTAGCCTTTTATTTGGACTCACAAGTCTAGTTCAATTAAAAACTCATCCATATCCTAACATGTATCATAACTAGAAGATCTAGATTGTCTTTGGTCTATCTTGGTTTTATCCAAACATCATCAATCAAAATATCAAAAAATCCAATTCACCATATCCTTTTTTCCCAAGACCAATCAATCTACATAAAAGTATAAAATTATACATTTATACCAATCATCCACATTTCATCTTACACATCATTTATGAGGTTTTAATACTTGTATTCCTATTACAATATCTCAACAAAAAAACTTATGGAGTCTAACCCAATTGTTCCAAAAATAACCACAACCATAGGTGATGAACAGTATGAGTTTGGCATGCCTTCTCATTTGTTCACCTCAAGTGATTATTAAACAACACCACCTACTTCAAGGTTCATTCCTATTTCAATAAACGATACCCATGACTCCCTTAATTTTTCACCAACAAACTATAAGAAATGCAACAAGATCCTGGCACACTAAAATCCATATATTGTTTAAGCACTTCAAATCCTAATCACTACTTTCTCATTCTAGCCAAAAAAAATTCCAAGCTTCCTTCTAATTTTGACATTGTTACACTTAAGGAACAAGTCCCTATAATAATTGAGTCATCACATGCCTTAGAGGGAACACATTCATCCAACATACCAAACATAAACATTCCCATACCAAAATCAGTCCATGTCTCCATACCAAAAATTTACATGCCAATTACTTCAAGCCAACCTTCCATACCTTCAATTGACACCGACTCCACAATATTTGCTAAATAATATCACAATCCACTCTATCATGGAACTATTTGATCTAGTCATACCACCACATCCATCCTCGCGATTAACCATCAAATTTTATCACACATCCCAAACACCTCTCAAATTCCAAAATCTAATATAAATGCAAACACATATATCCCAAATCATTCACAATCTTCCATATCTAACATACATCCCAAACAATTCCTAATCTTCTCCATTCACCATACCTACCCCCAAACTATTAATCACTCATTTAATATTTCTCAACACTAATCATCTACCCCCCAAAACAACAATCATTCATCCAACATCCCACAACACTCATCATACATCCCACAAAATAAAAATTATCCATTCATCTCACAACATCAATCGTACATCCCACAAAATAAAAATTATTCTTTCATCCCACAGTACAAATCATACATCTCAAAAAATCGTAATATCACATTCAATTCATCTAATATCCCACAACATCAATCATATATTCCCTCAAATTATACCAATCAACCTCTTGTCAACATGTCCATCATCACACCCACAAATAAATTGGTAATAAAATTCTAAAGCTTGTAAAATAAAATAGTTGAAATTGAACTTGGACACACAAAGAAAAGTTACACACTTGAAGACATATGTCCTTACCCATTCAACATATCAATCCCAATGATACCTTTCCCTCACAACTTTGAAATTCCTAAATTTGACAAGTATAAGGGAAGAGGTGATCCACATGAACATATACTATAATTTTTAATTGCCTGCATAGAGGTTTCTTACAATGACATATACTTAATGCACCTCTTTCCCCATAATAAGGGGTCAAGAAATTGAATGGTTCTCTCATTTACCACATGGGATTAAGACCTTTCTTGAATTGAAATAAAATTTTATTGATCATTTCTCATATAACATCAAACATGAAATCTCTGTGGTAGACCTATGTAACACACAACAACAAAATGGATAATCGTTCATTGCCTTCCTACAACATTGGAGGAATATGACTAGTAAATTCTCATGGCCCATACCCAAAAAATAACTTGTGAGTATATTTTTCCAAAACCTCAATAAAAAATGGCCCTTCACTGACAAGTATAATTTGCTAACACATTTGATGAGATCATAGAGAAAGAGATAACCATTTAAAATACTCTCATTGTAAAAGGGTTTTGTTAAAATCTACAAGGAAATTAAATACCATTCTTCATATTTTAACAATAAAATGTACCTATGGGCTGAGAATAAAAACATTAGAAAATATGGTGTAGTAGACACAAATTTTGTACAAAATATACAAACACCATCCAACATTCAACCAAGAAACCAAAATGTTACTCTTCCAAAAGGACAACCTAGACAAATCAACAATCCAAGGAAAAAATACACTCCCCTAGGAGACCTAATTGAATCTGCCTTGAAGAAATTGAACTAGTCTAGTCTTATTAAGCTATCAAAACTCAAACAATATGATGAACCACAATTTAAAACCTCATGGTAGAATGATAATGACTATTGTGAGTACTATAGAGTCAAAGGTCATGAGACACTTAATTACAAGAAATTGAAAAAACTTATTCAAGATCTTATTGACTAAGGAGAAATCAACATTGAAGAATGCCCTAGAAATTCATCTAATAATGATCTTGGCACTACAATAATCCAATCCCAAACCATTAGAATTAAAATAACTCCAATAAGGGAAATAATTACAATGATATCAATTATCCATATGATTCCATTGTGGGACATATTGAGGAAAATGATAACCAAACTGCACCATATGCATCAAAAACAAAACTCCTAAATGTGAAATCACCACATTTCATGGTAAAGTTACCCTACAAGGAGCCCAAATAACCCCCTGTCCATCATTTGAATACATCCTAGACCATTTAAGAAAACACTAGTTCAAATCTCTATCTTAGAACTCCTTCATGCATCTCCCACACATAAGAAGATCCTTAAAAAATGCTCCATGCATCATTTGTACTCACTAAGATAGATATTGAACAATTTCAAGCCATGATACGACACATTACTTCAACCCATCACCTCGTATTCACTGAAAACGATCTTCCATCTACCATATACCATGGTGCAGTCACAGATGAAGGGCTCAAAAAGAATAGTCCAAACCATGCAACTTAGAGTCAACACAGTGGAAATAACACAAGGAAATATTCTACAAACATGAATTTTTATTTAAATTGGCAATCTTACATGCAACATATGCCTCATGGGTGAATAACTAGGGCTCATAGGCATGTCAAAAGGGCACTCAACATTACAACTGGCCAAAGGCCTTATTATAGTCCCTCACAGGGTAGATCAAAAATATCTAAACTCTAATCATGAGAATCCTAATTAACTACCTTCCTATGAATTAAAAATGATTATAAATATGATTCTCTAGCTCCAACAAAGGTCCATGTCGGACACAAGGGTTTACAACCTGATGAATGATCAAGCATGAAAGTTGGCCTCAAAATATGAAGGATAATCCTTCATGAATTGAAATGAATTGTGAATCTCCAAGATAGATCCCATTGGACCCAAAATGCTTGTATGATGTCCCATAGGTTTTTCACATTTTCGAATAGGTCAGCACTAATAAATCTAGACCAAGTCGGCCTCAAATGCTCTAACTATGATTTATAGTGAAATTTTGTAAGTGATAACTTTCGGTAGACAAATGCAAATGATAAAAAATTTGGATATGTTGTAGATGACCTCGTGTAGATGCTATATCCTGCTCCACGAGATGAGAAACAAAAATGTGATGAAATGTGGAATGAAATGCTAAAACTGCTATTGAATAAAATGCAAGAAAAGAAATATTTTTGGTTGATACAGGATTTCTTTACAACCAAGGATGCTCCTACATCAAACACCCAGGGTTGGAAGAAAAGTGAGTCCCTCACTATCC
The DNA here is from genome assembly GCA_007258455.2 of Sequoia sempervirens. Classification (NCBI taxonomy): domain Eukaryota; kingdom Viridiplantae; phylum Streptophyta; class Pinopsida; order Cupressales; family Cupressaceae; genus Sequoia; species Sequoia sempervirens. The sequence goes on along the minus strand of VDFB02058242.1, from coordinate 421,332,398 downwards.
AAGGCTAAGAGGAAAACCAAGATGGTCCACCTCATCCTGAGAAATCCAAGATGAATCTTCCACTGGTCTACCTTCCCACTTCACTAAGAATTCCTTGTACTGCTTGTTTCTAGTGCTTCTTCCAGTTCTAGTATCCAAAATCTGCTCGATCTTCTCTAGTGGTTGATGTGGTAACTTCTCCTTCAAATTTGGTTCATTGCTACTATCACTTGAATTTCCTTCATGGTACTCATATATGTCTGTAATATTGAAAATATGTGATATACCCATTTTCTCCAGTAACTCTACTTCATATGCATTTCTGGAATCAAGCTTCCTTAGAATCTTACACTCTTCAGCATATTGTATGTTCCTATTGGAAATATCTCCTTCCTTAGATATACCATCACTTCATCTCCAACAACAAACTCTTTATGTCTCCTTTCTCATCTACCTTCTCCTTATACTTATTGTTCATATCCACCAAGTGCTTCTAGACTTTATTATGCAATGTTTCCATGAATCCTACAATTCTTCTACTGTTGCACTCCTCTTGTTCTCCATATTGATGTCTCTTAGTCCTGCAACTCCTCTAGGATGTGTTCCAATTACATTCTCAAATGGTGTCTTCCTTGTACTTCGATTTATTGAATTATTGTATGCAAACTTTTCTTGCGGTAGAACTATATCTCAATTTCCTGCTTTGTCTCTCCAAACATCTCAACCAGTTACTCAAACTTTTGTTTACCACTTATGTTTGTCCACCTATCTGTGGTTGATATGTTGAACTGAACTTCAAATCTATTTTCAATTTCTTCCATAATATCCTCCAAAAGTATCCAATGAAATTGGTATCCTTATTTGAAACTATGCTCTTAGGTAATCCATGCAATCTCACAATCTACTTGAAAAATAGGTCAACAACATGTACAACATCATTAGTCTTCTTACAAGGAATGAAATGTGCCATTTAAAAAAAATCTATCCTCTACCACCATTATTGAATCATGTCCTCTCTATGTTCTTGGCAATCCCAATATTAAATCCATGCTCAAATATTCCCAAGGTCTCTTCAATACTATCAAAGGTATGTACAATCCAATATTTTGACTGCTCCCTTTTGCAACCTGACAAGTTTTGCAACTTTGAACATACTTCTTGACATCCTTATATATCTGCAGCCAAAAATAGTGTTCACTTACCAAAGCTACTATCTTATCCACTCCAAAATTCTATACTAGTCCTCCACTATGTTTCTCTTTAATCAAATTCTCCCTCATTGAACTCCTCATAATACACTGTTGGTTTCCTTTGAAAAAAATGCCTTCCTAAATGAAATAATCCAACCATTGGCTCTAGTTTGTTAATATTGATTCCTTACATTCTCTCCAAGCTTTGAAAAAATCTACATCATCCTCCTACATGTGCTTTGATTCTTCAAAATCTAGTACTTATATTCTCATCTCTATCATAAAATTCCTTCTCCTACTCAATTCATCTACAACCTCGTTTGACTTGCCACTCCTATGCTTCAACACAAATGAATAACTTTGCAAGAACTCAACCCATCTCATATTTCTTTGATTCAACTTCCCTTGCCTGTTCAAATACTACAAATCTTGATGATTAATGTACAACACAAATTCCTTAGGCAACAGGTAATGTCTCCACTTCTTCAAGGCTTGAATTATGGCATAGAATACCTAATCATAAACTAAATATCTTATTTTGGCATCATTCAAATTCTCGCTGAAATAATCTATAGGTCTTCCTTCTTGACTTAACATTGCTCTAATTGCATTTCCATTTGCATCACAATCAACTTGAAATACCTTGTCAAAATCCAATAAGGCTAACACTATTCGCTCTGTCACTTTTTGTGTCAACAATTCAAAACTTCTTTGTGCTCCAGATGTCCACTTGAAGTTATTTTCTCCTCTCATTGTCTCTGTCATAGTTGTGCATATACTACTAAAGCTTCTGATAAACTTCTAGTAGAAACTAGCTAATCCATGGAATGATCTTACTTCTCCAATGTTCACCGATGTAGGCTACTCAACAATTGCTCTAACCTTTTCAGGGTCCATCTTCAATCCTTCAACAGAAATAACAAAACCCAAATATACCAATTCTATCTTCATAAAACTACACTTTTTGGCATTAATCAACAACTTCTCCTCCCTCAACCTCTACAATACATGTATGATGTGCCACAAATGTTCTCTAGTCTTACTAAAAATTAGAATATCATCTAGATAAAAAATGAAAAACTTACCCAAGAATTTATTCAATACCTCATTCATCAATCTAATCAAAGTGCTCGATGCATTGGTCAATCCAAAAGGCATTACTAAACACTCATAAAATCCTTCATTAGTCTTAAATTTAGTCTTCCATTCATCTCCTTCTTTGATTCTAATTTGATGGTATCTGCTCTTTAGGTCAAACTTTGTGAAATACTTTGCTCCACTCAAACAGACCATAATTTCATCCATCCTTGGTAATAGAAATATATACTTGATGGCAATCCTATTGATTGCTCTTGAATATGTACACATTCTCCACTCTCCATATTTCTTTGGTCCAAGTACAACAGGTACTACACATGGGCTCAAACTTTCTTTGATCAATCCTTTCTTCAACAAATCTTGTATCTGCTAGTTCAATTCTGCATTCTCTGTCGATGTCATTCTATGTGTTGCCTTGTTTGGAAAACTTGCTCCCAGTATAAGATCTATATGATGATCGATGCTCCAGACTAGCGGTAATCCATCTGGTATATTCTTTGACATAATATCTTCATATTCTTCTAGTAGTTATGCTACCTCCTCTTTCTTTGTGGTAGGGTTCTCTTCCTCTGGTTTACCCCCTTTTTTTTGGAATCAATGCAAAAAACATATTCTCATGCCTCAATCCATCCAAAAATTTCCTCCCATCTACCAAACATAGTTTGGTAGTGCTTAAAACTTCACTTTTATCTTCTTCCTCTAAAGGTATCAACTTAATTCTCTTGTCATTTGAAGTCACAACATAGGTGTTTCTTCTTCCATCATTAATATATTTCCTACCATATTTCCATGGTCTTCCTAATAGTAAATAACATGCATCCATAGGCATAATATCACACAATACTTCATCCCTATATGATCCAATATGGAATTTTACCAAACATTGCTCATTCACTAATATATTATACTCATCTTGAATCCATGCTATCCTATACGCGTTTGGATGTTTCAATCTCTTCAAATTCAACTTGGTTACCATATCTTCTGAAACTAGATTATCAGTGCTACCACTATCAATGATAACTTTACATACCTTCCTCCAGACTTACATCTTGTTTTAAACAGACTATTTCTTTGTGGTGCTTCCTCAGTCACTTCTTCATGCATCAAAGCTCTTCTCATCACAAATGATTTGCCTTTCTCGGGTTTCCTAACTAAATTAGGGGATCCAATAGGTTCCTCATCCACATAAGTTGCTCTTTTGGTATGCTCAGTTTTCTTTCTAGTGCTTCCTTGATGTCATTCAAATGCTCTATTTCCTTCACCTCCACACTTGAAATAGGTTCCTTTGAATGGTCTCCTCTCAAATCTCCCTTCTTCTCTCTAGTATCTATCATTGCGGTAATAATTATGACCTCTTCTATCACTACGGTAGAAACTTCTATCTTCTTTTCCTCGATGGTATGAATTGTGATCCTTTTATTCACTTCAATAAGGTTTTCCATCTTTGTTCTACTTTGCATAGGGTCTTCTTTCTCCGGATTGTGATCTACTCCTCTGGAATCTACATCTTGCACTTCTCTATCTTTTTTCAAATTTCATGTTCAGCTTCTCCTCCACTTTCAATGCAAACTAATATGCTTCTTTAACAGATGTCATCTTTACCAGGCTCAATTCTTCTTGAATGTTTATCCTCAATCCATTGATGTACCTCACCACCTTTCCTTTACTTGCTTCACTATTTCTAGTCCTAATGATCATCTTGTAGAATTATTCAGTATACTCCTTCATAGATTTCTCCTTTTTCCTCAGGTTCTAAAATCTTTTCAACAATTCCAATTCATAATTAACAGGTATAAATTGATTCTTTAGTTTTGTCACCATTTTATCCCATTTGATGATTTTCTCTTTTTCTCTTTTATTCCTATCTAATTGAACTTCTTTCCAAAATAAAGTAGCATGACCTTTTAGTTTTGTTTTTTGCAAATCTAACTCTTTCCAAATCTTCAATTTCTTCATATTTAAAATATTCTTCCATTTCATTGATCTAATCAATGAATTCTTCGGGGTTTAAATTTCCCACATAATTTTGAATTTTAACTCTAGGTCGATTACCAATTTTTGAAATAGCTTTCAACATCGCATTACTGTTTTTATTGAAAAGCTTCATGGCTAGGACCCAGAGGTAACTAGGGTTTTTGAGAAAGATTGGAATAATGGCGAGATTAACCTATTTGGCAGACATGTTATTATCAATGAACAGTTGATTGTTGAGGTAACTAGCCTATCTACAGAGGGCATAAAATTCTATAGGGATAGGAAGCAGTCTGATGAAGCGGTCAACAAGTTCCCCAAGTTGGAGGCTGAGAAGGAGGAATTATGTAGGACCTCCAGAAGCTACTTCGACACTGATAGTATTGTTTAGCATTGCAGGAGGGTTTTGAATGTGCTGATGGAGTATGTCACTTTGGATGGGCATTATACCAGAGTCTTTGGGTATCACTTCATCCTGCTAAATCATTTCAGGCACCGGGTTAGGATATCGTTTCCTTTTTAACTGGCTTCTTCTCTGAATACTAGTATGAAAAACCATAGACACAGCCCTATTAGGTATCCTATCCTTCATGAAGGTTTGCTTGTCCTTATTTATGATCATTTCAAAGCTATGTCGGCTTTGCCTCCCCAGTCGCCTAAGGTCAGGGATGATGACAAGGACAAGGGTAAACCTAGGGGTTCTTCTTTGAAAAAGGGCAAGAGAAAAATGTGGAAGGACCCCTCTTATGATGTTAATGAAGAGGAATTGTAGTCAGAGTCATTGTTTGAGGACTCCAGCTATCCTGCGACGGACAGAGAAGAGAGATCCCGCTTCCCTATGGACCTCAAGGCTGGGGATCATTACTTTAAGGAGGAATGGGAATTTCCCACTGATGTGCTTGATATTGCCCGCAATGGGGTGGTGGATAATTTTAGGCTCATGAGATGGGTGTTCTTTGAAATCAAGGAACTTAAGTTAAACCAAAGAGCCATGAGTAGAAAACTGGAGAAATCCATGGAGGATAACAACAGAGGTAGTGGAAGTGGTTGAGCTACTAGGTTGTGGACGGAAGAGGAGAAGTATATAGTGGAATGCCTCAGGAAAACGGTGGAGGAATTACAGGATTTCAAAGGAAATCACGATGGTAAGCAGGTGGATATGGAGGAGCAGTTGAGGAACATTAAAATTTCTCTCCACAAAGTGCTGATTATGAACCATAAAATTTTAAAATCAACCACACAGACCATGAACACCATGGTGGAAAATCTGGAAAAAGCCCATCAAGTTAAAACTCTTGTGTTTCTGGACTTGGACAATGAGGAAGGGCAGCCGAATAATGGGGGACCAAGTAATAGGACCAGAGCTAATTTGAAAAGGAAGGTCGACCAAGCATTAGTCAACATCCAGGAGATCAAGAAGTTTGCTCTCAACATGAACAATCTAGAGCAGGAAGTGGAACAGAATCTTTGGAACTTGGCCTAGCGGCTGGTTGTTTTATGGTTTTATGTCGGGTTTTTGTCCTTACTGCCCTGTTTTTCTTCTGTGTATCTCTTTGTGGGAAGTGTCCTATTTTTTGTCTTTGCTCTGTTAATGTTTTATCTTACGCTTTCTTACTGTTAAAAGTTTTGGGTTTCCTCTAAAACCTATTTGTTCCATAATCAAAAATAGCTTCATCTCATCTGATTCCTCTTCTTCTTCACCTATGGCTTATTCATTTCAATTCACAACCTGATCTATTTCATCATCGCTTTCATCCTCATGTCTAAGGTTTAGGCCTCGCCTTCGATCTTCTTCTACTGCATCTAATCGGACTCGCATTCCAAACATCATTTCCAAAATTTTGTCCATTCTTCCAGTGAAATTTTCCACAACAGGCACTCTCCTCAATGGCATCTCCCCCCTAAATTCGGTGCAACTACCTTAATTTGGAAATCTAGCTACAAGGGTTTCAACTGCCTCACCGTCAATGATTGGTTGAAAACACATGTAGTCTGCCTCAAGTTAGTGATTTTTTCACCACAAGGAATTCCTTTAGAACTTGCAAACTTGCTTTGGTACCACTTGGTGTAGTCACTAATGGATGGTTCAAAAAGAATAGTCCAAACTGTGCAACTTAGAGTCAACATAGTGGAAATAACACAAGGAAATATTTTGCAAACATGAATCTTTATTGAATTGGCAATCTTGCATGCAACATATGCCTCATGGGTGAATAATCAGGGCTCATTGGCCTGTTGTAAGGGAAATCAACATTACAACTGGCCAAAGGCCTTATTATAGTCCCTCACAAGGCAGATCAAAAATATCTAAACTCTAATCATGAGAATCCTAATTAATTGCCATCCTATGAATTAAAAATTATTATAACTATGATTCTCCAGCTCCAAAAAAGATCTACATCAGTCACAAGGGTTTACAACCTAATGAATGATCAAGCATGAAATTCAGCCTCAAAATATGAAAGATCCCATTAGACCCAAAAGTCTTGTATGATGTCCCATTAGGCTTTGAACGTTCTAGAATAGGTCCACACTGAGAAATCTGGACCAAGTCAGCCCCAAATGCTTTGACTGTGATTTATAGTAAAATTTTGAGAGTGATAACTTTTGGAAAATAAATGCAAATGATCTAAAATCTAGATATGTTGTGATGACCTCATGTAGATGCTATATCTTGTTTTGTGAGCTGAGAAATGAAAATTTGGTGAAATGCAAAATGAAATGTTGAAATTGTTACCAAATGAAATGCAAGAAAATAAATGTTTTTGGTCAATATAGGATTGCTTTATAACCAGTGATGCTCCTGCATCATACCATAATCAAGCTCTATACCTAGAAGTTTTCATTCATAAACATAAAATCGAAAGATTCTTAATAGTTGGTGGAGTAGGCTTAAATATTTGTACACTTAAATAGGTAAAACATTTGGGATTTCCTGATGGCATAATAGATGCATAAAATAGTATCACAATAAAGGCATATGATGATGTTGAGTGGGAATTTGGATTAACCAACGTGCCTATACAATTTGGTCCTGCCATCATAGATACTACATGTCAAGTCTTGGACCTTGTTTTTTCATACAACATTCTTCTAGGTTGCCCATGGATACATGCCATGCAAGCCATAGCATCCACCTATCACTAATCCTTAAAATTTCCCTATAATGATACTAAGGTAACCATTTTTTAGGATCCTCACCCTTTCTAATATTACAAAAACATGGAGGGAAAGAATCATAAAGCTCACCAAGTACCTAATAATGAAATAACTTCATCTTCATCATCTGTTATAGACCCATCTACCTTATCTTCTTCGTCTACTACACATAGTCTTATTATCGAGATCAAGGTCTAGTTCAATGATAAAGGATGTGGATAATATAACATGAAAGGTTCCTTCTATGCGGGACAACTTCCCTCTTCACCTAAAACAAATGGTAAACCCCAACCAATCCAAAAAAAATCTATAGCTATTATCAAATATGAACCCATAAAATTCTCACATTAGGGATAATTGAATAAAGAATTCATTGAAGAGGATATCTCCACATGGTTATATAAAGAAGATGAAGAATAAGCTACCCTACCAATTGAAAAATATATAAAGGGATTTCTTATCATCAAGAATATGGGATACAAAGGTCAAGGTGGCCTTAGACTTCATGAACAAGGAATAAAAGAGCCCATAGTTCTGAAAAAGAGAGAAATATCAAGGGCTTGGGTATGGGAAATTGGAAATTGTGTCTTTAGACCTTAAGTGCACCTCTAGTGAGATATTCAAAACTTTTCCCATAGTTGAAACTTCTAATTATGATACCATAGATGACTCTTTCATGTATATCATTGACCTATTCCAAGATGAATCTATTTACGCATTAACCTCCATACTATTCACATCTACTTCACAAACTAATGACCTTCCACTCATTTATCCTCAAGTCATCAATTGAGACCAATAAGAACCACCAATTTCATACATATTCTAGAATGATGAAGCTATTGTAGAGCTTATGGGTATATAAGACAACATACCATTCAAAGATATAAAGTTGGATTTGTTATAGAGCTTGATGTAAATACATACTTTAGGGGAAGAATCAAATCCTTTAGTCGCAAAAGTGATAAAATAAAAATAATAAGATGATCCCCTAGTGAAAACCACAATGTGGAGCCATCGAATCAAGAAAAGATAAAAATAAAGGACATATCCAAAATTGAAAACCTATTAGAGGCGCCTGAGGATGGAGGATTTAACCTACCTACCATTTCCAAGTATCAAGAAAAATCCTTGGTACTAATTAAAGCAACACAAGGGATAAACATTGACACAATAGAGAATCCTAAGGTTACATTTTTTTCCACATCATTGACACCACAAAATAAATCACAACATTCCTCGATAGATGAAGCATCAACTTTGCTTGGTATTACACATAAATCCCTAGAATAGATGCCTCCTTAGTGGCTCACCACATGACATTAAATTCCCAGCTGCTAAACTAGTGAAACAAAAACTTTGTAAGATGCATCCTCAAATTTCACTATTGGTCAAAGTTGAGCTTGGAAAACTATTAGATGTTGCATTTTCTAACCTATTGACTATCCAAAATGGGTATCTAGTCTTGTACCTATTGCTAAACCCATTGGGGGCATCCACATATGTACTGACTTTAGAGATCTAAACAAATCTTGTCCAAAAGATGACTTTCCACTACTTAACATAGACATCATTATGGATTTGATAGCTATTCATGAGAATTTTTCCCTCATGGATGTTTTCTTAGGATATAACCAAGTTCGCATTGCACCTAAAGACCAACACAAGACTACTTTCACATGTCCTTGGGCTACATACTGTAGACACCTAAATTTAACTAACATATTTCTATTGAAACATCATAATTTTCCATCATTAGGTATCATTAATCCATCTTCTACAATTAATTAAATAATTTCATTATTTAATTAAAATATCTATTTCATCACTTTTCCTCTATATTTATTAAATAATTAACATTATTTATTTGATTTACTAAGTTTTCCTCTTTCCTAAGTTTAATTAAATAATTTATTATTATTTAATTAACTCAATTCCTATTTCCCATTTCTCAAATTAAATAATTGCTTAATTATTTAATTTATCCAATTATCTCTCAGCATTATCCTCTTCTAAAATAAATAAAATTAATTATTTATTCATTCATTTCCACCTCATCAATTGACTTAGACTTACTCTTAGTCCACTCATCAATCAATTTCAGTCTACTCCCACTCACTTTGAGTTTATTGATCAATCAATTCTCTTAACGAATTGTCAGTTACACTTCTCTGATCAATAAAATCCTCTTAATTGATCCATGCACTTAGTTCACTTAAATCATGCACTCAATTAACTATCCATCAATTCCTCTCATGGTTTTTCATCCATTGATCTACTCAGTCTTTCATCAGATCTCAATTGTTGATCGATATTGTGACCAATGACATAGTATAGGTTAACTACACTTGATCCATGAGGATTCAAAGCATATTTAAGCCACTAAGCATCAATCCTAATAAGATCATTCTATTTAAACAAAGATGAAGAATCCATTAAAACTATCATTCTAAACATGAAACCTTGATAAACATCTACTCTAAGACATTGAAACTTATCCTATTGGGGGAGTCGTGTCTCATTGATGTGGAATGGTGACCCTTTCCCAATCCCTTGGATAATGAGCTTGTTTCAATCAGTTTTATTGAATAAAACTAATGAAACTGATGAGAAATGTGTCATAAAACATGATGAGGTAATTTAGCATGATAAAAGCTAAGATGATCGATGTGAGTGTATGCAAAGTTATTCTAGATGTGTGCAAGATTCAAAAGATTAAAACCCTAGTTTCAAAATATACTAAATGGATGCAACTAAGTTACCATGGAAGCCATTAATGGAAGCTAAGCTAAAAATGCATGAAAAATAACCTAAAATGCTTTTACAACATAAAATGTGAGCGCAAATGGATGTGATTTTCAACAGCATAAGTTTGCTCTGAAAAGGTGGATCCCTATTCAATAGATGCAAGGTATATTTATAGAGTAAGCAAAAAGAAACCAATGGTCAAGATTGAAAGAATAATCAATGGTCAAGATGGAAGGAAGAAGGAGGCATGGATCATGGATTCCCATCAAGGGTTGAGAATGCAAGTTGATATTTAATCAATTGTTCATAATCATGTAAAGAAGCACACTTTCAAAGCTTACTCAAGAAGCTTGTTGAAAGTTTGTTATAAGGAATAATATTCCTTTTTTTCAAATGAGTGAAGAGAGAATATTATTAAAGAATATTCTTGTGGGTGAGGAAAATTAGCATTTAGTTAATTAAAACCAAATTTTAATGTGCAAAGGGGAAGGAATATTCTATGAGAATATTTCTTTTTTGGAGGAATGTGCAAAGGAGGAATATTCCCTTGCAAGTGGGAGGATTGGATTTAATTAATAATTTGATAATTAAAACAAAGTTTTGGTTATGCAAATTAGGGGAATTATATGATGTTCATTAAATAAATGATTTAATGAAAAGAGGGAAATGATATGATATTTAATTAAATAGCTTAGGGTTATTTAATTAAATAAGAGGACTTAGGGATTAAATTAAATAATTTGGTTTATCTAATTTAACAAGACGAAAGGTTAGTGCAAGAGGGGGTGAATTAACCTAATTAGGTCAATTAGATTAATAGATGAAGATGATGTGATTAATTAAATAGCTAGGATAATTTAATTAATTAGGAAAAAAGAGGATGGGTTTCAAGATGAATCGATGTTAGTATATCAGATTCGAGTGAATGATATCATTCAGGATATTTTTAAGTGTCTACATTTTTCCCCTGTTTGAAGTGAGGTACCTGATATGTTGGTTCAAAGACTAACGCTTTTCGGATTAAAATTGTTGCTCAGATCAAAAAATTAAAAATTAAATTTTTTTGGATGCCCCACTATTGCCCCAACAGAAGGAATAAGTTGGTTCCCTACCCCCTCAAGAGATTGGGTAGAAATTTTGAATTTTGGGTTGATCTCTCGACAAAGGTAAAATATGGATTCGGGTGCCAAAACATGCCTCAGGATGCCAAAAATGGCCTCAGAAATGCAAAAAATGAATCAAAATAGGTCGTGAAGCATGGACATAGGTAAAACAAGGGCTAGTTGGACAAACAATGTCAACTCAAATGTTTGGGGCGGCGAGGGAGGAGGTGGCATATTGGTGGACCTTGTAATTATACAGAGATGTCCCTCCACACCGTTGACACCTTGATTTTGAGCATCGGAGCTAGGTGAAGCCGAGTGCTTCTACCTCTGTTACGTAGCTAGATCATTCTGGAGATGGTTACAAGGCCAACGAGGGATAGACCCCTCTTGATTTTACAGACACTTTTTTGTTGTATAGCTTGATAATTTATACAAACATACATTCATAGGCTCATTTTTTATAGCCTCTTATACATTGTATATTTGATTATATTCATACACATCGATTCAGACATTGTATCATGACAATCATTTTTTTGATATATATATATGAGATGATTTTGATCCATGATGTGATGTGCCTGTATTTCATGCTTTATGGATGCAAATGTTATGGTGCATGATATTATGTATTTATTTATGCTTTATGTGATTATGTATGGATGCAATGTAATGCAATGGATGTGTTACCTTCTTTTTTAGTATCTTTTTTATGATATTCTTGTTGTCAATCAGATTGCACCCGAATGCTTGAATAACTAAATTCAGCAATCTGTTGAAACATGGGAACTATCTTCAGGCTATGGGTATTCCTATGGCAAAGATAGACCTCCAGATTCTAGGTTGGTTCCTATATGATGATCAATTAGGTACTTGAATGATTTGTTTTGAGAAAAGGGTAAGAAGGATTGAACTGAATGTATGAACTAAAATTAAAACCTCGGTGATGCACCTAAATGATGGTAAACTTGCAGAATAAGAATGATCCACAACTTATATCTTCAGGAAAAACTGTTAACACAGTCCAATTCGAACACATGAATAATTCATTAAAAGGCTGCATCTATTCTTGTCCTACTAAGGAAAATTGAGTTTTCACAAATTAAAGGAAAAAGAAAACAAATTTTGAGCACAATTAATGACCTATGAAGAATTGCAATTGTGTATATGCATGCGTAAACAAGACAAAATTTTGAAGGTTTTAAAAATAAAACTCATCAAAATTGCATCAAATTATTTAAATAATACGAAACACCTGAAATTGGAAAGGTGAACTCTATTTCAATTAATATCATGAAGGAAAAAACTCTACAAAAATGATAACCTGTAAAGTTGTAAAACTGTATTAAATCTAAAATGTTGAGTTACAAGATAGTCTTCTTTGCATAACGCAAAGGCAGAAAACAAGAACTAGAGGAAAAAAACTAACTTTTTCCAATATATACAAAAACCTCTCCAAGGCATGAAGGTGAACTCCACAAGAACTGAAGGAAAAAACAAAGCTTCTCACGAGCAAGACCAAAAATGCATGAAAAAAGGGGTCCACCATGCTGTGAATTGAACTTGAACAATAGAAAACTCCATCTGATGTCATCTATAACTAATATGTAGCTCAAAAAAGCTCTAGAAATCCACTCAACTGCTTGGAGGTGACATTGAAAGTGGACTGAAAGTGCAAATATCCTCCTCACGAGCAAAGATGAAAACCTCTTAAAAAAGCCCCGCCACTAAATGAAAAGAGCCAAAAATAGGTTGAACTCTGTCTCTCAAGTAGGTGAACTGGTGGAGACTCAAAACTGCATGTAAGTGATCAAAAATAAGCTCCATAATGCATGAAAAGAACTCCAATTGCACTTCAAAATACACGTTCAGATGATTCTAGAAATAGAACTCCATTTCTGCATGACAAAATACTCCAAACTGGACTTATGTTTATTGCATGGATTTGAGAAGGCCTTCACTTGATTAAATATTAAAAAAAATCGTCAAATGATTATTTTAATATTTTGACAGCTGATAATAACACCCCTTATTACATGTCTAAATATTAAAGTAATAACATTATTACTTTTAATATTTAATTGAATATTTGATCTTTCTAAAAAAAACATGCAAGGCATAATATTCCAAAATCAAAGTGTAACTTTGAAGTCGCCCTCTAAAACTCACGGGCCTCAAACATCATTAGGCTCCATTGACTTTGAAGTCAATACCATGATGAATAATATAACATAATGATTTTTTCTAAAATCATTAGCAAAAAAACAAAGACTTTGTCGACTTAGAGTAGGCAAATACCATTGAACCCTAAAGTCTTAATCATTTTTCATTATGACTTTGCTTATCTTGGAGCTCAACTGCGCCGCCATGGTGGGTAGGGTTTGCAAAAAAAATGTGAAGATTCTGGTCTTTGACCCCTCTATGGGGTGAATCTCTATCAGTAAACATGGTAAGTGTCAATCTTCGAGCCATTTTGTGACATGTTTTCTCCATTTTTGAATAATCTTTTGGCCTCAAGGTCATGGCTTTGGCATAATCTCTGATACATTTTTGCTCCATATTTTTGTGTTTCACTTTCTGTGTTTTATTGACCACCATGGGAAGCTCGACCTGGGTGCTTGTAGAAGCTCTGTTAGAGCTCAGTCGCGGGTTTTGATTTTCTCTTCTTTAGCAGGTGTATGATGGTAAGCCTTCTCCTTCAAAATTTGAATCTTCATATCTCCTCATTAAGCATTTTGAAAGGAATTTTTGAGGCTATTTAGAGTTTCCAGCAACGGGCTTAGCATGTATTCTCATACATTTTATTGTTGTATCTTTCTTATGTTAAAATGCTTTGCCTTTGGCGATATGGGAGAATATTGCTTGAGCCTTTTGGAGGAAAGAAAAATAAAGACTCATATGGTTTCTATATTTTGCATGAGATATGAAAAGATTTTGTGGCTTCCATCATATTGTAATTTAGATTAGATTGCACTGAAGTGGTCATCATCGTTTTCTATGAAAGTTTCAAGAACTCCAGTTGTTGTACATAGAGGCTACAGCCTTATATCTGTTTTCTAGGTTTTGCATATTGCAGAGGTCGCAATCACATTTGCACAGTATGGGTATAAATAAAAACTCCACACGTTTGTTCTATTGTGAATATGGCTCTATTTTATTTTCAAAAAGATATGAGTTCAAAACCCTCGAAGCATGAGGTACTCAATGATATGATGTATTTTTCTTGCTCCTTCATTAACATACTCTAAACTCTGTTGTCCTAGATCCCTGTGTAAGACTTATAATCTGCAAGTGATTGTTTTGTAAATTCTGAGAATGAAGAATCTTAAAACCCTAGCTCGACCTTTGTAAAGATTCATGCTCTGAACTTAAAATTTTCCTGAGGTTTTTTTCTTTTATGATGAATTAGGCTACTGGCTTATATCTATTTTTCCATGACTCTGTATCTTTTGTGCATATATACCAAGGATTTATTATGCAGAGGTTGCTTTGTATCACACTTTTGGACAAGAATGAACATACTAACTAAGATAATAACACTGTAGAGAAGAGCAAAGATTTTGTGCCTTCCTGCACCCATTTCATTTCTTTTAGAGTTGAATGTTGCTCAATCAGGGTCCCAAAGCAGGCTCCTGCTTGATAGGCATATTGACATTATGTTGTCTATCATTATGCCCTATACATGATAATTATTCTTATTGCATGGTCTTGTTGACTACTTATGTAGCTTTCACAGACCTTACACTATTTTGATAATCTATTCGTGTACCTTTAATGGTTGTCCTCTCATAATTGTTCATTGTGGATTGCTTTCTCTAGCTTAGAGATCATTGGAAACAAGGCTTCATTCATGAATTACTGCTCTATATTGATTTTTTAAACTTTAATGAAATCAATGCAGCCTCAAACATCCACTCCTTCAAAATTGATACCATATCATTATGATCTGAATATTGCTTTGTGACCATGTTATCAGTGAATATTGACTATATTCATATCATGTTGTTATTTTATGCTTTGTAGATCCTTGCATTATATCATTTCTGTAATGCATATGAGTCTTTAAATTTCATGTACTTATGGTGGCTGATCATGAGTACTATTTGTTGCTTCTTTAGTGTTGTGTTGGGCTCAACCCTCGTGGGAGCCACATTTTTCACCACACATAACAATATCTGTTGTTTGAAATAATCTGATTATACCTATTTTTGCACATTAAACAAACAAATTAGCAAAATAATTGAAGCTAAAAGCTTCCATTGAACTTCATGCTCCCTGAACATCTACCTTTCTTATGACTTAATCATCTGGTGAATGCCTGATTAGATGTGTATTACATTTATGTTGGTAATGTAGGCATGAGGTAGGATTTGATTCTTCATTGCTCTAACACCACCTTTTTACAATCTTGCAGATGCATTTGGAACTCAAAACTGCTACAGCTTGGAGACACAACAACTGAAGACTTCAAATGTGATGACGATTCGTCATTCCAGGAAATGACGAATCACCTTCTCCCTTATACCTATATTATCCTCAGCTGTGTTGTGCACATTTCTTCCTTGTATTTATTATTTGATTAAGAAAATCAAATTGAGTTACTCCCACGGCTTGTGTGGGACTTTGGTTTTTACAATATGAATAAAGCAGCATTTGTTATGCAAATGTCTAATTTTCTATTACAAATACTTGCATAATAAAGTTGAAAATCAAATGTAATATGATTTTGGATTAAAATGAATCCTTTAGCAAAAATTTTGTACCTTTTAACAAAAAATGCAATTCAACTCTGCCTATTTTGAGTTGTAGCTAAAAATAGGTAACAATGCTATGAGATGGATGTTTATGATATGCAGATGGTATGAGATGCATATGCTATGATATGCTTATGCAGGATGTATGGATGAATGCATTTCTATTTTTATGTACTTTTCCCATGTGATTTATGATGTCATGATGTATGTATATAGATGCATATATGGATGATCCTTATGGTATGGATGTTATGCAATGATATGTTTATGCTTATGATGTGGATATGATGAATAATAATGCAGTGGGTTAAGATGCTTAGAATAACAAATCTATATTATTCAAAACAATTTAAATGATAATGGTGATATAGTGGATTATGTTTGTGATTATTATGATATGTTATGTTGATGCACGATGTATGCATGTTGATAATTTTGTGGATGCAAGATGGATGCACTAATGATTTTTTTGTTGAATTTCATGATACCAGGTTAACGCGGAAAGAAGATAGAAGAATAAAATGAATGAATTGACCATTTTTTTGAGATTAATTCAAAAATTCTAACAAGTCTATGATCCACAGAGACTTTATTAGATATGGTGATGAGATGGATGATGATTTTGCACATATCTTGGGATTGGGATTTTTTGTCATTCCTTATGTTTGATATAACACATAGGCAAGATGTATCAAGGTACTAGTAACCAGGATTGCATTGTATCTAGTGACATGGACTTTGGCTCTGTAGACAAATAGGATAGTTCTTGTTCACAACTTGACATAAGAGAGTTACATACTTGTTTATTCAGAATAGTGGCCAAATCCTAATGATCCTCTAATGATCCCCCAAGAGGCCACTCATGAGGGTCCTTCCACCTATACTCGGTAGCCTAACCAAGAACCAGAGAGGATTTGAAGTCAACCACTCTACTCCAACTAGCATCAATAAAATTTCTACACAAAGTTTGCAGATTAGGGTGAGTTGACAAGATAGGAAGATGACCATCCCAAGAATCAAATCAGAAAAGAGCTTCAGAGCCATTGTTGTAGATCCAAAACAACACCTATTTGACCAACTTAGCACCTCTTTTAAGGGTACCCTAAATCATAGAACCCTTCCTCACAAGGCTGTATCTAGGCACACCAACACTCTCCACACCCCCAAGATATTTTGAGGTAAGGATCTTAGCCCATAACCAATGTTGTTGTGAGCACCATCTTCAGTACAACATAGCAACCAAAGCTTTCCCATTCGAATCATCCCATCGCAACCTAAGGCCACCTTCTTGCTTCGACCTGCAAGCAATATCCCACTTAACCAAGCTCCACTTCCTGGAGAGGATGTTACCAAACCAAAGAAACTAACAAGAAAGACTCTTAAATTCTTTGATAAAACAAGAAGGGGAAAACATCACAAAGCACCTATATAGAGGAAGTGCTTGAAATACCAACTTCAAAAGAGTCACTCTCTTTGTAGTAGAGAGCCACCTACAAGTCTAATGACAAATTTTTTTGTAAAACTTATCAATAATGTCTTGCCAAAATGACCTGGGGAGCGAACATACATCAAGAGGGATACTGAGATAAATAAAAGGAAGTGAGCTAGTCTGAAATATGAGGATTCTAGCAATTCTCCTCTGAATAAGCTTTAGAGTATTAAAGAAATAAATGAATGACTTCCCCTCATTGATACTTTGTCCCGAAGTATCTAAATAACTATCCATGACCTTCCTCAAGTTGACAGCTTCTTCAATTCTAACCATGCCATCAAAGCAGTGTCATCCACAAATTGAAGATGGGATTCAAGGGGGTAGATTATTACCCCACCTCCAACCCTGGATGAGGCCCAACTCCATATGAGATTTAATAAATCTCCCCAATCCCTCAACCATTAAAATAAATAAGTAGGGTGATGGTGCAGGAGCACCTAGATCATGTAATGCCTTCAAAAGGCTAATTTGTCAAATGTGTGTGTTCAAGTCTAAAATAAAGTGTCAAGGCTAGGTAATGATAAATTTGAGTGTATTCAAATCATGTTCTAAGTCACTAGGC
Organism: Sequoia sempervirens; assembly: GCA_007258455.2. Lineage (NCBI taxonomy): Eukaryota > Viridiplantae > Streptophyta > Pinopsida > Cupressales > Cupressaceae > Sequoia > Sequoia sempervirens. Next base: position 421,314,336 of record VDFB02058242.1, on the reverse strand, counting down.
GGTCACTTAAGTAGATTTTCAAATGTTGCTAAAGTTGTTATAATGTAATTATGCAAACAAAGTGCATAAAACAAGAAAATTAAGAGTCATGTGGTAGTTTCAACTGGATGGGAAGTTGGAGAGACAGTTGTTTAGTGGGAAAAAGCTATAAAATCCTTGTAAGGCATGCAAAAAGAGAACTTGGTATTCTTGTAATCATATTTTAATAAGAAGCCCCTATTTTTTCTAAAATTGCAACATTCTTTTTATTGTTTCCACCTTTGTATTGACTGTACAGGATCATAAAATTTAGTTTCCTATTTGTATACATTTGGGAAGTTAGTTTCAAGAAGCAAAAAGAATAAAAAACAACTTTTCCTGTACCCGGGCAGTGATCTCCTCACTGTGGTTTTGAGAGTCTAACAAGAAGCAATGTCCATTCCACCGATGTAGTGTTAGATGGTCAGTGGAATGGATTTATTTTGATGTATTTTCAATTTTAATCATGTGTGTGAGTGCAGGGGTCACAAGAAAATGATGCTAAGTTGCTATTTCAAGACAAAAATCTAAGTTTTCCCTCTTGACAATGAAGGTTTCACATAGGGTTTTGAAGAAATCATGCATGAAAGGGCTTGAAAATGGATTCAAATGTTTTAGCAGACATAATAAGACATGTTCCAACTGATGGTCAGAGGTCTAGAGGTTTGTAAGTGAGTTATTCAGGAAACCCTCATTGTTTTGGTGACTTTTCACCCTATAAACAAGGGTTTGATGGTTCAGGGTGTTTTGAAGCCTTTCAATCCTTAAAGTTGATTAAATCTTGAGTTTTATGACATGCTTAAAGACTGTTTGAGGTTTTTTTAAAAATTGGAGTTGAATAAAGGGTGGATGCTTTGTAAAACAATCCTATTCTAATAGCCTTTCTTAAGCATACAATCTGAGATCTGCTAGTTTCTTCAATATAAGTCATACTGAGCTTTTGATATGTTGATGTGGACATTAAGAGGTCTCTAAATGTACATTTGGATCTTGGATTTTGAATCTAGTGTGAGTGATTTACCCGATTTAGGGTATGCAGGTCTATTTTCCAAATAGTGTTTTGATTTCATGGACAGTGGAAATCTATATGTACAGTGAAATGAGTGATCATAAATGCTTGAATCTTGTTTTATGGATGAAGTTACAGTTTTATTTATGCTTGAATGAGGTTGTGAAGTCAATATATGTTGTTTGATGATTTGGGAATGGTGATGAATGATGACTTGGCTGCAAAAAGGATGGTAAGTTTGAAATGGAAAGAGTTGTGTGGTAGATGATTGATTGTTTCTCTTAAAAACATGATGGAAATTGGTATCTTAAAGGTCTGGTAACAGTGTTAAAGTAATGTTGCTTGTTGATGTTGGTGAAGGCAGGATGATGGATGTGTTGATTTGAGCAAAGATTTCTTAAAGGGCAAGGATGGTGTTTGATTGCAGGTTTGAGGAACAGAGGTATGGTTGCTTTGTATATGTCATTAGAGATGCATGAAGATCTGGTAATTGGTAAGCATAATGTGTTGCCTTGGTGAATGAGTAAGTCGGTGATTGCTTGATGTGCTATGATGTGGGTTGTTGAGTTGAAAACTTGTTAAATTTTGTAGAGATGCTAATGAGCATGGTGGATGAAGGGACTGTCTTCAAAGGTCCTAATTTGAGTTTTGTTTGATTTAGATCAACTTGATGGTGTAGAATATGGTTTTGTTGAAGTGGAATACTGACTTGATGCCTTGAATTTTTGTAAATTTGAAGAATGAAAGTGTTTTTTTTATGAAAGTTAAGTGAAATGTTGAAGTTTATATATTTGATCTTCTCCTAATTCTATTTGGGATTGAAATCCCCTGAAGAATGAGTGTTTGGTATGATGCTCTGCATCAGGTGACAAAGGATCACCTTGTCTAAGGTCCCTAGATACTCCAAAAATATTAAAAGTCTCACCATTAACCAACACAGAGAAGGAATAAGAGGTGACACAATTCATAACCCACTCAATCCAAGCAATTTTTCAAACCCAAAATCCCTCAGAAAATTGAATAAGAAGGCCCATTTAACCTGATCGTAAGCTTTGGCCATGTCCAGTTTGATGAACATGGCCTTATCTCTGGAGGAGGCCATAGAGTGAACAGTTTCAACTGCTATAACAACCCCATCAAGAATATACTCGCATACAACAAATCCACCCTGCTCCTTAGAAATTAACTTGCTTAACCATGGCTTTAGATGCTCTACAATCATCTTTGTAATTATCTTCTACATAACATTACATAGGGAAATTGATCTAAAAATATCCAAAGAATTAGCTTTGTCCCTTTTTGGGATAAGAACAAGAAAAGTGGCATTCATAGCTCTCAACATTTACTTATTCTTTTGAGATTCTTGGAAAACCTTGAGAAGGTCAAGCTTATAACCTCCCAGAACTCTTGAAAGAATTCAATCAAGAAGCCATAAGGCCCAAGAGCTTTTCCCTTTTTCATCTAAAACACAATATCATCCAGCTCCTTCAAGGAGATCAATTTGAGCAAAGAATCATTCATTTCACTAGTCACCAAAGGTGGGATACAAGCCAAGATTAAAGCTTCATCCTCACTGGCAATAAGGGAATCCTCATAAAACAAAGTTGAAAAGAACCGAACAAACTCTTTTGAAATCTCATCAAAGTCAGATAAATGAGCCCCTTTAGTGTACTTGAGGGAAGAGATGATACTACATTGCCTTCTATCCTCAACAAAATTATGAAAAAAGGAAGTGTTCCTATCACCCTCCTGGAACCAGTCGATGCAAAAATTTTGCTTCCAAAAAATTTCCTTCCTCGGCTCCCATTCCTTGACCTCCTTCACAACTGCTGCTTCTAGCTTACCATTATCCTTAGTAAGACCGTGGTCCCGAATTTGCTGAGCAATGGAATCCAAGTGAGCTTGAGCTACCCTTTTAGCCTAGAAGACATTACCAAAATGGTGCATGTTCCATCGCTTCAATATATATTTAACATGTTGAATCCTCTTAGAGAAGGAGTACATAGTAGTGCCATGAGTTGACTTCCCAAAACACCACCAGCTGGGAACAAGATCATGCAGTGATGCATCCCAAAGCCACATAAGCTAAAATCTAAAAGTCTTCCTTTTAAAATAACAAGAAAATCCTACCAAGAATTTGATCGGCCAATGATTTGATCCTCTCCAATCCAAAATCTTAGAGCTAGTCATCCACTTGTCACCAACCCAAAAGCTAGGCATAAGAAACTATCCAAAATTTTAGAACAAGTAACATCTCTATTTATCCTGTTGTTCCAAGTAAACATTCCATTAGAGGGTTTGAGGTCTACCAAGTTTAATAGAGCAACATTATCCCTTAGGAGATCTGAGGAGGGATTCAGACGAGCATTACCGCCCCTCTTTTCCTCAAGTGAGGAGATAGCATTAAAGTCCCCCACCAAAATCCAAGGAAGAAAAGGATCCAAAGAGTGCACATATTTAACATGAGATTACAATTGGGTCTTACCAAGGAGATTAGTAGGAGCATATATGTTAGAAAGGAGAATTCTTTGACCCGATTCCAAACTAAAAGCAGATAGAGAAATAGAATACCTACAGGAGATCCATAGGAGAGCCACCAAATTAGACTAACTCTATGCGGATCCCATAAACAAGCGACCCCACTAAAGCTACCATGTGCTCCCATACATTGCAATGAACTCTACCCCAAATATTTGAAGCCACATTCAACATACTTTTAATAGATAACTTTGTCTCATGAAGGAAAACCAAATTAGAAGAGTGAACACGAATCAACTCATGAATAGCCTTTTGTCTAGGGATGCTATTCATACCCCTTACATTCTAAGATAACACAATCATCGTTGAGGTTGGGAGAAATGAGAATCAATGGCCCTCACCGATCCAGACTCCACCAATGTCTCACCAATTAACTTTACCTTTTCTCGGTCCTTTTTGTAACATACTAACCCTTCAATGAAGTAAAAATTTCTAAGTTTTCACCTTTCTAGTAAATAAACTATGTAACAAGCCATTGCAATAAAAAAAAAATCTTTATTGAGAATATGCAATCAAAGATGCATTACATAATACAACTAGGATTCCATTTCATTACAATAATTCAAAAGTTACATTAATACAAGAATGCATACATTTACATACATATCTCAATGAGATTTAGAAAAAATAATTGTAAGATGGTCCAGGATCCTTCCTTTCAAATCTTGGTTCTTTTGTCACCTATTGTGGAGGAGAAGCATCACTCAAGTGCTTTTCCACCAACCACAAACTCTTAATGCGGTCCCCTGCACATCTATCATTCGATAGACGACCCTTCCCTTCAATAAAGAGATTGGTAGAGTAACCGATAATGGAAACCAACTGAGCATAGTGATGTGTCCTACATAACTAGAACTTTATAATCCCACAATCTCGAACTAGCATGTAATATTGGATCACTGTGAACTGGCAGTGGAGCCAAAGGTCATCACACTAGTTTTTCCAAAGTATTTCATTCAATATTTCTACTGAGGGTCATCTATCACATACACTACTCAAGGTCGATTTGACTTAAGACTATCTTAAACTATGCATAGGTATTTCCTTCAATGGATAATCTATCATCCTAGAGGTAACCTATCACCATTTTAACCTACTTATCAAGTAAGTACACAAGCTCCCTCCCATACTGGACAAACCATCCTAGGAGTAAACACAAGCTAGTCTAGTTAAATCAATAACTTAGCTAAGTGTATCACATGTGCCACTTATGTTCAATCATAACTAGTATCCAATAACTACGATAAACACCCATCTCCTATTATGGAGTATTTAAAAGCACAACATAAAAACAACATAATAGCTTCAATTCTCTTTTCAAAGACATTCTAACTTCTCTAAATGCACATACTGGAAAAGACACTTCAAGCATAAATGGAGAACACATCATTGATAAATAAAATAACAAAGAAGAATATCCTCATGCCTATTATCGCTTATCTAATCTATTGGCAGCAATGCAACTTCTCCAAACAACAACAAGCTTGATTATAACTTCTCAAGAAATGTCACAAAGCAACTCTATCTCTCAAGTTGATAGCTTACTTCTCTCAAACAGTAAACCTCCTCACAAAAAAATAGAACTCTCTCTCCCTTTCTCACTCAAAATAAAATAGAGTATAGCTGGAAACAACACAAAATAAAGATTTGTAAGAGAATAAGGAATTACAAAGATGTGTTCCTTCAAATGAAATGGCTCTACTATTTATAAAGCAGCTTGGTAACTTCTTAGCTTATAGTTTAGGCATGATAATGGATAACAAACTCCATGCAAAGCAACACATGAAACTCAGCAAAAAGGTGGCAATCAAACAAGCTCATACTCAGCAAAATCATCTACAGATCGACTTGCATTATTGACAACAATCAGAGACATATTTAAATTTGCATATGCTCAATTCGAATTATCTCATGCAATAGACATCTACAACAATTGGGTTTCCATAGGTGGCACTGAATCCATCCACACTCCTCACTATTAGTGTGGTTTTCCTTGCCATTAGAAACAGTCAACTACCAATTCGTAACACCAAGCACTATCGACTTGATTTGGAGATGAGTCAACTAAGGTATTCAATATGTTTGACAAAGTCATCGACAAATGTTTTAAACATGGCAGATACCAAGTCAAAGTTAATCTTTATCATAGGCGTCGACTAAGTCCATGTTTTGCATCAACATATGACAACAACGCTAAATGCAGTACAAATGCTTCATATAGTGTGACGGTATGAGTGAGACTCGGCTTCACAAAACAGCCATAAGTAACTTTCATTCAGCCTCCAATATTAGTCATTAATGACTACTTTTGGCTTTTATTATCATAGTTATTATCCACTATAATCAACCCTTATAAATCAACTTCTATTAAAGTAAATGATAGTCGATAAATAATATATATAATATGTTTAAATATATATATATATATATATATATATATCATATACATACATCTATATAAATGCCATCATATATTTATATATATGTATATGTATATATACATATATATAACGTTAATATATTTACATATATATATATATATATATATATCATAAGCCATCAATGTAAATATTTATACAAGTATACATTTGATATATATATATATATATATATATATATAAATGAGTACAGGAAAGATAGTATTTGCATATAATAAACACAATATGTTGAATGTATATATATGTATATGTATATATATATATATGTGTGTGTGTGTGTGTGTGCGTGTGTGTGTGTGTATATATAAAAGTATATGCCTCTATGTACACGTATGTGTAGGTATATCTATATCGATGCATTTGTATGAGTGTGTCCATTCGCCAGCATACGAGTGTATCGATACACATACATATGGATACGTGTATACCATACATACATACATATAAATATATATATGTATATATATATACATATATATATATATATATATATATATATATATACATATATATATATATATATATATATATATATATATATGCATGTATGTATACATATATACATATATATATATATATATGTATGTATGTATACATATATATACATATATATATATATATATGTTCACATTCGATTCACATATAGCATTCACAATTACCATCATATTGATAAGTATTTACGTGTAGTACATCTATACATGTGCATATACATGTCGTTAGATCCCATTGACATGTATGTGCATATATATACACATACTCCACGTACGTCCCTCTTATCAATATAATCATAATAGTACAAGAAATATCTCCAAAGCTCAATTAGATAAACATCACTCAATAATGCATGTAGTAGTAAACAAGACTCTATCAATGTATACATATCAACTAAGGATGACTTACCAACTTCCCACAAACTAACTTAACTCGATCATTCTACTATAGTGTGTGTATGCTCAGATAGTTTACATTACCAGTTACCCAACCAAGATCTTCTCCTGAGTGATACTTCCCCTCCACCTAGAGGAATGGAACATATACCTGAAACCACTAACACACACACGACAGTCAATTGTTCACAATATATGCAGTATACGTAAAACATCTCCAAAGTTAGAATAATAATTCAATAACCATCCATTCACATAAATGCAATACTTTTCCATGAGATAAAATTCATATGATAACAAGGTACAAGTATAATTTATTCATCTCCATAATTCACTTTACATTCATATTTATCCTATGTAGTAATAGTAAATAGTAATTACACAATTGGAGTGTAACATACTTCCCCCCTTGTGAATCATCGTCCTCGATGACTTTAGGTAGCATTATAAAACATAACAACAAACAACATATTGTTTCAAAAATTCTCATAAGCATTAAGAATATGAGGAAACTTTTGTTCAATTTTAGCATAGTCCTCCCAAGTAGTTGAGTCTTTTGCATACTAGTCCAACTAGACTTTGCACTACAAGACTTCTTTGTTATGCAAGTGTAGCTTATGTGTTCCAAGCACCTTGATGGGCTCAAGATTTAGTACTTCGGGGTCCTGTACTTGTAAAGCAGTCCAATCAATCACATGATTATCACCGAGTATATACTTTTTAAGATAGGACACATGGAATACATTATGCATTTTGGCAAGAGCTGGTGGCAATGCGATCCGATAAGCTACTAGATTCACTTCCTCAAGAATTTCAAAAGGTCCAACATAATGCGGGGCTAACTTAGAAGACTTCCAAAATTTAATGGAGCTCTTGTGAGGTTTCACTCTCAACAACACTTTGTCACCTATGGAAAAATTGTGGGGCACTCTCTTAGCATCAGTGTAGCTTTTTTGTCTATCGTTAGCTTCAGCTAACCTTTGCTTAACAATCTTAACTTGCTCATCCATTTCAGCCAACATCTCTGGCCTAAGACTCACTCAATCCTCAAGTTTATCCCAACTTATAGGAGTTTGACATGTTTGTCCATACAAAGCTTTGAAAGGATCCTTCTTTATCACAAAATGATAAGAATTATTGTAAGAAAATTCCACTAAGGGAAAGTAGTCTTCCCACTTGTACTTTTTATCCATACAATACATCCTAAGTAGGTCTTCCAGTACTTGATTTTCCCTTTTAGTTCACTGCATCCATTTCTAGATGATAAGTTGAGCTAATGTTCAACTGAGTCCCTAGTGCAAAAAACAAGGTTTACCAAAACCTAGAAGTGACTCGTGCATCTCTATCTGAGATAATCTTCTCAGGAATCCCATGCAACCTAAATACTTCTTGCACAAATTTTCTTGCTAAGACATGTGCTCCATTAATTATATTCCCAGGTATAAAATGTGCAACTTTGGTAAGCTTATCTACTACTACAAGAATGGCATTGTGCTTATTCCTTGAAAAAGGTACTCCTTGCACAAAGTCCATACTTATGACTTGCCACTTCCTCTCTGGTATGTCTTGTGGGTATAACAAGCTTGCAAGATGATGATGCTCTGCTTTCACCCTTTGAAAATCAATACACCTAGCCACAAAAATAGCAACATCTCCTTTCATACCTTTCCAAAAGTATAATGGCTTTACATCTGCCATCATTTTTGTCACTCTAGGATGTCTAGAGTACGACGCTTTATGTACTTCCTTCCATACTAGATTTTTGAATTCCTTTACGTCAAGTACATACATTATACCTTTATATCTAAGTAATCCATTTGGTTCAAAATGAAAACCCTCATACCTAGAATCTTACATATTGCTAGTGAGTGCTTGCTTGACTTGCAAGTGATACTCATCCTCCTTGAATTTCTACAACACTTTCCCTTTGAAGTTAGTTTGAATCGTCACTATAGAAGCAATATGACGTCTTCGACTTAGAGCATTGGCAACCCAATTTTCCTTCCCTTTAATATAACTAATATTAAAATCATAGTCAACTATTAACTCTAACCATCTTCTCTATCTAGCATTCAGATTAGGTTGAGTAAAAAGGTACTTTAACCCATTATGGTTAGTTGTCATCTCAAAAGATTTTCCTAATAGGTAATGCCTCCACATTTGCAATGCGTGAACCACATCTGCTAATTCTAAATCATGCGGTGCATAATTTATTTCATATGGTTTCAGCTTCCTAGATTCATAAGCAATTACTTTCCCATCTTGCATTAATACCCCTCCTAACCCTTCTTCACATGCATCTGTGATAACCATAAAGTTACCCTCAAAATATGGTACTTTTAAGATTGGTGTGGTGGTTAACTTCTCTTTAAGTAGGTAAAAATCTTCTTGACACTTCTCAATCCATTCAAATTTCTTTCCTTTCTTTTGTAAAGAAGTAATTGTGAAAGAAATCTTATAAAAGTTTACAACAAACTTTCTATAGTACCCTGCTAGATCCATCAAACTTCTTACCTTTGACACATTTGTAGGTGCAAGCCACTCTAGTACTGCCTTGATCTTAGCTAGATCTACAAAAATTCCATCTGCTACGATCACATTATCTAGATAATGTACCCTCTTTTGGAAGAATGTACACTTAGAAAGTTTACCATACAACTTATGTTCTCTTAAACGTTGTGGGACCATTTATAAATGCTTGCAATGTTCTTCCTCATTTCTAGAATAAATCAATATATCATCTAGAAAAGCTAATACAAATTTGTCAAGGCAATCCCTAAATACACTATTCATCAGGTTCATAAATGTTGTAGGTGCATTTGTTAAACCGAAGGGTAAAATGGTGAACTCATAATGTCCATACTTGGTTCTGAATGTAGTTTTAAAGATATCTTCATCCTTAATCCTCAATTGGTGATATCCAGATCTCAGATTTATTTTAGAGAATATGGCAGCTCCCATCATTTGATCGAAAAGGTCATCAATGCATGGCAATGGATACTTGTTCTTAACCGTAGATTTGTTAAGCATACGATCATCGATGCACAAACGCAAGGTACCATCCTTCTTTTTAACAAATATGAATGGTGCTCCCCAAGGTGAAACACTTGGTCTTATCAGTCCTTTAGACAACAATTCATCCAATTGTGCCTTAAGTTCCATAAGTTCAATGGTTATCATCCTATAGGGTACCTTAGAAATAGGTTATGACCCTAGAACTATATCAATAGAGAAATCAAATATTCTTTTAAGAGGTGACCCTAGTAACTCATCTAGAAACAAATTTGAAATTTTTCTCAATATTGGATGTTTCTCCATATCCGATTTTCTAGTTTCATCTATTTCACCATCTTCTAACTCCTGAAAACTTTGGAACTCCAAATCATAACTACCCTTTCCAAGTTCTTCAATCTTTACAACAAAGAGTTTACACCCTTTCTTCTTAGCTCTTATAAGTTACATTGTTGTGATTTGTCAAATCCTAACCTCTCTAGGTATCCCTTGGAATTTTACTTGATTTCCAAATTCATCTAGGCATTCTACTATTTTCACATGGCAATCTACTTTAGTCTTATGTCTCCACAACCGATTCATACCTAAGATAATGTCATATGATCCTAGAGGTGTGACATAAAGGTTTACTTCTATAGAAAAATTGGGTAATTCTATCCTAGCCTTGAATAAACATTGATCCACCTTTGCTCTTGTCTGGTTTGCACACTCTACATCCCAAGACATTGTCATGTATCCTGCCTTCCTAGATAATTGTTTAACTACTCTAGGTGAAATGAAATTCTCAGTTGCAGTAGTATCAATAAGAACGGAAATAGGTAAGCCAAATAAAATACCTAGTGTTTCAACTGGAGTTACTTGGTACTTTGCTTGATGATCATCCATGGCTGCATGTATCTTTTGTTGAAACATTGCTTATTGGGTGGGTAATGGATTACCATATGGTCATGATCCAAGAGTTTTATTGGGATAGTCATTACCATAGTGATCCCCTCTACATGTAAAACATCCTATAACCAACCCTCTTTTCCCTATGGTTTCTCCAAACTTGTTGACATTTTCACTAGCCTTATTAGTATTACCCATGTTAGAGTTATTCCTTTTACGCTCTCTTTTAGACTCTTTTCCATCATTGTGAAACCTATTTCCCTTTTTCTTTGGAGCATTTTATATAGGTTCCACCTTCTTCGGAACTATCTTGTCAGGAACTTCCACATCCTTCTTGTGCTCTCTTCTTTCTTGACGAGTGGAATTAGCCCTAAGCTTTTGCTCCTGCTTAATTGCTTTCTCATATACAAGATCCATTATTGTTGGACCATACATATCCACTTCTCCCCTGATTTGACTGTTAAGTCCCATTATAAATTTTTTAATGTAGAAGTGCTCAATTTTGTGATATATGGGAACATAGTGCAAAAGTTGGGTAAACTTCTCCCAATATTCATTGACTGTCATGTTACCTTGTTTCAACCCCTAGAAATTCAAGATTTCTTGGTCCTAGTATAGTTGTGACAACCATCTCTTACAAAAAATCTCTATGAATTCTCCCCATGTTAATTTCCATGATTTAATACTAAGTTCCAACTTCTTGTTTATCCACTAGTTAGAGGCTTCTCCCACTAACTGATATGCACCCCACGTGGCTTTAGTAACCTCATAGTAGTTTCGTATTTCAAAATACTTTTCCATTTGGACAAGCCACACTTTAGCCTCATCACCACCAGCACTACCATCAAAATTGGGTGGAATAATCTTCTTCATGTCCTTGGAAAGTTTGAAATCCAGAAACTTCTTATTCCTTTCCTTGAATTGCGTAGGTGATTTTTCCCTATCATGATCATGGGTTTCTTCGTATCCATGAGAACAATTTTCCCCCTCACACTCTTTAATGGGAACATCATTCTCTACCCTATCCTTAACTCTTTCTTGCTCAAGATTAGCCAACCTTGCCAAGATTTGGTCAAGTCTAGCCTCAACTCCAGTAGTTCCTTTTCCAACCTCTTGACTTTTGCTAGGGTTAGTTTGTGTCCTCACCATCCCTATGAGATCAGTTTTTACCTGAATGTTTATCCATGTTAGACTAAATTATGTTATCAACTATCTTATGGAAAACATTAAAAATGGCATTCATATGCACATAAAGAATTCCACATAAGATTAAGCACACACTCTTATTGATAAACACATAATTTTATTCATTTCATGGGAATTTCAATATCCCTTTGATTACATGGAGTGACTATTCAAATAGTTGAGTGGAGAGTATCCTTCGGATTCACTCTCTAACACATAACTTAGAGTAGTATAACCTAAAGACTAAGACAGTTGTTGTTCCCTATCTTTCTTTTCATCCCTCATTTGTTTATACCTATCCCAAAAAGGATAATAGCCTTTAGATTTATCATTCGATACATAGTTACGAGAAGCAATGTCAATATGGTGTTCATCAATAATGTAGTCTACCCTTTTTGCAGACATTTGTTCATGAGACCATTTCTCGTTTGGTGATGTTCGTGGTACATATCCCTTAGACTCGATACTCGAAGAAATTACTATTACTTTGGCCAATGGAAGAACTCTAGGGTCCCTAAAGATGAATGTTGGAATAACACTTCCTTTTGAGGGCATATCCCTGGAAAGCGGTAATGACTCAGACTTTTATGGTGAGATGGTTGGTAGGTAGTTGTACATAGCCTCCATCTTCATCTTTCTCTTCACATCACTAATTTGAGAGAGTGCATGACTAAAGGTTTCAGAGTCACTCAACTAGACAACATTTTAGTAGTTAATTCCCTCAATTGTTCTAACGATGGATTCCCTTTCCTTCTTGGCCTTGAGGTAACACTCATTTCTAATTACTAACTTTTGAGTCATTAATTTGAGACACACCATCCTGGCACAAGAATTCACAACATTAGATAACATTGGATGGAAAGAATGATGATATCATAGGTTCCAAAGTTAAACTTGGCTATGATACCACATGTAACATACTAACCCTTCAATGAAGTAAAAAATTCTAAGTTTTCACCTTTCGAGTAAATAAACTATCTAACAAGCCATTGCAATAAAAAAAATTATTTTTTTATTGAGAATATATGATCAAAGATGCATTACATAATACAACTAGGATTCCATTTCATTATAATAATTCAAAAGTTACATCAATACAAGAATGCATACATTTACATACATAGCTTAATGAACTTTAGAACAAATAGTTTTAAGACGTTCTAGGATCCTTCCTTTCAAATCTTGGTTCTTCTCTCGCCTATTGTGGAGGAGAAGCATCACTCAAGCGCTTTTGTGCCAACCACAAAATTTTAATGTGGTCCCTCACACATCTATCATTCGAGAGACAACCCTTCCCTTCGACGAAGAGATTGGTAGAGTAACCGATAAGGACAACCAACTGAGCATAGTGTCGTGTCCTACATAACTAGAACTTTGTAATCCCACAATCTTGAACTAGCATGTAATACTAGATCACTGTGATATGACAGTGGAGCCAAAGGTCATCAAACTACTTTGGCCAAAGTATTTCATTCAGTATTTCTACTGAGGGTCATCTATCACATACACTAATCAGGGTCGATTTGACTTAAGGCCATCTTAAACTACACATAGGTATTTCCTTCAATGGATAATCTATCATCCCAGAGATAACCTATCACCATTTTAACCTACTTGGAATAACCTACTTATCAATTACACAAGCTCCCTCCCATATTGGACAAACCATCCTAGGAGTAAACACAAGCTAGTCTAGTTAAATGAATAACTTAGCTAAGCCTATCACATGTGCCACTTATGTTCAATCATAACTAGTATCTAATAACTATGATAAACACCCATCTCCTATTATGGAGTATTTAAAAGCACAACATAAAAACAACATAATAGCTTCAATTCTCTTTTCAAAGACATTCTAACTTCTCTAAATGCACATACTGGAAAAGACACTTCAAGCATACATGGAGAACACATCATTGATAAATAAAATAAAAAAGAGGAATATCCTCATGCTTTTTAATGCTTATCCAATCTATTGGCAACTTCTCCAAACAACAACAAGCTTGACTATAACTTCTCAAGAAATGTCACAAAGCAAATCTATCTCTCAATTTGATAGCTTACTTCTCTCAAACAAAAAACCTCCTCACAATAAAATAGAACTCTCTCTTCCTTTCTCACTCAAAATAAAACAAAGTATAGCTGGAAACAATACAAAATAAAGATTTGCAAGAGAATAAGGAATTGCAAAGATGTGTCCCTTCAAATGAAATGACTCTGTTATTTATAGAGCATCTTGGTAACTTCTTAACATATAGTTTAGGCATGATAATGTACAATAAACTCCATGCAAAGAAACATATGAAACTCAACAAAAAGGTGGTGATCAAACAAGCTCATACTTAGCAAAATCATCTACAAATCGACTTGCAGTATTGACAACAATTAGAGACTTATTCAAATCTGTATATGCTGAATTTGAATTATCTCATGCAATAGACATCTACAACAACTGGGTTTCCAGAGGTGGCTCCAAATCCATCCACACTCCTCACTGTTGGCGCAATTTTCCTTGACATTAGAAACAGTCAACTACCAATTTGTAACACCAAGCACTATGGACTTGATTTGGAGATGAGTCGACTAAGGTATTCAATACGTTTGACAAAGTCATCGACATATGTTTTAAACATGGTAGATATGTTTACCAAGTCAAAGTTAATCTTCATCATAAGTGTCGACTAAGTCCATGCTTTACATCGACATAAAACAACAACACTAAATGCAATACAAATGCTTCATATTGCATGACAATATGAGTGAGACTCGGCTTCACAAAATAGTCATAAGCAACTTTCATTCGACCTCCAATATCATAGTCATTAATGACTATTTTCGGCTTTTATTATCATAGTCATTATCAACTATAATCAGTCCTTATAAATCGACTTCTATTAAAGTAAATGATAGTCAATAAATAATATATATATAATATGTTTAAATATATATTATTATATATATATAATATATCATATACATATATATATATACAATATATCATATACATATCTATATATATATAATATATCATATACATATCTATATATATATAATATATCATATACATATATATATATATATAAATACCATCATATATTTATATATATGTATATATATATACATATATATAACGTTAATATATATTTACATATATCTATATATATCATATGCCATCAATGTAAATATTTATACAATATTTGGACAAGTATACATTCGATATATATATATATATATATATATAAATGAGTACAAGCAAGATAGTGTTTGCATATATATATAAATATATACATACATATATACATATATATACATATATACATACATATATACCTATACATACATACATACATACATACATACATACATACATACATACATACATACATATATATATATATATATATATATATATATATATATAAGTATATGCCTCTATGTACACGTATATGTAGGTATATCTATATCAATGCATCTGTATGAGCGTGTCCATTCGCCAATGTACACGTGTATCAATACACATATACATACAGATACGTGTATATACCATACATATATATATGTTCACATTCGATTCACATATAGCCATTCACAATTACCATCATATTGATAAGTATTTACGTGTAGTACATCTATACATGTGCATGTACATGTCATTAGATCCCATTGACATGTATGTGCATATATATACACATACTCCACGTACATCTGTCTTATCAATATAATCGTAATAGTACAAGAAATATCTCCAAAGCTCAATCAAATAAACATTGTGCCCAATAATGCATGTAGTAGTAAACAAGACTCTATCAATGTAGACATATCAACTAAGGATGACTTACCAACTTCCCACAAACTGACTTAACTCAATCATTCTACTGTGGTGTGTGTATGTTCAAATAGTTTATATTACTAATTACTCGACCAAGATCTTCTCCTGAGTGATACTTTCCCTCTTCCTGGAGGAATGGAACATATACTTACATCCACTAACACATGTACACGACAATCAATTGTTCACAATATATGTAGTATACGTAAAACATCTCCAAAGTTAGAATAATAATTCAATAACCATCCATTCACATAAAATGTAGTACTTTTCCATGAGATAACATTCATATGATAACAAGGTACAAGTATAATTTATTCATCTCTAGAATTCACTTTACATTCATATTTACCCTATGTAGTAATAATAAATAGTAATTACACAATTGGGGTATAACACTTTTTACCAGCCTTGAGAAGCTTTTGAAGAGCCCCCTTTTAGGGGGCTTTTACTACAAGCCCAAAGTAGGAGAATATGACTTATTTTTACTTGGGTCAACAACGCCCTTCTCGATAATGAGTCCAAAATTGATGACAATGGAACCCCCCGATAACCTCTAGCAAAAAACTAACCCTCCTAATCAGGAGCAGAGGGAGGAAGATCCGTGTCCATCTGAACCTCCTGATCCTTGAACTAAGCAAGGCTAGAAATAATAATTGGCTAATTACCAAGGTGCTTCTCCATTAAGGAGCCATCTATCTCTTGCATGTCTAGGAGAACACCCTCTTCCTGAACCAAATCCTCTCAAACATCAAACATGTTAAAGGTTTCCTCTTCCTGCCTATCCTTGAGGGTTCTCTTTTGTCCTCTACCCTTGTTATGAGGCTTAATTGGAACAAAACCCTCCTTATCATCCACCACCCCCTGCATGTGAGCCTTACCTTTGTCCATCTCCAGGGTTGAATGAGAAGGAGAATTACCCAAACCAGAAGCATGGACAACGCGGGGACACTTCTACTGAAGGTGACCATATTCATGGCACAACTGACACCTGAAAGGAAATGCCTCATAGTCCAACTGTTGGGTCCAAGAAGATGATCCAATGCTAATATCTACAGAGTTTGACAATGAATTATTCAAGTAAATTTTAATGCACACACAAGCAAAAGAAAGTACCTTTTTATTTAGTGTTTGTTGAGAAGGACCTATAAGATTTCCAAGAAAAAGAGCAACCATTTGCAATATATCACTTCTCCAAAATTCTAGAGGCAAATGAGGGAGACGAACCCAAACCGGGACCCTAGAGGGGAGATCCGATGTAGAGTTAAATCTTGCATTCCATGGTTTAATAAAGAGACTCACCTGATTGTAGAAGTAAGGCCCACCTTCAAAGGCCCTATTCTTGTCAGCCACACAAGAAAAATCCACCATGAAGAATTTGTTGGCCGCTAACATAATATCTATATCACCCTTAATGTTCTATGTCTTACGAACCCAAGATTCAAGAAATGGAGGCGACACCCTCATCCCCATAAACTTACAAATCAACACATGGTTGCTATAATACTCCACATCCTCAACCACAGATTCTGGTTGAATCACTAGGACTGGGCGATCTTGGGATCTCTCCAAATATCCATTCACCTTTTGCAATATGAAAGCACCAGTCCTTGACGAGCCCTCAACATGGAAAGTCATGTTTAAAAAGTTCACACCTCTTCTAGGAAGAGAAGAGGCATGATCAGGCTTACCCATGGATGCATGTAGTGCCATGCAAGATCAAAGAAGAGGCACAATCATGATTACCCATGGATGCATGTAGTGCCAAAGCCACAAATGAGATAACAAAAAGCCATACAATAGAAGCAACAAAGAGAAAAAAGATAAAAGCTACAAAAAAAACCCTCCTCCAAAGCACATACACCCTTCGCGCCAAAACACCCCTCCCGAACACCAAATCACTCCACTCAAATATCATACAAAGAGGATAAAAATAGGATACATCGAAGCATAATACACAGGAAAAGAAAAGAGAGAGAGCCAACCACAACCATGGCCAACAACAAAAAAACCCACCCTAATTATAAAGAACACCCCACCTGCTAATTGCACCCACCACACACTTTACCAACCCCCAACAACTCCTACCATTGCAAATTGAGCACATGCAAAAGCCATCAGACCATCATGCAGGACGCAACCTGCACTTGGCTGCAAGCTCCTCCAAACACAACACCATCATTTCCCTCTCAAATTTTAACCATCCAATTTACAAGAAAATATTGTTGTCAGAGATGAAAATCATTTATATCATCTATAGGCTTGAAGGGA
Organism: Sequoia sempervirens; assembly: GCA_007258455.2. NCBI lineage: Eukaryota > Viridiplantae > Streptophyta > Pinopsida > Cupressales > Cupressaceae > Sequoia > Sequoia sempervirens. Next base: position 421,296,261 of record VDFB02058242.1, on the reverse strand, counting down.
AATAAAATGATCCTTCAAATATATCTCGAAGTGTCAAAATTAAAATTAATCAAGTATTAGTAACACTAGATATAAGAGTTGAATTTGATTAATTGATCACAATAAGTTAACAATGCTAGAAATTAGATGTGCTGAAATGTAAATAAGATAGATTATGATTGTGTATCTTAAAATTGACACAAGGTGAACTTTGATGGATGTGATGCTATTATAGTAGATTGATACCTAAGATTTGAAATTAGTTTTTAAATCAAAGAGCAAAGACAATTGAAATCATATAAACTAAGTGTCAAGAATGCAATCATGGAAATGATATTGTTTAAATTTTCATGATTCTACTTCAGGCAAAATTCTATCTTTAATATTTGCAACACTTATTACCTGATGATATTTGAGGTAAGAAAAAATAATAGTGTTAAGGACACTAATCAGGCTTGTTATGCAAGGGTTGAAATTTAGGAATTTGTTGTGTATTAATCAAGCCTCGAGATGGAGTTAACAATAATGTGTAAAAAAGATAAGAGAGATAATGAATGCTAAAGTGGAGTGGAAGTGAATGCCACTAAGATGATCATTGGTTTTTGTTGAAGCTTGATGCAAACCAATTAATGACTATGTTAAAGATGTACTTGGTGTGTGCTTTTAACAATATATGTCAATTATTGATTGATAGAAGTTGATGATGCCCAATTCTAACAAATAATGACTAATGACTAATAACTAATTGCCCGCAATAGGATGAATTCTCTTTGATACTTTTGCAAGCTCTAATTCATGATTATTTGATGATTTCCAAATGCCTCAGAATGATGTCTTTATACACACAACCCTAAACACATAGTTCAAACTTTTGACACTTGTACCTGTAGACACCTAAAAATGTCTTGATGGATCACATTGGCTAAATAACATCATTTCATCCTCAAACCCATCCTCTTTTCACTTGTTTAATTAAATAAGCCTAATTATTTAATTAAATGCCTTATTTTCACCTATTAATCTAATTAACCTAATTGGGTTAATTCACCCCCTCTCACACTAACATTTCATCTTATTTAATTAAATAATGCAAATTATTTAATTTTAACCCTAAGTTCTCTTATTTAATCAAATAACCTAAACTATTTAATTAAATCTCATATTTGCATCTCCTTTTCATTAAATAAATCAATAATTTAATGAATATCCTCACATTTCTCATCTTGCACATTCAAATTTAGTTCTAATTAACTAAATTGCTAGTTTCCCTCTCATCCACTTGCATAGGGAATATTCCAGAGGAATATTCTCCTATTTTCCTCCTAAAAAAAGGTAATGATTACTCCAAACAAACTTTGAAACAACTTTTTAAAGTTGTTGCAAAGTGTGTTTGTTTGCATGATTGTGAGCCCCTGATCTTTTCTTGATCCATGTGATCTTTGATTCTCATCCATTGATGAGAATCCTTGATCCATGTTTCATCCTCCTTTCATTTGTGACCATTGATAGATCAAATCAATTTCATCCATTGCTTTTTTATTTGATCTCCATTAAATCAATTATTTAATGAATATCATATAATTCCCCTAATTTCCATAATTGAAACTTTGTTTTAATTATCAAATTACTAATTTTTCCACTTGTAAGGGAATATTCCTCCTTTGCACATTCCTCCAAAAGGGGAATATTCCTCCCCCTTTTTGCACAATTAAAACTTTGTAAATTAAATTGCAAAGTATCCTTTTTTCCTCACCTATGAGAATATTCCAAACTCCAATCATCTGAAAATGGATATTCTCACTTGGCTTCTTAAGCAAGCTAAACTTGTGACTTCTTGAGCAAGTTACCTTATGACTTGTGTGTGTAGGTCAAAAGTGTGTTTGTTTGGAACAAATGAGAACCCTTGATTGAATCTCATCCTTCATTTTCACCCGTTGATGAGAATCCATGATCCATGCCTCTTCTTCCTTTCATTCTTGTTGATTGATCTTTTTGATTTCAACCCTTCATTTCTCATTTGCTTTCCTATAAATAGAATACTATTTGGAGACAAATGGATCCATCTTTCAATTGCAAACTTATGCTATTGAATTCACTCACACTCACACTCATACTTTACTCACATTTATCATATTTAAGTTCATTTTTAGTTGCAAATTAGATTTAAGCTTTCATTAATGGCTTCCATGATAACATAGATGTATGCATTTAGCTTATTTGTTAAATAGGATTTTAATCTTTTTAAGCTTGCATACATTTAGAGTAGATTTGCATACACCTATATCAATCATCTTAGCATAAATCATGTTAAAATAGCTTGCATCATATTCATTTAGCTTTAAATCATGCTTTCATACACATCTATCAATGGTTTCATTAGTTTTCTTCAATAAAACTAATTGAAACAAGCTCATTATCCAAGGGATTGGGAAAGGGTCACTATTCCACATCAATGCGACACCACTCTCCCAGTAGGATAAGTTTCAATGTATTAGATTAGAGGTTTTTCAAGCTTTCATGATTTAGAATGCTAGTTTTAATGGCTTCTTTGTCTTTGTTTATAGTGAATGATCTTATTGGGATTAATGCTTAGTGGGTTAAATATGCCTTGAATTTGTATGGATCGGGTGCAGTTAACCTTCACTATGTCATTGGTCACATTTTGGCACTAGAAGGAGGGAGAACTTTAATGTTTTGGGTGTTTTTTAAGAAATTTTGGGTTTAATCTCTTAAATGCATGATTTTCCTTAACTTTTAATGAATTCTACATGACAAAATTTTGTAGAAAGGTTGGTGGGTTTTGAAGATCTCATGTTTAACTTTCCAAAACATTTTACGATTTCAAAATTGATCAAGATTTGAGGAAGTTGTCATTATCTCAAGTTGTTGTCCATCATTAATTTTGCTAGTTTTTTTATAAAAAAATTGGGTTTAATCTATTAATGCATGATTTTCCTTAATTTTTAATGAATTCTATATGACTAATCTTGCAGAAAGGTTGTTGGGTTTTGAAGATCTCATGTTTAGCTTTCCAAAGCATTTTACGATTTCAAAATTGATCAAAATTTGAGGAAGTTGTTATTGTCTCAATTTGTTATCCATGATTAATTTTGTTGTTTTTTTTTTTTTTAAAGTTGGTTTTAATCTATTAAATGCATGATTTTCCTTAATTTTTAATGAATTCTACATGACTAATCTTGTAGAAAAGTTGTTGGGTTTTGAATATCTCATGTTTAGCTTTCCAAAACATTTTACGATTTCAAAATTGATCAAGATTTGACAAAGTTGTCATTATCTCAAGTTGTTATAATCTATTTTTTTATAAACGTTTCTCAAACACTTGAAAGGATAAAATGAATTAGCTTTCAAAGTTGGATAAAATTGAACCCAACAACCTCACATTTGCTTTAAATTTTGACATGTGCTTTAAATTTTTGATTTCATCTGATTTATAACATGTCTCTAACTTCTTGTTTTGGTTTTTTGGGTTTTGCAGGTTTGGACAATACAACTTGAAGAAAAGAAGCATACTATTTTGAAGTATAATTGTAACAAGTGTTTTGACACTTTTGGGGAAATTATAACCCATTTATAATGTTCTTTTATTTCACGCTTTAAGACCACACTAGTTTTCAACTGGGTCTTAAAAAGAGCGCTCAAACGGGACTAAAATTGAACCCTCATTTCATCATTGTATTTGGGTCTAAAATTGAACAAGGCAACTTAACATTTTGTTTGGTGCATAAAATGAATTCATCTTATCTTTAGGGGTTACAATTTATGAGTGTTTGTTGTGTTTTGATTTACAAATGTATTATTGAATGAGTATGTAATTCTCTCACGCCACTCGACGATCTTGAGAAACAAAAACATTCCTTAACACTTTGCAAAATCACCTACATCTTTCATTTCAAATTAAAAATGAACCCCTTGTGAGTGTAGGGAAAAGGCGTGGTGTGTGTTCTCTCCTTGTTTCATGCAAATTGGGATGATCGAACTACAAATGTACTTCCTTGCTATTGTTTATCTTTAGAGGGCCCACCTCCCAGCTTCGAAAGGAGGGAATGACCCAAGCGGTGATGAGCTAAAGCCAAGCTCTTCTGAACTGCTATATAAATGTGTGGTTGTGATGAAAATTGCAATCAACGAGAAGTGATACATGATAGCTCTCCCCTAGTATCTTTATGATGCAAAAATACCTTGTTCTAAGGGTTGGGAGACCTCTCGAGGGAGTTTATCATAGTATCCCCTGAATTGAAAGCCCTTATTACGAACCATTCTTTAGAATCCAAAATCCTTAATACTTGGTGCAAGAACAGTCATTCTAAAGTTGCCCCACATTTGTAATATTCATTGTTAAAACAAAAAAATCCATAGGATCTTAGGATCTTCACGATTTTGAGATTTGGTGGTCCCCAGAAGTGTGTGTCGTGGAGGGGAGCCAGTGTTGTCAAATCTTTAACTGTTCGTAATGTCTTAGTATTTGGAGAAATCTGAGTGGGGACTCAACAAGTATGGCCATTTAATCCTAGGATTGTAAATGATTTTGAGTCAGTTTAATACTTTGCTTGGCTCCAAAAATTTACAAACAAACATTCACTATCTTCCTCAAAATTTCAAACCCTTTGGTCTAAGTATGGATACCTCTTGAAATAGCCTTGATATTAATGCTTGTCCTAAGGATTTCTATCCTTAGAGATTTCTAAATATCTTGACTTATATCTTAATCCATACTTCCCAAAGACAACATAGGAAATTATGACTTCAACCTCATGATTTTCACAAAATGGACATTGTGAAGGTTATGATGTTTTTGACATAAACATTTACTTTGAAAACTTAATCAAGACAAGTGTATGTGGTAAAAATAACTTCATTAATCCAAGATTAAATTGAATGAATACCCCACATTGATGCATGTTCAAACTTTGACTCCCCAAAAAAAGAAAATTGAGACAAGGAAAACATTGCAAACATTGAGTCCAAAACCATTGAGTTCTACTGTCAAAATCATTGGGTCCTTAAGGTTATTAGGGTCCAAATAATTGAGTCCTATTTCACCAAAATTATTGAGTTCTTGGAGTATTATTGGCTTAGAGGTGTAGCATGTTTCTCACTACCTTGGTCTTGCAAAACAAAGGTTCACTCTAGGTCAACATTGGGTCAAACATTTCATCCACCCCTTCATCAAAACTCACCCTTCACTTCACCAAACTTTGCAAAAGTTTCAAAAAAACTAACACCTTTGACTTAAACATATATCAAACCAACCCCTAACTTGACTACTTTGTATGTGAAATGAATCCTTTTCCATGCATTTGATTAAGTTAGTTATCCTCTTTTAACTAGTTCATCTTGAAGGTCACGAGTCTACCCTGAAGATTTTCAAGTTCATCAAAATCCTTTATCCAAACATCAAAACTTCAAACTTAAGTCAAAATGGTTGTCCCAACACATTTGCAAAGATCACTCCCCACATCATTCGCCTTTTCATCCCCCATTATCATCATTGCTCTAAAAAGGCTTAGAGTGTCTCTTTTACCAAAATTTGAGTCAACTAGAGAGTTCAAACATTATAAATCTCAACATCACTCTCCCATAGGTGACCCACAATCTATGGTTACAAAAAGCTCACAACACAAGAGAATCATGGAAGAAACCAAAGTCCTATCCACCACAAGTGATCCAAACTCAGAAGAATTTGATCCAAAAATTTATTCTACCCCCTCACAACAAATGCCAAACCCATTGGGATATGAGATAGAAGATGTTACAAACAAGCCACTTGGGTTTACTAAGGATGAACTCCTTGAGTATAAACAAACTCATCAACCCTTAGAAAATGTGGCTCCAACTTCTCTCATGCCAAGTCAACCCTTAACATCTAGTTTTGCAACTAGATTAGGAACCAACCTTGGTCTCACTTCATGTCTAGGAACAAACAAACTTTGGGTATTCACAAAATGACCATTCCATTAACCACCAACCTTCCCCAAGACACAACTTGGACACCAACATTTGGAAAAACACTTAAATTCCATGACGCCACAATGACGTCAACATTTTGAGTGCAGCCATCTTCATCCATCACCCCAAATACCCCAAGTGTGCCTAGTGTTACACAAGGTAATGTGAACCAAGTAACTGAAGTAGGAAAACAAGGGCAAGTTAACACTCTCACACAAAGTAAACCCTTGACAAGTGGTTCCAACAACCCCATTGACACATAGAAACAAGTGGTTACCCAAGCTACCCAAGTCAATCCACCATCAACATCAAACCCATCTATCATCGACCCAAATCACCTTGGTTATGAACCCCATCAACCAAGGAAATACCTTGACTACATCCCAAGCACAAGGAAATCCCCAAAACATCGGTCAAGGGAATCCTTTCAATCAATGGACTCAAGGTCCTAATGTGCCCTTAACATTGCCATACCCAATGGCACCAACATCACCTTTCCCTTTGGTCCCCCACGTCATGCAAAATCAAATTAGATCTCAACCTTACATTCATCCACCTCAATCCCCTATCCTACAAGGAATGTTAAAACAAGGGAACCCCCAACCTCTCATCAACAATCTGCAACCCACTTAAGACATCAACACCCACAATCCATCATGAATGTCTCAAAAACTAACTGATCCTACATTGCAAGCATGTGCATCAACTTTATATAAAGCACAACAAGTTTATCAGCAAGCCGTCCAACAACAAAAATAACATCAAGAAACCTTAGTAGCACAACAACAACATCAAGCCACCTTAGTAGCACAATAACAACAAATAACCCTAGCAGCACAACAACAACAACAAAAACAACAAGCAGCCTTATAAGTAGCTCAACAACAATATCAAGCCCAACAACAACAAGCAGCCTTAGTAGCACAACAACAACAACAAGTCCAACAAGCAACTTTAGCAACACAACAATAACAAGCCCAACAACAACAAGCAACCTTAGTAGTACAACAACAACAACAAGCCCAACAAGCAGCTTTAGCAGCACAACAACAACAACAAGCCTAGTATCAAGCCCTAGTGGCCCAACAACAACAAAAAGCACACCAAACAACCTTAGTAGCACAAAAAACTATCTTAGTATCCCAACAACAACAACAATCCCAACAAAAAGCTCAACAACATGCCTAACAACAAAAATTTCTCACATAACAACAACAACATTAGGGTTTGTACTATAACCCTTAACCAAACATCGTGAACCCAAACATGCTAGGAACATATACATCAACACCTCAATCACCTTCACGGAATCTCACACCACCATACACCCCATACAACACCTTATCATATCAGAATTCCACATACAACCCATCCATCATCCCAATATATGTTCCTCCACCAAATTTGCAAGACGATCTAGCATCACAACTTAAGGTGTTGTCATAAGAAATGTAGGATTTTCAGATGGTCAAGACAAATAAGCCTCATACACAAAATCTATGTCCATATCCATTTATCCATTTGATCAAAACATCGCAATGGTACCTTTTCCTCCCAGATTTGAGGTCCCCAAATTTGATAAATACAAAGGGAGAGGAAATCTTATGGACCATGTCAAAGAATTCAACCTCATGTGCATGGAGGTGGCCTATAATGATTCCTACTTAATGCACCTCTTCCCACGAAGTTTAACGAGTCCTACCATGGATTGGTTTTCACAGTTACCTCCAGGCATCAAAAATTTCCAAGAAATCATAAATAAATTCATCGATCACTTCTCCTTCAATCTTGACATGGACGTAAGCTTTGAAGAGTTGTATACTCTCAAACAAAACAAAGGAGAATCTTTCACCAATTTCTTGCAACGATGGAGGCAAAGAGCTAGTAAAAGCAAGTGACCACTTCTCGACGAACAACAAGTGGGCATTATCATAGAAAATATAGATCCAGATCTATCCTTCCACTTGAAGATGCAATGTATCACCTCCTATGATGAGCTTGTCCCTAGAGCCCTTAACATCGAGAGACCCCTAATCTCATAGGGAAACACACAAGTATATAGACACAATCGCCCATCCACTAGTTTTAGTGACAAGCCCCACTATTGGGACAAGAACAAAAATGTTACTAGTGATGGTGTTGTTGATGCAAAGGTGGTCTTAACTACTCCTAGACAAAAAAACACCCAACCCATGAACACACAACAACTATACGCGCAGCCACCAAACAATCAGCCAACAATCAATGCTACAAACACTCAACATGCTCATAAATGACAATTCAATTCCTTAGGGGAACCTATGGAGGATGTGTTGAATAGGTTGATACAGTCTAATCTTATCACACTCCCATATTTCTCAAACTATCAAGAGCCACAAGTCAAACCTCGTAGCTATAGAGACGATCATTTTTGTGAATTTCACCGATAAAAAGGTCATAATACACAAAATTGTTTTAGACTCAAACATCTAATAGAAGATTTTATTGAACAAACAGGCATTCATGTCGATCAAAAATCAGGGAATGAAAATCTAGAAATTTACACAAACCCTGTGCCTAACCATACGAAAGCAAAAGATTCAGGAAAGGCATCAACCTCAAAAACGTAAACAATACTTGTGATACCACGGTGGGAAATATTTATTTATCACAACATGAGGAATTAGACATGTATCAAGATACTATTTTAAAACAAAGACCAAACCCATCAACAATGTTTAGCACTATTTTATACTGTAATCACATCAAGTGGATATCAAAATGTGATATCTCTACCACATATGAATCAATGAGTGGGCATGTTGAAGAAATTCTAAATGATCCAAAAATATCCCTTGTTACACCCATACCTACCAACTATTGCGAAGAGTCTTTTATTGATGATATATCATCCACCCAAGGGTCATGTCAAGAGGAGGCTCCTGAGGATAATGAAATAAACTCTAAATCGAGTCAAGATCAAGAACCCCTATCCCCAGAGTTTCACCAAGAGCTAACAGACATCTTCCAAACTATTTTAAACTCCAAAGATGTCCCCAATATCACCCTTGAGATGTTTCTTTTTGATGGACATATAGACATTATTCATTCAAAACAAGAGTTTCCCACTCTTGGTATTCCTACACAAAAGCAAGCAACGGTCGAGATTCTTGATTCTTATAGTGATTGTGCATCATCAACATCTTTTGAGTCAACATCAACATCTTTTGAAGTAGTATCAATAGATAATGATGTCATAGAACCATAGCAAATAATTCATATTCCTGAACAACAGGAACCCATAGCAATATCATGTTTTCATGACAAGCCATATTCAATGGCTATGGATCAGAGGGTCCATTATTAGGGTAAAGGATTAGGTATTGATAATACCTTCACAACACCGGGGGCAATCTTGACTACGATAAACATCAACATATGGGGCACGAAGGATCCTTATGATGAAAATGCAGTGAATGCTACAACTAGCTATATCATGAATCGCCATCCACCCATCATCTCATACATAAATTGGAACCAACGTAAAAAGAAGAAATCCTATCTAAGCAAGGCAAAGATCATCAAAGAAAATGAAGCAATAAAGCAAAAAGGACACATCAAGTAAAAATGGATACCAAAGAAAAATAAAGAAAATCATCCCTCCAAAACTCCATTAGTCAAAGAAACTATGGGGAAAAATGAAAAAGGGAAGTGTATCCATCAAAAGAGTCCTTAAATACAAAAGCAAGATTCTCAAGCAAGGAACAAAATATATCCAGTGGTTGGTTCTAATTCCATGAAAACCTCCATTCCCACCCATCATTGCTCATCTTCCCAAGTTTGGAGAGTAAAAGGTTCCAAATTATCGACCAATCCATCATATATTCCTTCATGTATGACACCATACACTCCATTCATGATATCCAATTCTCACATTGACCATGTGTTGGCAACTACCCTTTATCATAAGGATTTTGAAGGCACTTTATCATGATGTTCACACATAAACAAGGTTCATTTTGGTACCAGCAAGGAAAATCGAAGTTCTTCAAGGTTGCACCCAAGTGTTCGTAGCTTAGCAAAGCAATTTGTTCAAGTAGGATATCACTGGCACGCTATGACAGTGGCCTCTACATCAATACCACCAGGTGGTTCAACATGAGGGTAAAATTTTCAAAAAATAGTGAAAGTAAAAATCATCCTCTAGTGAAAACCACTACGGTGGCGCTTTGGGCAAGTACTATGATGAAAACTTGGCAAACATGCATCATGAGTATAATTGAGCATCTATATGATCCTTCTCAGACAGAAGCATCTCATCCTTGTCATGATAAATCCAATGTTCCCTCCATCCATCCAATCCAAATTTATCCAAATATTCTCGTTTATCTTGATCTTGATGAAGATTCTATGTATACTTCAACTCTACTCATGGAAAAATTTTGACAGACTCTTTACCATTTTATCTCGTGAAGTCCTATAGCCTATATCTAGCATGCTAAAACTCTTTCAAACTCTTTGCATATACATTACCTATCTTGGTTATCCATTGCATTATGAAACATTGCTAGACACTGGGGGTGGGTTATTGCACTCTTGTTTTCAAATAACTCTTGATCCATGTCTTATATCTCACAATGTGACATTGACATTGTGATCTAGGTATTGTTTGCCTCAAAATCTCATCGAAAATCCCAAAAACATTCGTAATTTTTTTATTATCAAAAAATCCAAAAACATCAAAATCCTGTACAGCTAAAATCCAAAATCATTCAAAAATTTGTAAAGGCAAAATCTAAAACATAAAAAAAATATCAAAATACCCTAAAAATGTCAAACATTGAAAATTCAAAAAGTAGTACCCTTGCCGAATTACATCGTCTTTGAGCTTGAGCGTAGGCAAGGTCATCATCGATGTGCCCTCGAGACACCCTAGGTTAGTCTTTTAGGAGTTCATCATAATAATTTGGCATTCCATCACCTATGTATTTCTCATCTTGTAAATAGGTTGAGTCAGTCAAACTACATGGTCTTTGCATGTATAACGTAGGCAAGGCTTATCTTTGATCAGCCCCCGAGGCCCCTAGGATAGGTCTTTTAGGTTAGGTTCTTGGTCGAATACTCTCTCAAAAATCTCTAAAAATTCAAATATTTGAAAAACCCTAAAACATTCAAATATCTCAAAAGCCTTAAAAATTCAAATATCAGAAAACACAAAAACATTCAAAATCTTAGAAAATCCCAAAAACATTAGAAAACATTCAAAAAATCAAAAACATAAACATTCGCATAAACTTTCAAAAAGACTCAAAAACAACCTCAAAATATTTCAAAATACCAAAAACATTGAAATATTCTAGAAAATCCAAAACCCATCCATCCCATCTCACTTTCACTCGAAATAAAGCTTCATCCATAATAAATCAATCGTCATCTTGAACCTTTGGTAAAACAAGTAGAAAACAAGTGTCACAAGTTGTAAAGTGAGAACCTAAGTGTCAAAATCTGATGTCAAAATCTGAAGTCAAGATCATAGGTAAACTCGTCAGTGAAGTTTGTATCAGTGGCTCATTATAGCATCATCATCCTAAATCAAACCATCTGATCAACATGTCCTAGGATGTATCCTTCCTAATATGGACATTAGTATCATAAATCACCTTAGCTAAATTAAACTAGGCAAGAGATATAGATAACACTGACTGTTTGTCTTTGATCTTTTCTTTTGATTTATCTTAATGGCCCATTCCAAGGACCTCTCGATGATGTCTATCAAAATGATTTAGAGAGAAAGGAATGGGGCATCGATCATTATCTTTTGTTTGTTGTGCTTGTGGGTATTCTTGTAAAATAATCTTGGCACATACTTGCTTAGTTGTGTGTAGGGAAGTTGTTTGGAGTAGATTGTTGACAATTGTGTATGCTTTGGTCCGATATTCTAAACTTCTAAACTACATTCCAACAAGGTTTCTGTATGTCAAGATGTGAATAGGAACTATCCTATATGTTTGCAGAGTCAAAGTCCATTACACTAGATACAACACCAGCCTGGTTTTCAATACCTTGATGCATCATGTCTATGTGTTATATCAAAAATAAGGAATGAAGGAAAATACCAATCCCAAAATATGAGAAAATCATCATCATCATCATCTCTCCCCACCATCGTCTAATAAAGTCTTGGTGCATCATGGTTTATAATTTTTGGCCAAACTAGAAACTGAATTATTTTTTCTAACTAAATCTTCACTTTCAGACACCTATAGTGGCTAAACCGTGAGGAATTTGAAGATGATGCAAACTAGTGATTTGTGACATTTTGTCTACATATTCTAAGTATATTTTTTTCAAAACTTTTGGAATCAGATTGCACTTCTTTTTCTATCTCCTTCGAAAACTAGTTTTTTTAAGTAAACATCATTTTTAAGGAGTGACACTCACTGTATAACACATAAATTTTTTTCCATGAAGGATAAAATTCTAATTTTTTCTAATTTAGATTTTTAACTATGATATCTAGTGCTTCCAATTGGTTTCATAGTGTTTTATTGAATATTTTTTTCTTAATCAAGTTTCAAAGTCAAATCAATTACAATTTAGACATAGGCAGACCGTATAACACATAACTTTTTTTGTATATATCAAAATTCAATTTATTTATTTTTGTTGGATCAAGGACTTCAATATCTAGTGCACTCATATTTTTCCAAAAAATTTTTTATAATCTTCTATTTTTCCACATGTGCAGAATAGAGAACTTGATTTTCGGTGAAAGACCTACATTCACAAGAAATAAAAAATAAATATAATAATCAAATTAAATTAAATTAAAATTATACTTTTTCGGAAGCTTATAACAAGGAATACATACTTACAAAAAATAAATTTTAAATGAATTCATTTGATCCCTCAAAAGGTAAATCAAAAGTGATTTTTTATCAGCATTTTGATAGGTGTAAAGGAGACTTTGTTATAGGTATGGTTTAAAACTAGCGGGGTTCTATCCAAGGGGGCTTAGTCTAAGGTGGTTTGATAAAACCATCTTCAATTGGAATCCTTTAAATGGAACTTTTCAAGGCTTAAATCATTATATTTTCTAAAAATATGCGATTTTAACAAAAATCAGGATCTCCTAGAAAGTGTAAACCACTATTGTGGTAGCACCCAAACTTGCTAGAATTTTTGAATCAATCTCAAAATCAATGGTCAATCCATTCATCTTATTCTTCTTATTCTTCTATATTTACTAACAATTCTATCCAAGTATCGAATATCTGTGATATATCAAAATATACATGAGGCTACCCAAGCTGATGATTGTCTATACATCCTAAAATTTGTCTACATCAACATTTGAGATAGCACGCTAGCAATCCCTCTTCCATTGGGGCACAGTGGGGCATCTATATCATCTTCATCTCAACAATCTAAAAAGTTGCAGCTCTTTGATTCAAAAGCAACCTGAAATCTCAAGCATCTCAAGAATAAGTCTGATTTTCACCTATCGTGAGCCCGATTTGAACATTTTATTCTCTAATCGATCTCTCGAGGAGGAAACCAACCATCTTTCAATCATATCAATATAAAATCATCTAACGAACTTTGTTCCTAGCCTTGCTAGCAAATCTTGATCAAATTTATCAAATCATTCATTGGGATATATCTTTCCCTATCAATCCTTATGTTGTTCATATCTTGACAACACTATCCTTGCATTGTTGTGAATCCTCAACAGTTATCAATCAATCAATCAGATCAATCAACTTTAGCTTGACTATCAACATCTCAAAGAGATCATCGATATCCATTTATGCATTTTCATCAACAACAAAATCAGCATCGAAATCAACATCAGTCTTTGAACCAATGCAACAAGTACATTGCTTCAAAGAGGGGAAAAATGTAGACACCTAAAAATGTCTCGATGGATCACATTGGATAACTAACATCATTTCATCCTCAAACCCATCCTCTTTTTGCTCGTTTAATTAAATAATCCTAATTATTTAATTAAATGCCTTATTTTCACCTATTAATCTAATTGACCATGTCAACTCTCAAAGTTGCACCCTTGCTAAGTTGTAGAACTTAGCACTTTGGAGAAACATGGGAACTTTTCTAGGTTGTGGGTTACCTAAAGCAGAAAAGAACCTCCCGAGTAAGCTGGCTCTTATGGTGTCACCTAAACTACTGCTAAACTAATGCTTTTCTGAGGAAAGAGCAAGAAGGAAATATGAAATGAAACCTATACTGTGGGTGATGCACCAAAATGATCCCAAGCATAATACTGTTGTTTTTACACACAAGAATGATCAACAACTTAAACAGTGGCTTACACAATTCAAAAATTCATATGTCTTTGCATTAGTGCTTCATAACTAGGCTAAAAAATGTTAAGGACAACATCTAGAAGGAAGTAAAAAATGTCTTCACAACTTAGACTCTCTCCTGAACTAAGTCAACACATGTTATGACCTGCAATAGTTCATATTAACTACATAAAGGAAAAAAAATAGCACAAAATCAAAGGGAAAATAGTTTCACCATAAGATTTCATCAACCATTTTAAATGATTTTACAATAAAACAACAAATGAGAAGGTAAAATAGATTATCTTATTGATCAAAAAGGTGTTACAACTATTGTACATGCTTGTAAATGAGCTACAAAATTTAGTCTTTTCTCTGCAGAGGACTCCAAAGGTCACAAGGTAGGCAAAAGAAAATAATCAAAACTAACTACAAAATGAGTCAACAAGTGACTATATCAACTCTCCATTTAAAAGCACCAAAATAGGACCTAGAACCTTCTTGGGTGTATGCAACAATAAAGACAAAAATATAGCTCCTATGTCTCCTCCAAAAAGGCTCCAAAGTGCTGAAAAGGTCAACTTTGACCAAGTACATCATGAAGGCATAATAAATCACCTCCTATATACCCTCATTCCCTACAAAAGGTGAGTAATCTTCTCTACATCTTCTCCCTTGGTCGACCAACTACTTCAACCATCCCCTAGATGCTTGCAAAAGCATAAAAACTTAATTGTACCTCCCTTGAAAGCATAAACATTAATTTATTTTGCATTACAAGTAACATTAACTAAGTGATTTATAATTGCACCACTTAGATAAATGTTTTACATTTCCACAACAGATGTAAAATAAAAGCATCGACTCAACAATGCTTGAAGGTTAATATAAGAGTCTCATAAGTGTAAAAGGGAACACACCCTAATTACTAGGCATATGACATAAGGTGAAGGTATTAATTCTAGTTAGGGTTGAAACCCTAAAGACAAAACCGAGCCAAAGAGCAAACAATGCATTTCATTCTTCACCATGAACTTTGTTGGGGCCGCCATAGGGTTTTGATGGAGCTTTGCAATTGTGTCTGAAGACTTAATTTGCTCGAATGCTGGTAAGAATCTGCTCTCTATATTTTTCAAACTCCTCCGTCTATGAGAAATGGTGAAACTCTATTAAAAACTTCATAGTTTTTACTGTGCTAGGGTTTGAAGAATGAAACCTTTATTCATGACTTCTAAGTAATTCATTGTAGCCTCCTCTTTGTCTTCTATTTTCTAGGTTTTCTCTATGAAAGCAACTATTGCATGATTTCCTGGGAATGATCATAATGCATATTCATGCTCAATGCTTCTCTTATGCAAAAATTTGAAGATTTTAACAAAAAGGCCACAGGCCGTGGCTTTCACTTTGCACATTCTTTGCATTTTCTTGGTATTTTCTACATTGAACAATGCCATGGTTGTGTGTTTCAAATGCATATTCTATGCATTTTCTTTAGGAAATAAAGAAAAAATGGTTGTGGCCTCATCTATTTGCAGGTACTGGGGTTTTTCCTCATTCTTTTCTGTTGAATTTAAAATCATGAGCATCCTCTTTATTTCTTGTGATGCCAAGTAGCAGTGGCCAACAATGTCATAATCACCTTGCTATGAAAATATTGTATAGGATTATAATATGAATGAGACTTCATGAGAGGGTGGATAGTTGAAACAAGAGCTATCTCAGTCAACTGTTCCATAAGAAAATGCCGCCCCGCAAAGGAAAAAATGGTTTGCAAAATGATTCAATGCCATTGCACAGTACAAGTATAACTCAAAACTCTACACATCTTTTCCATTCCTTTATGAACACTACCCTTTCACTATTGGCCATTTTAAATGACTAGAGTTGTTCTTTAAGCATTTAAATGACTCATTCATTTTTTACCAGCCCAAGACTGTCCTAAACTCTACCTTTTTCCATCATCTATAGACTGTCTCTATACTTTGTGATTGAATCTTCCCACTACTCTTGACATTGCAAAATCACAAAAGTTTATAGTAAAGGACAACAACAGGTCCATGAGCCCAAAGTTCAATGACAACATGACCATATTAAAAAATTCTCAAACATCTCCTCCACAAATACATCAAGTATTTTATATGTGAGAAAATTTTGAATTTAAGTCAGCAAAAGACAAAATGTTTCTCAAAACTATCATCTTGCTACTGTCCTTTCATATTTTTGAGTTACTGTCTTTGCATCATTCATTGATGTAGAATTTATAACTTGGTGACTCATAGCATGATTTTTCATGCTCGTCTCTTAAGTTATGATTGCCTTATGCATATGAAATTTGACCTTTATGTTCATTGTCATTTCCCTTTATTTGCATGAGTACTGTACATCATACACTTAAACTGTACCCTTCATTATCATAGTGGTCTATCCCTCCAATCCATTGCCATCCAACATAGATGTTTCCATTTCATATATATCATTGCAATGTGATGATGTCCTTGAGTCTGTCATTTTATCTCCATGTTGTTTTCACTTGTGTATGCCCGAGTAAACTCTTGCATGGAAAGAGTATGATAGTATTTAGAGTTCCCTTAACCATTTTAAACTCTTTTCACTTCAAGATGGAAAAAGATTTTATGTCCAACTTTAAGACCTCCATAGAAGTATCCTACAACTCTGTCCACCAAGAAGCTTGATCTGTATCTCCCCCTAGCACTTATATCTTCGATGCATTTAGTCCCTTAACATCACTATCACTTTTTGAAACTCTGTGTATTTCTAGCTCTTTTAGCTCTGCCCTTTGGATTTCACAGTTAACAACCACTTATGGATGAGAGGATTGCCATTTTGTTTTTTCACTATTACCTTTTCTCTTCATAGTAGCAAACTACTGCGATCATCATACATAAGAATATATTTGCTTCTTATCTTTCTTTCAATTATTAATATGTTATCAACAAGACTATCCTCTGAATAGTCTTTGTGACTATTCCAATGCATAATATCGCTGCCTCCAATTCATAGTGAATCAATTGAGCAGCTATATGTCATTTATGACAGTGAACTACTAGATCACTATCATGAGTGATGTGTACTTGTTCAATTGATTACTAATGAGATGAAGTTATATTTCTATCCCTTTTCAAGCACAAGAGGGCAACATGCTGGGCTCATCCCTTGTGGGAGCCCATTTCACTCCACATGCTATGATATCAAATGCAGATAAAATTTCATCTATACCTACACAGTGAACAAACATGTTAGACAAAACAGAGCATATGATAGATGTTTATGATAACCTTTCCATTTTCTTGAATATCTGCGATATGCAAACTATTTCAATGCTTTACGAGGATTAGACTATATGTTTGTGGATGTTTGCATATGTAATGATTGGTGATCCCGAGCTCTAACAAACTCTCTTTTACAAGCAGACAACCTTGGAGAACTGGAGACAACTTCTGGAGGCTGGACATACAAGAGAACTGAAATAGATGCAACAGTTCAACTCAATTGAGTTTCGCCATTCAAGCAATGATGGATCCCCTTTTATTCCATATGCATTTTCTTTTATGTATTTATAAATGTATAGTTTATTTTTTTATTGCATTGAAAGAGTTAATCCCACGGCTTGTGTGGGACCCTATACACTTGCAATTATCAATAAAATACTACTTTTATGCAACAACTGTTCACTCTCTTCTCTATTGTATGCATTTGCATAATGTAATGTAGTTTATTTGATAATTTTTTGTGCATATGAATAGAAAATAACATAATTCAATGTATACCTTTTATCTTTACTTTGCTAAACACTATCTTAGCTCTACTTGATTGAGTTGAAAGCAAAATCAGGTAACATACCTAATTGGGTTAATTCACCCCCTCTCACACCGACATTTCATCCAATTTAATTAATGATACAAATTATTTAATTTTATCTATAAGTCCTCTTATTTAATTAAATAACCTAAACTATTTAATTAAATATCATATTTGCATCTCCTTTTCATTAAATAAATCAACAATTTAATGAATATCCTCACATTCCTCATCTTGCACATTCAAATTTAGTTTTAATTAACTAAATTGCTAATTTCCCTCTCATCCATTTGCATAGGGAAATTTAGTTTTAATTAATTAAATTGCTAATTTCACTCTCATCCACTTGCATAGGGAATATTCTCCTATTTTCCTCCAAAAAAAAAGGTAATGATTACTCCAAACAAACTTTGAAAGTGTGTTTGTTTGCATGATTGTGAGCCCTTGATCTTTTCTTGATCCATGTGATATTTGATTCTCCATGTTTCATCCTCCTTTCATTTGTGACCATTGATAGATCAAATCAATCGCATCCATTGCTTTTTCATTTGACCTCCATTAAATCAATTATTTAATGAATATCATATAATTCCCCTAATTTGCATAATTGAAACTTTGTTTTAATTATCAAATTACCAATTTTTCCACTTGCAAGGGAATATTCCTCCTTTGAACATTCCTCCAAAAGAGGAATATTCTCATAGAATATTCTCTCCCCTTTTTGCACAATTAAAACTTTGTTTTAAATTGCAAAGTATCATTTTTTTCCTCACCCATGAGAATATTCCAAAGAATATTCCCTCTCCTCCAATCATTTGAAAAAGGGATATTTTCACTTGGCTTCTTGAGCAAGCTAAACTTGTGACTTCTTGAGCAAGTTACCTTGTGACTTGTGTGTGCAGGTCAAAAGTGTGTTTGTTTGGAACAAATGAGAACCCTTGATTAAATTTCATCTTGCATTCTCACTCGTTGATGAAAATCCATGATCCATACCTTTTATTCCTTTCATCTTTGACCATTGATTGATCTTTTTGATCTCAACCCTTCATTTATGATTTGCTTTCCTATAAATAGAACACTATTTGAAAACAAATAGATCCATCTTTCAATTGCAAACTTATGTTGTTGAATTCACTCACACTCACACTCACACTCACACTTTACTCACATTTAGCATATTTTAGTTCATTTTTAGTTGCATATTAGCTTTAAACTCTCATTAATGGCTTCCACGATAACCTAGATGCATGCATTTAGCTTATTTGTTAATTAGGATTTTAAACTTTTTAAGCTTGCATACATTTAAAGTAGATTTGCATACACCCATATCAATCATTTTAGCATAAATCATGTTAAAATAACTTGCATCATATTCATTTATCTTTAAAACATGTTTTCATACACATCTATCAATGGTTTCATTAGTTTTTTTTAATAAAAATGATTGAAACACTCTCATTATCTAAGAGATTGGGAAAGGGTCGCCATTCCACATCAATGCGACACCACTCCTCCAATAGGATAAGTTTCAATGTCTTAAATTAGAGGTTTTTCAAGCTTTCATGATTTAGAATGTTAGTTTTAATGACTTTTTTGTCTTTGTTTAGAGTGAATGATCTTATTGGGATTAATGCTTAGTGGGTTAAATATGCCTCAAATTCGTATGGATTGGGTGTAGTTAACCTTCACTATGTCATTGGTCACAGTACCAATAAAAAACAATTAGATCTCAAGATTATTGACCTTTAGAAATACAAATTTAAAATTAAGAAACAAAGATATGAAGTCACCCCATAATATTATTATAAAAACATAATCATATATATTAATTTAAGATAAATAAATTAATAAAAAATATTGAAAATCATTTAAAAAAAATGGTATGATAAAATGTAGAAATGAAACTATTAAATTCTGTGCTAAAATTATAGATATAAAATATCAACCAAAAACATCAACCTAAAATAACGTTCTTGGATGTGGGTGAGATTCCAATAAAAACACGGCCACAACTTCATATCGTCTAAGTACCACCCGCGTATCGACCATTTCAAGTGTATTATAATCTTTTCATTATCATAGTAGCTTTTTTACACGCACTAAGTTTAAACTAAACCCTATTTCGACGCAAATCCCTCGCATTCATCGTCATGAACAGAGGCCGTTCTCCATTAATGCCTCGTAATTTACTTCAAAAAATGACGGAGTATCGCTTCAAATGCATTCGCTGATAAAGATTCGCGCTTGCGCAGGTCAAGGTAAGGAAGAATGGCCACAAGTTAATGCACTTTTTATCTGTGTTTGTCACTTTGAATTGAAACTGCATTGTTGGACGGGGAAATGGTTGGGTTTCTCCAAATTGTTTTAGCCTTCATGCGTTAAGTCTAGCGGATTCACGATATGTCCAAACGCATGAAACCTAATTAGGATCAGAACGCAGTGAGGGGTACGAACTCGGTCTTAGTGTGCTGATTATAATTATATCATAACCTCTCGGATCAAAGGCCTGAAAAACATAATGTTCAACAACACAAGGGATTAATCAAAACATATAGTTACCGGGAGACATGGGGGTATGGGTACTGGGATGGGGATGCCAATCAAAATAGGGTATGCGAGCAAATTAATAAGGAGATGGCTAAATTATATATAAATGTAGTCACCAGAAGTTGTGGGTATGGGGACGAGCACTCGGTCCATATTCCTGTAATAGAGTTTCCTGGTAACTATTCAATGGTAAAACATCTTGCTTAAGTTGAAGGCACTGACAATTTGATTTTATATAAGTTTTACAAATAAGCTGTAAATCATGACCAGGTGGCCGTAGAGTCATGAGCTGCCACATCAGACTAACCCGGGTTCCTTAAAAATATTAAAATTCCAGGAATGAGCTTACAAAAACTACCCTCCAAAAGATAGCCTTTAACTACCAGGCTTAAAATATCCCGTTAACGAAGACCAAAAAAGCTGTTACTTTACACACTTAAACAGGGCTTGTAGTCAAAACACAGCAACACCAGCAGAAACATTAGTGGTGCCATTAATACCAATGAGGAAAAGAGTGTCATTCCTCATCACGTAGTTGTCCATTCATGCATCTGAAGTATTTTGGTATGGTCTGAATGTTCCCTGACTTTGTTTATCCTGTTTTGCTTGAGCTTCTACCATGTCATACAAAGCTTATGTAAAACAGTATTTAGCTGCCTCCAAACCATGTTCAATCCTTTTGCATATCTGGTCTTGGAAGGCAGGCATAGCATGTGTTATACCATATGCTGCTCTGCCTGCAGTTTTGCCAATTATGGTGCTACTACTCCCTGTCCTGTTGACACCACCAGTAACTTTTTCTCAGCATTCTTAAGAGGGACTTATAATTTTTCCACAACCAATCCTTGACCATAGACCCAATTTTAGCATGACTATTGCCTCAGACTGAATTTGAGTCTCACATGTTACTTAATGCGCTACAGTGTGAGTTTTGCCCATATGATCACAATACTCATGACTATTCACCTCTCCATTAGAGTCCCATGGCTTCAATTTTTTCATTAGGAGCAAGTAAAATTGTTGGGTTCATTTCTAAGTAAGACACATTTCGCATGACAGAGTCAAGTGAATCAAAGTTTGCCAAATGGATAGAGCACTACGGAACCACAGATTGCTGTTGTGCTTGCTAACCAAATGAAAAGGAATGGAGAAATCTAGTGATAAATATAACAACTTACTTTCATATCCTTGATTGTCCTCTTGATGTGATGCCCCCAAAAGCCTCCTCATCCTTGATGTGATGCCCATGCCTGATTTAGGCCTTAGATAGAATATTCAACAAGAAGTTCAAATGACCATGATGATTGGAAACATTAAATGTGATGCTGGCCTGTATTACAGGTAATTTGAATTAGTTATCTTGATGTGATAGGGGTTTATACCATAGTTGCAACGCTCGCCAAAAACTCGGCGAGTGAAGAAAAACTCGTGAGTTTTTTTCACTCACGAGTTTTTGTTGCAATTGTACGCCAGAAAAACTTGCCGTACTTTTTGGAAAAACTCGCCGTACTTTGTCGAGTTTTTCCAAAAAGTACGGCGAGTTTTTGCAAAAAACCCACGCGATCTGGAAAACGCCCAGGTAGCCAGCTAAAAAGGCATTTTGAGTTATTTTTTTCATTCATTTGCGTGCTCTGCTTCAGGAAAAACACTAAAATGATGTGTTCCATGAAGGTTTGTGTGGCATTGATGGTCTTAATTTGGGTTTTATTGTTAATGCAAAACATACAGAGATTACATATCAGTTTTTAATATCTGTCTGTTCAATGACAGAGCAATCTGTTATACCTCAGATACAGGTACCTTTTACATCATTTTCTTTCTTGTCTTCCATCTCAAGGATTGATGTTTTCCCTGGGCTGATTTAGGTTTGTCCCTTGTTCGCCTGCGGTTCTTTCTGCTTGTATTGGCCAACATCCTGGTGTCCTTTGGTGACCCCTTTCTTTTTTGTATTTCATGTTCTGATTTCTTTGAAACTCTAGGTAGTCTTCCACAAGCAGATTATTATTTTCCTTAACAAGAGGCCATTGGATTGCAATTTGATCTATTTTCCTGTTCCTCTTTATTCTTCCACTTTTGCTCTTTTTGGCAGTTTTAGGCAAGTCTGTTTGAAGAAAGACAGCTAGAAATAAAACCCTGAAAACAGCTATTACTAAGATCTTAGGATCCTAGAGATCGATATTAGGATCTGCCAAGATCGATCTTGAGGAGAATAGAGATTGATCTTGAGAAGAGAGATCAATTATCTGTACAAAGAGATCGATTCTCAATGTCAAACTCAACATCGAAGAGATCAATACTCCTCGGATATAGATCAATTATCCTATGTCGAGAGACTGATTCTCAACTATGGGGTGGGTGGGAGGATATAGATTGGGGTGGGTGGAAGGTCTTGGCTCTTCCACCCACCCACCATTGAGATTGATCTGAGCAACTGGGTGGGAGGGAATTATAGGAAAGGGTGGGTGGAATGACAGGGAGAATTGATCTCTTCAAGTTGAGTGAACATAACCCCTGGGAGGGAGGGCCCCTACGTTGTTGTTGGGTTTGCCCCTACAACTTATCTACCTCAACTATAATTCCCTCCCAAATCTTTAAGCATCCTTTCCCAATAACAACTTTCAGAAATTTTATACAAATTGCCAAATCTTTACAATACAAAGCAAGCCCTGCATGTGTCTTGGCCAAGGATTCGGAAAAAACCTTAAGTTGCTCCAACTTTGCTGAAAGATGAGAACCCACAGCTGCATCACCTTCACAGTCTTCTCCCATGCTATCTCTGAGCACAATCAGATCGTGACCAGGGATCAGTTGGATCAAAATCCACTGTTGTACAGCCTTATCAGGAACTCTTTCGTCCAATTTGTTTTCAAAATCTTCAGTGATCGAGGCATGGGTGTGCTGCACCTCTGAATTGCATAACCCATCTGCTCTGAGAATATCCTTAATCAAGTGTAGGTTTGAAATTTTACAAACACTAAATTGTTCCTAATATGTCTGTTAGATACTGCACCTGCATATGATGCATCCCTCCTGAAACCACCCTCCATTGCCACCAAAACTCTGTTTCTGAACTGTCAATACCTGTACAAGAAAGAGAGACTGCAAACTTACAAAATTGGCTTCTGCAAGAAAATGCCTGGGTGACAATAAAAAGGGGTTGGTGAACAAGCCAAGAATGGTTATGTGACCTACCACCTAAGTCACCAGGTTCGAATTCGAATTCGAGTTCGGCAACATTGAAATTCGGATAAAATTCGACAAGGAAAACATTCAAAAAGTATAAAATTCGGATTAAATTCGCCTTATGTAATTTTGATTTTTTAAAAATATAAGTAATAATCTTAAAATAAGTAAAAAAATAATATTAATATACTAATATGTTTAAATATATTAATAAAGTTAAATACAAAGCATAATAATAATAAATATGTTTAAAAATATAATTTAAATTTTAAATATTATTAATATACAAATAATAAATAAATTAAATTATATATTAAATAATAAATATAATATAATAAATTTTTTATTTATTTATTTTAAAATATTAAATTTTAACATTATAAATAAAAAACTCAATTAAATAACGAATGGACATTAAATTAAATTACGGCCTTTTAATTTTAGGCTTTTTCATGGAAGGTTTAGCTGCAGCAGCTCCATGCAGTTGCCAAGGCTCTCCCAGATTTCGCCGCTTGAATGATTACCGGCCAGGTCTATTTCCATATTATGGGGCATTGAAAATGAATGAACTATATTCTGCAGGCTTGCAATGGCGGGAGGAATGTTACCTACCAGATTGTAGCCAACAGACAGATCTTGAAGACACAGTCCGGGTTTCGCTATTCACGGAGGCCATCCATTGTCACAGTCTGGAGCTCCGTTTTTCAAAATATTTTTTATTTAAAAAACCTATGCCCTTTACTCAAACGAACATAGGCGAATTTCAACGAATTTTTAATCCTGTATTGAAGTTCGCCGAATTTTGAACCTCATGGTTGAAATTCGGCGAATGCAGTGACTTAGCCTACCACTAACACAAAGGAGTGGGAGATAATTCCCAAACAAGCGAGGTGTCATGGCTTTCTCATTCAATAAAATTTATGATTTCTTTCTATTCACATGTTGGTGATCTAAATTCTAAAGTTTAAGGTTGATTAGATCGATCCCCACAAATGCATCATTCTCTATAAGCAGGATCAATTCCCACTCATTTGGAAGGACACTGATCTTTGAAGAGAAGGGGTATAGTTCCACTCATTTACCAACCTATCCGCAACTGCATTACCTTCCATGAGGTAATGATTTAACTCAATATAAATGAAATTGGCCTTGAGAAGAAAAAATTTATCAATAATAATTTTTAAATTTCCAATATTGTAAAGCATTATTCTTCAGACCATTTATAATCAACAAGGAATCTCCTTTAACTTCGAGACTTTTGTAATTTGAAGTGATTACCAACTTGATCCCTTTCAACATTGCCAACACTTCAGCTTCATTATTCGTTATGAATCCAAGAAAGAAAAAGGCCCCTTTGAAAAAACTGCCATTTGCCAATCTAAAAGCAATACCTGTACCACAGAGCCTGAATTTCCTTTGGCAGCTCCATCAAAATCCATCTTAACATTCTTAGATTTTGGAGGTATCCAATGTACATTCTTACAACAAAGTTTTTTTTTATCACCCTATTATTGAGGAAGTCAAATCATAAATGTTAAAGATAAGTCAAAATGGTTTAAACTTTATATTCATTCATTTGTATATCAAAAATCAATACAAACCAATAATCATTATATTTCTACACGTTGAAAGCATTGATGTCATTAGTTGGTTGAGGTTCATTAGAACCACAAGCAGCCCCAATGCCACTCACATTAGCTCCACTAAAGAAGTCCTGTGTAGCAGCCTTGTACCCGTCACCTTGATTGAGACTGAGGAAGGTTGTGCAACATAAGTATCCAAATTGGGATACTTAGGGGTTACATCTCAATGCCTTGTGGCTCCCTCCTTGTAATCGATTTGCTTGTGTGAGAGGAGGTGCAAGTTGGAATACACATACACCAACCCTTCTGCCTTTTTTGCAGCTGACCAATTGCACACAATTAAGTGGATAAAGGAGTATGTATTCCAGTTCTACTTTGGTGAAGAGGAACACACAAGCTCTTGAGATTGGAGCCAAAGTCAATATAACATTTAAAATCATAGTTACCTGCAGGTAAGTGAAATTGATAAAATTTTGATGGGATAAGCTAAGGGCTTTTCTGTTAAGCATACTTTTTTTAATATAGTTCATAAGCTAGGGCTAACCATTGAGAAAAGAAATTCTTAACCCCTTCCATAAGATATCTACATACAACAATTCCCCCCTCTGTGTATTGAAATCAGCCCTTCTTAACTGCTACATTAACCTTTCAGCCTGTCACACCCAACCGATTTCACTTGCCCTCATATTACTCAACTTATCAACAACAAAACCCATAAAGGCAACCCAAACATTCCATTTTTGGGGAGATTGTCAGTGCAGCCTGCCTTCTGATAACCTACAAAACAATATGCTGAAAGTAGAAAATTCTTACCCTTTTCCAGCAATAAATTTTTTTACCACAGAAGACCCAAGAAGACTTAAATGCTTAAGTATTGTTTACACCAGGAGTTCCAAGCTAACAAAACTTTTGAGATGGGTAAATGAAAACAACCTATTGTCATAGAGTAGGATGATCTGGCCGGCAATCTTGTGGGACCTTACCAAACCCCTACCCATTCTTTCTTTTCTTCCATCTTGCACCATGGCAACCCATCAACACAGCCCCCTCAAGAACACCAGGTCAAACCATGCAACACCGTCTGACACCACTTACCTCACCACCAAACCACCTTTATATTCCTGTCATCCTCATGTTAAATTGAACACTTTCAGGGGATTTGAATCCCCAAACAACAAAGTTCTTAACAATTTACCCATTAGCACACAATAATATCTGACAATGCCCACTCCATTTCACACTTTTCTCTCCCAGGGCAATGTCACTCCCCATTCATCTTCAAACCCTGGTGGTTTCCCTGTGTTTTGGGCTCTTGGTCATTCCCCCCCAGCTAAATATCAACTATTAACTCTCTTTCTTTTTGACAATGAAAACATTCAAAGTGAAGCCCCATTACCAGAAACAAATGCCATTGTTGCTGCCCTCCATACTATTGATAGTAGCATTGAGTTCCTCAATGACAATATTGGAGGTGAAGGACTCTGTAATCCAACAATGAACAACACCATCAGCTCCATGGAAAGATGCATTATCTTTCTTCATGCTGTATTCCAACAGCTGAATTGGCTTATGGAGATGCTTGAACATGCTGTCTATGGTGAAATGAAAGCACAGTTCCACTGTCAACTTGCTCTGAAGTGTCAAGCAGTGCAAGGGGACAACTGCAGAGGTGGTAGTGAATGCATTCTTCCACACAAGCCACAACCTAGGCAAGCCCCACCCAAATAGACTGCAGCTGAGGTCATCAATTGAGAGAAGATTTTAGCCCTAATTTTTTGTTAGCATTAATTTCTTGAATCCCTTAAACAGGCAATCGTTAGCATTAAATTTCCATTAAGGAACTAATACATTAGTGCATAACTAACCAACTACTGTTTTCACATTCCATGAGAGACAAAAACATGTTGCATATATATATTACATCAGTCTGAGGTACACAAATACATATTGACAGAAATCTGTCAGAATAATTACATCATGATACATTAAAAACAGGACCCAAGGCCTGTCATGGACACAAGATATTTAATTCTTTGCTTCAGTTATACATTGCACTGTTGTCCAATTCAATAAGAAGGAATTACCAAGGATGATGATGAGATCCAATGACCCCCTCCAATGTTAGAAATCCTTATCCAACCCAACCAATGCTACTCCTTCCCAGAAGGCTCAAATGAATCCCTTAAATTCAATGGCCAAATCTCATATGCACAATGCAATACAGTATCAACATGACAGCTAACAGAAGGTACAATACATCCAATAGGGCTAGTTAATTAACAATAAAATATGGCTACTACCAATTCCAACTCAGTAAGCGATGCAATAGTAAATGCTCTCAAGCACAATGTTACACAAGCATAAAAACAATGAATCACAAGCCTTTGAATCCAAAGTAAACTCTATAAGGGCTCCAGTTGCTAGCACATTGCCTGTTGGAAGTTTCCAACTATCTGAGATCTGTTCCTCTATCAAACAATTGGCTTAGAATCAGCCAACATCTTGACAACTCCCTGGTTAGCCTTGGCACTGCCCATGGCATCTCTATCTTCTGCAGAGCTCATCTTCCTACAACTCCGGGTGTATCTGAAAGAGCATGATATGCATATCTAAAGTGGGGTTATAGGATTTACTTGTTTGGTGTCCACCTAAGGAGAAGCAGGCAAGTCACGATCTGAGGCTAAACCCCAACCTGTACCCTATGCTCCCTTACTCATTGAGTCATCCCTATGTGATGCAATCAAGATTTGATAGACATATTGTTGTGTCAAGTACTTCTGAAGGCTTCCATGTATCATATTGTTTTGATCCATATTTCTATTTTCATACTGGTACTCTTTGTATCCTTGCTGGTCAAACATTAGGGATTCTTTCCTAACTACCATGCCCATGTCCTAAGGAATGTTGGATCAAATAATCATCTGTAATAGCTATTTTATTAGCATATTTAATATGTACAATTTAGCTACAACTCTTCACATCAACACATTTAACTGACTACTAATCCATTACATCTAGATAGCATCTTAGTAATTGGAAATAATATGAAGAAAATTGTTGGATTGAGATTCAGCCCTGCAACAGCTTTTATTTGAAACTAGAAAACTCATGGTCCTTGCCTAGGCCGTGGTCAAAGGATTCTCTCCTGGACCCAACAACTTCATTAATTCACAGCTTCTAAAAGGTTATCCTTCAGAAGCAAGAATTAGAAACTAAAAGGAAAAGAAATAAGCAAGTACCATTCATAGCATCACAGTTCATATTGCAGCAATTCAGAACTCTACATCCTTCAATAACCAAGGACACCCCAGTATTGGGAGTCTGTCTATAGATTCTACAAGGGTAACAGACAACATCTGAACATGCTTACCAGCAGTGGAGTAATCATAAAGAGCTCAACATTGGCTGTCAAGTATCAGCCTCACATTGGCAAGACCTATGTTCACAATCCTTCCACAAATATGCACGTTGACCTTCCAGGTACATAAGTAACATAATGAAATACATTAATTGCATGCAATAGCCATTTAATTAAGAGAAGTCAAACAATAGACAATGCCCGTTTGACAAGTTTATACTACCCGTCTATAAAGAGTCTACCATTAAAGGGGTTTGCCATAGTTAGAGTTAAGTTTCACTGTCAAGGTTCCTCCAACATAAGGCCAATTCAACTACTCTTAAAGGTCGTCCTCCAATTAGATTACCCCACATTAACTCTTAAAATTACAGGCTCCAGAAGAATATCACCCCTCATTATCATCGGCGAACCCAATACTAGAGCAGCTTTGAATGCCAAGCAATTGATTCAACATTGCAGAGCAGGAGAAAAACCAAGCAGAAGGCAAGAGAGATAAGGAGATCTGTGAGGTTGTGGAAACAAAAGCATCTGGTTGATATCAATTTGAGTCATATTCCTGTGTCAGAATAAAATTTGACATATTATCCATGCTGCCAGGACAACTAGAAGTTTCCTTTGTAGGACTGTTTGAAGGGTTAGAAGATGCCTCAGTTGCCATAAGGAAACAACTGACAGTTTATATCCGAAAAAGAAACAATAAGCAAAACTCAGTTGGACCAGTTTGTTGTCCACAAAAGTGGAAAAAGTTGAAGCCAGTACTAAACCACTTAAGAGAAAGAAAATGGAGACCAATCTATTATTTATTTCCAAACTAACAATGTTTGGTGGTGTACCTAATTAAGCGCACACTGTTTGAATTGGAAGCAGTGTTACAAGACTTGGACTTACCCCTCAGACCTGGTCAAGACTTGGCAAATTGAAAAACCATGAAATATAGAGATTTTTAAGGCTTTAAAGCTTTATCATGCACCTTTCAATAAATAAACTTTAAAGACACTATAAACTAATCAAATAGAAGCTACTTTGTTCACATACACAAGTCTGCATCTATGTTCCACCAAGTTTCTGGGACGGGGGGACAGCGGGACGAGTTTCGGGGACGGCAATTTTTTGAGGGGATTTTAGGGGACGGGGGGACGGCTGTATAGTATATATATATATATATATAGAGAGAGAGAGAGAGAGAGAGAGAGAGAGAGAGAGAGAGAGAGAGAGAGATAATTTTAAAAATATTGGGAAATTTCAGATATTCATATGAGTAATGATAATCATAACAATGAACATTCATAAAGTTGCAAATGTAATCACCAATCATATTGACATATGCATCATAGAATCGAATTATCGAACAAATTAATACTACAACTACCCAATTGCTTCCATGGACCATAATTCATGTCAAATAGTCAATGTGCATATGATATAAAATAATAAAATGCCCAAAAGGCTACAAGTTTGTACTACAAATGTCAAAATGACAAAGTCACAAGTGTCCAAAACATAGTAATAGAAAGTATGATGGTTGCCGCTACTTGGCATCTGCCAACATTGCATCAAAATCAGACTCAGAGTTTGAGTCACTGTCACTATGAGGGGCTGGTTCATCTAATGGAACTCCAACCAATCCCTCCTGTCTCTCCTCCTCCTCATCAATTTGTGCGACGTCCTCTGGATCAACATTCCACCGTAATGCTGGTGTCTGTCTATACTCAGGAGTCTGACAATCCCGAAGTCGCAAAGCACTATGCACAACCACTAATTTTTCTGCCCGTCTAGAGGTCAGCCTATTCCTCTTGATAGAGTGAATAAAGCCGTATGTTGACCAATTCCTCTCTGCAGCAGAGGAACTAGCAACCTGTGAGAGGAGACAAAAAGTAAATTAGTAATTTACTAATTAGGACATTTAATTTAAATTATGATTATATAAATGTTCAAACTTCAACACTAATCTAAATCAAATAATGTTAATCTAATGTATTACCAATTTACCTGTGAAAGGAGGCGAATAGCAAGCATCCTCAACTGTGGTGCATTCTTCCCATGCCATGACCACCATCCAATAGGATCCCTTTGAGCTACTGTAGTTCTATCTACCCTGGCCTCTGGTTTGCCAAATGTTGGACCACGGAGATTAACAAAGTCAGTGAACTATGTACGAACTAGACTGGCCTCCTCAACTGAATATATTTTTGCAAGGTTCCTCATAAACCCTTCTTTCACCTCATCGTCATCACAAGGAGCCATCCTACCAGGTCTAGGTACATACCATTTGGGATTAAGAGTAAAGGCTGCCATATGAATCGGGGTGTTCATAGCATTCCATCGCCGCGTCACAATGGGCCTAATTTTTTGCTCATATAATCCCGAATTAGGATCCCTATCAGAAATTGCTTTCTTCATTTTTCCAAGCATGGAGTCAAAGGTTTCATAAATCTCTCCAAGACTTGGAGAGTCTGTATCAGCATATCTAATGACATCCACAACTAGTGAAATGATGGAACAAATATATCTACAAACAAAAATTTGAAAAAAGACAAGTTAGAACTTAGAAAATCAAAATGACAAAAAATAATAAAATCATATATTTTTTTTTATAAAATCAGCAATCAATAACAATTTTTTACCTCACATTGGACCACCAATTATCATCAAGAATTTTTTGTTTGATGCTTCTCCCTTCTGCAGTGCTTGCCATAGACCATCTATTCCACTCTGAATTAACCATCATCAACTGTAGAGCCTCCTGTACCTCAAGCATCCTCTCTAACAAAATAAAGTAGCTGAAATACCTTGTTGCTACAGGCTTGAGAAATTCCTTCTTTGAAAATGTCCTAAAGAGGGCAAGTGAGGTGTGATGGTTGCAAATAAACATCTGAATGTCTCTAGCCTCTACAACCACTTGGTGTACCCAATCTATTTTCCCTATGTCTTTCAATGCATTGTTCAATGCATGAACACAACAAGGGGTCCAAAAGATGTGCTTGTAAGCACTCTCAACCATCAAACCTGCTAATTTGCACACATGCACTGAATCAGTAACCACCTGCACAACATTGACTGCCCCAACCTCCTCTATAGCCTCTTTCAAATATTAAATTGGAATTCTGCATCCTTGCGCTTCCCAGAACAATCAACGGCTCTAAGGAAATATGAATCAGCTGGACATGTGACTATGATGTTTATAAGTGGCTGCTGTCTAATATCGGTCCACCCATCCATGATAATAGAGCAACCTGTTCTAATCCAACACTTTCTCATGTCCTCCATCACCACACTCACCTTAGAATATTCTTTGTCAAGGAGTGTAGTGCGTAATTTATTTTCTCCAGGGGAACAAATGAGGTACCAACAGTTGCCACATCTCTAAACATTTGTTTTAAGTAGGGAGAACGTGCTACATGGAATGGGATGGCATGGGCATAAAAAAATTTGGCAATGGAAGACTCTGCCACATCTTGTGCTTGCACGTTGAACATACTTGCAACTGTATTTTGCTGCTCACTAGAAGTAGCAGCCTTCCTCTTCCCTCTTGTGGAAATATGAACATCATCCGCACCTCTACTACCACTACCAACACTAGGACTACCAAGCATAGAGGGCATAGGTGAGGTTGAATGTGCGGATTGAGTTTGCATTTGCTGATCCATAGGCCTTCCTCCGACCACCATGTGCAATCTATAACACTCTATCCTCTCAAAATCTTTTATAACTGTACAACCCTTGACCCCATGGCCTCCAAAACCCAATAGATGAGAATAGACTCTTGTATAGCTCCCATAATATTTATCTTTGCAAATGTGACATAGCCACAATCTACTACCCCCAGTGTTTTTCCCTTTGCCTTGGTCTGTACATGATGCTAGTTGAAGAAGAGGTTTTTTAGGATTAAAAGGGCCTTTTGAATATTTTTTCAAATCTTCAGAAGGGATATCAAATGGGTTTGTTTGAGGCTGCCCCCTATGAACTGATTGGGTTTCTTCCCCCCTCTCAACATGCCCACTATCTTCACTACTGCTGCTCATTTTGTTTTGTTTTGGTTTTTGCAAACTGAAAATAAAAAAAAAATACAAAAAATCATACATTTTATCATTTTAACTTAGAAAAAAATGGAAAAAAATGAAAGATAATGGAAGAATAACTTACCTCTTTCACTTCTCTTGCTGGTTGCTGCCTTAATGCTCTCCTTTTTTCCTCCTAAATGCTGGTTTTTCTTCTCCAACAGCTCCTTCAAACCCTCCTCTTTCTCTTCTCACTTTTGCTCTTGGCTGCAAATTTTTTTGGCAAGTTAAAATGAGGTCAAATGAAGGTAAGAAGATGTTTTAAGTGGCCATATTAGGGTTGGGAGGGTGTGGGGTCCACAAAGGAAAGAATAAAAAAAAGAAATTTTAAAAAAACCATTTTTTTTTTTGTGTTAAAAATGATGCTGGGCAAAGGGGGACGGCCGGTCGAGGGATGGCTAGGCGTCCGCTTTCTGTCCCCTAGACGGCTGGCCCTTGGACGGCTGGCCGTCCCCCTTTCGTTTCGGGACGTTTCGTCCAATCGGGGACGTCCTTGATTTTCGGAAACTTTTTGGGGACAGCTGTCAGCCGTCATCCCCCAGGCGTCCCCCATCCCCAAAATGTTCTCGGGACGGGTATGGGGGGCAAAAACCTAGGGGACGCGTCCCCGTGTTTCCCTGGTCTACATTGGTTACATGACTAGAAAAGTGGACTATTTAGCTGAAGGAAACACCATTTTCAAATATATAAATATTGTCAAGTGATTTTAAGTGTACAAAACTAGCAGATTATAATATCCATGGCATCAAAAGAAAAAATCACAATACGGAGTCATGAGCTTGTATCTCAAACAAGTCTGCAAATGCCGTTACAGCCATAGGAGCAGTGCTTAGGATAGGGATTGACTTAGCAAATCAAAAGTGTAAATGTAATTCAATTACTTGGGATTTAATTGGGGAAATTGGAAAAGTCAAAAGAATAAAAAAATGTTGTTTTCTCCATCTGACATGGCCCAAAATGATTTTTATTTTTTGCTTTTTAAAACTAGAGTAGGGGTCTTGGGGCAGCAGCCCCTAGTAGGGTCTTGGGGTAGTGCCCCTTGTGGGGGTCTCAAGGTAGTGCCCCTTGTGGGGGTCTCAAGGCAGTGCCCCTCCCATGGTTTGAGGGTGGTGCTTGTGGTGTAGGCGAGGTTGAGGGGTGGAGCCCTTTCTACCAAACCCAAATTTTAGCCTTTGACAACACAGAGCTTCATGGTGTATGCCATTTTTCATTATTTTATCTTTTTTAACCAACCCCCAACAGTCTTCCAAACCCTTAAAAAATGGCTAACTTCCACACTTTTACATTTGAGTGTTTTCAAAATTTTATTCGTTTTTTCTGATTTTCACACTTGACTTGGTTGAGAACTCCCAATGGGATTTGCTGGTTTCGGCAAGTTTGACTAGATTCATTGGGTACCTTGGTCTGGAGTCCTTGGGCCTCATTTTCACTTGCTCACCTTGGGACTCGCTGAATCTTTGTAAGCCCCTACGAGTCTTGTATCTATGATTGGGTGTATTGTTGGAAAGCCAATGGGTGGCAGGAGTTGAGGCCTGGTTAGAGTACTATCAGGAAGGCTTAAATATTTTGCTGTCAAGTGGAGTGATCAATTTAAAACTTAAAAGTGAAGAAAAAGGACAAATGAGCTGAGGTCAAGAATGCCTTTACTAGGGAATTTAAAAAATGCAATGCATGTGCCCACATATTGAATGAATTAAGTATAAAAGTTAAAACAAGAAAATGATGAATCAGTGAAAGAATATAACTAGAAGAATGTTAAATCTCATAAAGGAATTTTAAAATAGTATTTTTTAAATGTCATGAAGGAATTTTCTTTTAAATTCATTATAACAAGTTGCCTTGCCATCAAGGATTTCTGGCCGTTCTGGGGACTGCTTGGATGATTGGTCTATTCATGAAATGAAAATGAAAATTTATTTCAATGTATGTGTCTTTGTTAGGCAACACTACTTTCATTAAATCCAGAGAAAGGTTATTTGTGAGTGCCATAAGGCAAGCTATCAAAATATTTGGTTTGTAAGGTTGGTTGTGAAAACAGTCCCATACACTATAATTGTCATAAATGAGTTGCAAAGTCCCAAGGATGTTGGGCAGGTTTGGTTTCTTGTAAGACATTGGATTTTACTGTAGATTTATTAAGAATTTTGCTGGGTTACGATACCCTTTAGGTTATTTGGTAAGAAAGGAGGTAAAATTTGAATGGTGATCTAAACTATATGAAGTGTTTGAGAAATAGGTGGTCACATTGATGAGTGGTCTAATCTTGTCACATCCGAATTGGGATGAGTTCCACATCCACATGGATGCATCTTAATTATGCTACTTGTTGTACGTTAACTCAAGATAGAAGACATAAATTGAATGATTTATTGTGTATTTGGCGTACAGATTGTTAAGACAGAAAAACTATATGCTGGAAAGGGAAACTCCATATTGGTACAGAAATGTGGATTTTATCTGTTTGGCAAATCTATTCACATTTTTTGGAAGACCATCAAGGTTTGGTTTATCTGATCAATAAACCAATCATACAAGGGATGACTACATGTTGGTTGTATTGCTACAATTACAAATGTTTACGTTTTTGTGTTATGAAAAGGGAAAAGTCATGTCATTGGAGACCTATGTAGAATCCAGATTGGTGAATCAATAGAGGGTGTCGGTGATGATTACTTGGTCATTTCATATAGCTACACTACCAAAATAGTATGGGGGATTGGAGAATATTTATTGATTGTAAATTTGCGGCAGATGTACCTCTTGCAAATAAAAACAATTATGAAATCAAGGCCATTTCAGTTGATCAATGGACTATCATATCACTTGGGTAAAGATCAGATTCCAAGAAGATGTGTAATAGGAAAATAAATAGAATCCAGTTTTAAAGAAGAATGTTCAGATTTCCTGAGCATTGTAAGTGACAAAGGGTCACACTTCCATAAATGAAGTAATTTGAGAAATGATGAAAATATATATAATCAAACATAATCAATCAAGTGAATATTATGCGAGTGAAAGTGGCCAGGTGGAAGCTTCAAATATTATCTATAAAACTTGTGTAATTGAAAAGCAGGACTGGAATGAGAAAATGCTAGCTGTGTTATGGGCATATAGAACTTCATTCAAAAAAATCAAAACACCATTTCAATTAATGTGCTGGAAATAAGATATAGTACCAATGGAATACTAAACTTGATGTTGGCTATAGAATTGGTCGGGGGATGAAGAAAGTCTGCAAGACAGACTGTTCTAGCTGCACAAGCTATATAAGAAGAGGATGTTGGACAATGGCCAATTGAGACTAAACAATGAAGAAGAAAGTGCTAGCATGAAAGACATATAAAGAAAATTAAGAAATGACAGAACTTGAGAATTGAAAATGCAGTGGGAAGGTACTTACGAAATAATTGAAGTCTTTGATAGTGAATCACTCCAATTGATGGAAATAAATGGGAAATAGCATCCCACTTTGATCAATGCATCAAAACTCCAATAATATCACACTAGAGGAGACAATGGAGTCAGTTTTAACTGAGATTGAAGAAATTTTGAACTCGGAAAAACAATGCACTGAGGAATTGCCTTGGCTGTAGTTTGGTGGTAAGGTTTGTAGTTCAGTAATCATAAGTGACTGTCATATAAGTGAGTTCAGGCTTGTCTTGCAACTCTGGCCACAAGGAGGCATACAGTGGTGCTTGCTGATGACGGGCAATGTAATCCATTGAGGACTGATGTAAGAAATGAAATTGGCCAACAGGTATATAGTCAGTGTTTCCTAGGGCCAAGACATGCATCCTGGATGTTGGGGATGGGGATGGGGACAGGATGCCCCTCCTCATCTCCCTTTCTTTTTTTATTAATGGATATTTCTGGGATGTCTCCTGCAAAGAGGGATGCTCCAGCTGCCTGGGACATCCCTCTTTTTTGCATGAAGTTTGGGAGTGGGCTGCTGCAACAGAGGATTGAGTGGCATAGCAAGTAGGATGAGTCTCTGTCAGGCATTTTGAAGTTGCATTCTTAAGGGGGTGGAGGAATTATTATCCATGTGAATGTTAGAGAGGTGATATGATAAGGCTAATGCTTTTGCCTTCTGTATGATGTTTTACTGTCAAGTGTAGACATTAGAGCCTGGTATGCTTCTCTTTTTTACATGAAATTTGGAAGTGGGCTGATGCAACAGATGATTGAGTTGCATAGCAAGTGGGAGGAGTCTCTGTCAGGCATTTTGAAGCTGCATTCTTAAGGGAGTGGAGGAATTGTTACCCATGTGAATGTTGAGGAGGCGATACAACAATGCTAATGCTTTTGCCTTCTGTATGATGTTTTTCTGTCAATGTGTAAATATTAGAGGCATTTTTGTTAAATAACGAGTGGGCAATGCCTTAAGGATGCTATTGGGTATACATGAATCTACTTATAAGCTTAAGAAAAAAATAGAGAATCCTATGTAAGCTGTGGCACACATCTATGAAAGAGTAATTGATGTTTCTCTTATCTGTAATGAAAGAGTAAATTATCATAAAATATTCTAAAAATAATGGTAAAGAATGCAAGCATTCTGTCCATGAAAATAAAGCACTCCTGGAATCGTGTGTAGAATAGAAAAAAGAACAAAAGAATAAGTTCTCTCTTCAAAACATTCCATATTGGTAGATCGTTTTGCTTGAACATCACTGTGCTACATCTGCTCAAGGGCATGCATTATATCTACTTGTTTTGTCAAGTCAGGTCAGTTGAGTCTCAAAGTTGAGTATCTATATGTTCTAAAGTTGTGGGTTTGGTTTGACATAAATGAAACTTTAGCTCTTACATCATATGAATTTTCTTGTGACAGAATTGCTATGAATAACTGTTTCAGTTTTGATCATCATTTTGCATTGCTATGGCCTTAAAGGGTTCTGGTTATTGAATTTGATTTCATACATCTAGATGAGCAAGACTTGAGCTAAGCATCTGCCAAGTGAAATATTGCTGAAGTTAACAGTCAGTTAAATACTGCTGAAGTTAACAGTCAGTTCAGATTCTCAGAATGATTCCATTTGTTTTCTTTCTTTCGCTACTTTGGTGTAAGTTCCAAGATATGATTCCACACTCTTAAACAGTTTATTTTGATGACTTAGATGTTTAACATGCCTTAAGCCATAGATAAGTCTTTGGGATACTATACATACAAACTAATCAGTAGTCCTTGTTCATCGCTTTCTTACTTTGAAAAGAATTCATAGTACATGTGGCATTTCATCTTATTAGAGTACTGCAGCTTTGATATTAACAAGGCAAGTAAGCGTTTGTGAAGAAAAAGTTCCAACACATATCAAGATGAATACACATTATCTGTGTAGTAGTCAAATGTGTCTATTTCTAGCATAATATTTAACATTTCTGGTCAATGACATGAATCTGTCAATCTAATTGTATTTACAGGACACAGGGTTCCTTTGGTGGCCTTTAACAATCACACTTTACATATCAAGATGAATACACATTATCTGTGCAGTAGTCAAATGTTTCTATTTCGAGCATAATATTTAACAATTCTGGTCAATGACATGAATCTGTCAATCTAATTGTATTTACAGGACACAGGGTTCCTTTGGTGGCCTTTAACAATCATACTTTACATATCAAGATGAATACACATTATCTGTGTAGTAGTCAAATGTTTCAATTTCGAGCATAATATTTAACAATTCTGGTCAATGACATGAATCTGTCAATCTAATTGTATTTACAGGACGCAAGGTTCCTTTGGTGGCCTTTAACAATCATACTTGCCTCGGGCATATCTTATTAACAGGATCATATCTTGGTTTCTGATCTGATTATTTCTATGCTGGATACGATGCAGCTGGATTGGCATTTAGAAGGAACTCTTTGCTCCTCACTTATCATAATCTTGTAAATATTCATAGATGGCAGACTGGGCTGCAATCCCATCTGCTGTCTATTCACAACCTCAACCTAGTCAATTCTACAAAAATGATAGAATCTTTGGCAAAAGCTTGGTTCACAGTAAGAGACATCTAGGGCATATTGAGAGTCATCTTTTCCTTAGAAGGAAGCATTCTTTTCAACAATACCATGGCCAACATCAAAGCCATTCTTTTGCTTTAGGACAATCGCAGAGAAGCTGGACTGAAGGCTTGCTTTGGACACCGTGCTATCATTCTCAGAAAATCTATTCTTTGGATGTGCTTGCATTTGGAGACATAGGAAGGGAACATCTCTGTGAGAGAAAACATAGGTTTTTGTGGAGTACTTCCTGTTTTTCATCATTTTTAAAGGAGCCTTGCAGTTTTAGCTCTAATTCTTCTGGCTTATCAAATGATTCAGTATGGAGTTATAGTGATTGCCAACATTCAAGAGGTTGCAAAAATTCTTCTGGATTTCAATGCTTTGCAGCTCTGGTAGATATTGGAAATGTCACGTCTTTGGAGTGGACATCTGCTGTGGATGAGGTGCTATTAGCTACCACTGTTGTCCTTGCATATATGGCTGGAATAGTCACCCCAAGATCTCAAATTTCTGGAAGAAGGCAGAATGACATTGCAAATTTGGATGATGCCTCAGCAGATGAGATCCTTTTCAGCAGGTGAGTGATAATTTGCTGGCCAGTAAAAGATTGATTAAGTAGTATTATTTTTAATTGGCAAGTTTTTGTCCAGGCTGTTTAGCATAGAAGTAATGACAACACATTTCATTTTTATATCTGAAAGAATTTCATTCATGATTTCTGAACTGACAGG
Organism: Sequoia sempervirens; assembly: GCA_007258455.2. Classification (NCBI taxonomy): domain Eukaryota; kingdom Viridiplantae; phylum Streptophyta; class Pinopsida; order Cupressales; family Cupressaceae; genus Sequoia; species Sequoia sempervirens. The sequence continues at coordinate 421,256,733 of VDFB02058242.1, read as the reverse complement.
CTTGAAAAGAAAGAGAGCCAAAATAATGTGGATGATGTCTGGAACATTGTGCAAAAGAAACTTACAACAGCTGTGAATGTGATTGAACAATATGATAGCTATGGAAGTATGTTATTGGAACGTGAAAATCCTGGTAAGAGCAATATGATAAGTTTGCAAGCTATTGAGAAGGGTCCAAGACTAAGACTTCTCTGGACAACATTGGACCATCTTCACAAAGAGGCAGGCATTGACTTTTTACCTAACAATTCTTTTGAAGAACGCCTGTCTTGAATTATAGCTTTTGTGTACACATGCTGATGGAATGCATTCGTAGTAACAATTTATAGCAACCTAGGAACTTAAATGTCCCCTATTGTTATATGTTCTGTAAGATTTGCTTCTGAATGCATGGAGTAGTTCATCTGAGCAAGAAATTGCATGTTTTATATTTGAAAGAAACTGTTTTCTTCTGGAATGTCTTTTGTCAGTGTGAATTATGTCTAGGTCCTCTGGAATTCCAAGCACACTTAATGAATCTATCTTAGCTTAGTTTTTAATGCTGGGAGTCATGACAAGCTTGTATCTTCTTGATCATCTTTCACTTTGGGAACCCCCTGTTGATATGTACCATAGGGAACAATCAGATGGTCTTATTGATGTGTCATTCAGAAACAGGCAGGTACAACTTATGGGCATAAGCTGCATTGGAAGTCTCCTTGTGTTGAATTGTAGATTATTTCTGTTTTAAGTTTTAACATATCTTGAGCATCAGTTTATAATAACTTGAAGATTGAATTAAATCACTCATCTGTAAGTGCAAAAAAAATGCAGTGGCTTATTTGAGAATAAGTATTCTTGTTAATATCTTTTATTCTTTCTGCAAGCATAATTGACTTGAATAAAGTCCAGTTTTGATATTCTGGCAATATTTGTTCTTCTTGATTGTTTTTCATTATTGTTAATTCATGTCTATGTACGTCACATGTCATTTTTACCTGTATCTTATTCTGTGGATTTTGACCTTGTAGAAAGTTACAAGGCATTAGGACTGAGGATAAGTTCTGTTTTTATCTGCCACAACTTTAACTTAGCTTCTTTCAAAGTCATAGAGCTTGTCTCTGCTGTTTTATATTTGTTCAATTACTTTTAAAATTTGCACTTGGGCACATGGGCACCTCCTTCTATTCTACTGTTTATCGATATAATCTTGGTTGGCCTTGCTTCTAAATATTGTGCATATTTGAAGATGTACAGTGATGTTAAAATATCTTCTTATAAAAGATCCTTATTTAATTTGCCTAAATTATTCTTGTTAAAATCTTTATTCTTTCTGCAAGCACTCTTGATTTGAATAAAGTCCAGTTTTGATATTCTGGCAATAACTCTTATTCTTGATCATTATTTAATGATAATAAGTGTCCACAATCCATATCAAAAATCTGTATAGCTTCTGGATTCGATTGTGTACAAAGTTTTTAGCATCAAAGTTTCAGATCACACTCCGTGATCCATCATCAGGTACCCCTTCTCTCCCCCCTCCTCTCTTCTTTTTATCTTTTCTTAGTCTGCAATTACCCATTTACTTCTCCTCTTGCACTCTTTCATCCTGATGATGGATTGCGGAGTGTGATCCGAAACGTTGATGCTAAAAACTTTGTACACAATCGAATCCAGAAGCTATACAGATTCTTGATCATTATTGTTAACTTATGTCTATGCATGATGCCATTTTTACCTGTAACTTATCCTGTTGACTTTGACCATATAGAAAGTCACAAAGCATAAGGAGTAAGGATGGGTTCTGTTTTTATCTGCCACAACTTTAACTTAGCTTACTTGCAAAGTTATAGAGCAGGTCTCTGCTATTTTATTTTCTGGTTCTATTCCATATCCTAGTAAAGTTCCAATTGGACACATGGGCACATCCTTATCTTCCATTGTTTATCAATATATTCTTGGCTGACCTTGCCTCTAAATATTGAGCCTAATCAAAGATTTACAGTGATGTTAATATATCTTCTTATAAAATATTCGTATCTTAGGATGATACTATTACAGGAATATACTTAGTTTTGGCCTGTACTGATGCTTTTTTAAGGTTAAGGCATGACATCTTCCTTTTTCTGGAGAGTATTCTTCTACAAAAATAGCTGATTGCATGGTGTTTGCACTTGCTTAATGTACTCCATTTTCTTGAGACCTGGGTTGCAAGTTGGTGTTACTACTGTCTGAGTTGTTTACTATTACCTTCATGCTTCCTTTCTTGTGTTATCCCTACTTTGATGACCATTTACATATTTGGGAAGGCTGTCAGCCTCCTTTATGGCATGGTTACAATATTTTTGTGGGTTGGGTATCTGGGTTCTTAAATTGATTTGCCAACTTAACTCCTTGTCAGAATGGTTATTAGACATTAAATAATTTTCTAGGGCAGGTAGGGGCGTACAATGGTTTCTAACAATTTTAGTAAATGTTTAGGTATCCTGACATTATATATTTGCGCTTCTCTTTTTCCGTAAAGCTTGAGTTTTCTGTTTTAGTTATTATTTTTCCATGTTGAATTTTTTGCTGATTGACATTTTGTACAGTTGTGTTAGCAGATTGGCAAGGTTCCACTAAACAGAAAAAAATTAAACCAAGATGAATGGGTGAGGCTTCTCTTAGATATTTTAAATGCTTCAATTGGACCAGTATATGCACGATGGCTTCAGGCAGAGCATAGAAGGAACGACTGTATTCTTTCTGAGGTATTCTTTAAATTAAATTACATTTCAGTAATTGATTTATGTGTTTTGAGACTGCAATGCTCACAGACTCTTTTTTTCCAAGTTAGTTAAAAAAAATGATTTAAAGAACTAAAATATTGTGTACAGCACATGATGCTGATGCGACATTCTTAGTTCAAGGATCAAATCTCACATAGGGCAAGCCCTGATACATCTTAACTGTAGTATTTGTTCTTAACTTTGATCATTTATATCCATTCAAGCAGTAAACAATAAATGAACCATATAAAGTTCTTTAAAATGGTATTTGTCCATAGCTAATTTTTATTTCCCTTCTGCTATAAATTGAAATAATGAGTGCTCATGCATGATGAGTTTGCTTTACTGAAACGCTTTTGAACAATTCTATCTCACTTGAACATAGGTAAAATAATTGCACAATATTTTGAAATCTTTAAAGATCAAGATTTATTCTATAAGCTCCTAGGTATTCTGAAGTAAATTGGCTTATGGAATGAAATTTAAACTAGTGAATTTAACTTTGTTTAGTGTAAAAGTTACTAGAGCTTGAATTCAAATAAATTTGAACTGTAAGAATAAATGGTTGTGTTATATTGTTATTCTAAGTTCAACTAATTGCCTCCTAGGGGTCCTGATTCTGTAATTACTTAAATCTTGGGTACATTAGGAATCAAACAATGAGTACATCTTAGAGTGAGGTAAATTGGCTAATGGAATGAATTATGAAACACAAACAAGTGAAGTTAACTTTGCTCAGCGTTCCCATAATTTTAGGGAAAAGTTACCAGAGTTTGAATTCACATAATTATTTTACTGTTAGAATTTGTAGACCGAATCTTTCATTGGTTTCATACATTGTTGTTCGAAGTTGAAGGAATCAACTCTCAGGGGTCCTGTTTCCATGTTTTCATAGAGTCTTGGGTATGTCTGGCAATCAAACAAGTTGTTCCAGCAATCTTCATTTAAATTTCCCTCCTGTAATATATATGATGTCAATAGTGCCCAGCTACTTAATAAATGTACCACCCTTTTTAAGCTAGTGATTGATCGGTTCTTCATGTTCTCAATATATCTGTGCAAAGATTGATATATTGCAAACTAGACCTTTGATATATGATTTTCTCAAGGATATTATTATTAATCAATTTTTGGGGGACCCTTCCAACATGCTTTAGACATGGTAGAGGTCAACTCTTATCATGATCATATGTCAAACATGTTGATGTTTTAGCTGCGGGAGATATCCTTCTCTCAAAATCAAAATAATAAATGATATATAAATATTATTTTAAAGGCCGACCCAAGATGAAAAGTCGCCTTGGTTCTTGAATGAGGCCGACCCTTGTGAAGAGTCGCCTTGCTTGTGAAGAGGCACCTTACTTTGTATATATGGAAGGAGATGCTCATTCATTTGATCATCGATTTTATTCTCAAGAGACATTCACACTTATCAAGGAGTTCGCGCATCTACAGCAGATCATAATATTGCATAAAGCAGATCGACATTAAGGAGAGGTCATATAATTGTGTATTTGCATCTATGTGAGGTGCAATTCTTTATTGCATTATATTGGCCTTGTGTGTGGCCAAGATTGTAAGCAGATTTCTGCTCCTTTAAATTCAATATATAAGAGAGATATTTTGGCTGGGTTTTTCTCCCTCGAGGAGGGTTTAACCAGGATAAATTCTGTGTTCTTTGTTCACTGTGTTGAATTTTCTGTTAATTTGCATTTTTGATTAAAACATGGTATCAGAGCGGGTTTAGGGGAAATTCAATTAGAAGCAATTGCAGATTTAAGATCACTTCCAAATGTGGAGGAATTTGATTTTATTTTTAAGCTTCAGGTGCTTTCAAGGAGTTCGATATTTGAAGCTTCAGCTGTGATAGATTATTGTTATAATATTGGAGCAACAAAACAATATAGAGATATTATGAGGTATTGCGTCTGAAGGCAGCAAGTTGGGTTTAGATATCACTGTGAGAACAAATCTGGAAGTATATGACTATGGTGTGGTTGTATATGGAAAATCATGAGCTGTTGTTGGTGTGAGTGGATGCGATGGTACTTTGGTTTCTTGACATTGTTCTGAAGATTTGTGCGGGTTGTAATGGAGTAATGTTTTGGTTCTTGCTGAAGACAGTGTGTAGGTTCTATGTTATCTCCTCTCATTCTTGTGTCATATGGGATATGAGTTTAATGGAATGCTCAGGTTTGAAAAACAGTGTTCATTCTTCAAGTCATATGAGCTTCTGCGCATTGGTGTAAAGTTTGGAAATTTACCTATGGTGTATACATTTGAGGCTTCAGAGATTTTAGGGAACTCTATCATTTACATTTAACAGCTGAGAAGAAACTGCAAGACAAGCACCTGACTACACCTATTGACCAACATAAAGAGATAAGTATTTTATGTTTGAATAATGATCATGAATTTTATAGTTAATAATAATTCATGCAATAACATTGGGAATAGTGAATCATGTATGCTTCTAGCATTGATATTTCTCTTCGGGATAGTTTTGAACTATTATTAATCTCTCTAAAATGCTTCCAGGACGGATCAAGGAGCAAAAGGATGATGAGAGATTGCATAAGGAATTCAAGGGAGGAAGAGCTTGCTGCATCCTGTGAGGAAGACACATAGGCTGAAGAAATGAACAAACATGAAGACACAACTTGATGCCATGGGACTAAGTTGGTGGCACATAACTAGAGACGTTTCTTCAAAGAGGAGGAATTAACATTCAGAGGGAGTCTGGCAATCCATCAGAGGCAACCTTGGATGAAGAGGTCAGAAGGTTGATACTTGGAGCTTCAAAGGGAGTCACATCATCATAAATATTTGTGTAATGTATATTTCTCTGTGACGGAGAAGTATGAGGTGAAATCCCTTGTAGTGTATATTCCTTTGAGACGGAGGAATATGAGGTGAAAGCCCTTGTAGTGTATATTCCTCTGAGACGAAGAAATATGAGGTGCTAGCCCTTGTTCATCTCTTAGATTGAGATGAGACGTCATGTTGAGAGACTCAATGACGACATCAAGTTGAGAGACTCCGTGATGGACACTTGTGCATATGTTTCTTTCCACACATGGGAGTAGCCATGGTGGACGTCATGTTGAGTGACTCCATGATGATATCACGTTGAGGGACTCCGTGATGAATTTTTTCTCAAATAGGTGTAGCCATTCTGGATGTCATGTTGAGAGACTCCATGACATGGATATCTGGAAGGATACCTCCCTAGCTAAGAGGGAGTGTTGATGTTTTAGCTGCGGGAGATATCCTTCTCTCAAAATCAAAATAATAAATGATAAATAAATATTATTTTAAAGGCCGACCCAAGATGAAAAGTCGCCTTGGTTCTTGAATGAGGCCGACCCTTGTGAAGAGTCGCCTTGCTTGTGAAGAGGCACCTTACTTTGTATATATGGAAGGAGATGCTCATTCATTTGATCATCGATTTTATTCTCAAGAGACATTTGCACTTATCAAGGAGTTCGTGCATCTACAACAGATCATATTATTGCATAAAGCAGATTGACATTAAGGAGAGATCATATAATTGTGTATTTGCATCTATGTGAGGTGCAATTTTTTATTGAATTATATTGGCCTTGTGTGTGGCCAAGATTGTAAGCATATTTCTGCTCCTTTAAATTCAATATATAAGAGAGATATTTTGGCTGGGTTTTTCTCCCTCGAGAAGGAGGGTTTTCTTAGGATAAATTTTGTGTTCTTTGTTCACCGTGGTGAATTTTTTGGTTAATTTGCATTTCTGATTAAAACAACAAAACAAACCCTTTTATCCGGTGCTTTGATTAGAGGAGACCCATGTATGTAACTATGGAAGGCTAAGCATTTATTTTGTAAATAAGGCTAGGGCATCAAAGAACTCAGATAATTGTACTTGCTTTTAATCTCACATATCATGTTTGCATCATACACAAGGTGTAGCATATATTTGTTTTGATAGTTTTGGTATAAGAAGTTTTGAGTAATGGATTGTGGCAAGTGTTGATGACTAATTGCAAGATGATATACTGTTGACATTTCCAGTAATCACTTCAGAACTATTTCTAGAAATGCATCTCAAACGTTAAAAGATCTGCTATCTTATAGGGGTTATTTTGAGGGTAAAGCTCTCAAACAAGTAGTTTACAAGGAAAATCTATGTTACTGGATCCTCATGCAGACTGGCCAGGTCCAGGTTTGGTTCGATTCGTCTGCGGATTCAGTTTGGATCCGGGAAACCTTGGCGAATCTGTCCATATTTCATTTTAATTTTTTTTTTTTGGCTTTTTTATTTAATTTTCCATCTTTTGGTGAAGCTGTGGGATATGGAGCTAGAGAAAATTAACTTGGATGCTTCCACTTTCCAACATCTTACTCTTGAGTTTGAAAAGTGAGCACACTTATAGTGCAAATGGCCATGGCACTTTTTGTGATTCTACAAGTGTTCTTACATCATCTAATGTCAATGATGATGCTGGTGTTGATGATTTAGAAAATCCTTATGACGCTGAAAATTGATTGTTGAACTTGAAGTTTGAATAATGGATATTTTATAATATTTATCATTTATGTTTTAAATGATATTAGAGTTTATGGTGGTTTTGTTGATTATATTATGCGATGTGGTATTCTAAACTTAATTCTTGTTTTTGGTCTGCATATATATATATATATATATATATGTACATTATATATACATACATACATATATGTATGTATATAAATATGTATATGTACATAAATGTATATATATGTATGTATATATATATATATACACACTAAGTTGTACGGATCCTGGTTTGGGTTTGTTGAGCTGGGTTCGTTTTGGGTTCGTCCATACAAAAACCATGTAAAAATTATATATATATATCTCTGTGTGTGTGTATATACATACATGTATATATATATACACACACACACACACACACACACATGTATATATATATACACACACACATATATATTTTATCTTTGGTGCATGATGAAGTTTACTGGTAGATATGCTTCTTTCTTATTGAAACTAGGAATTTGATATTGTACATATGTTAAGGGCTAAATAGATAAAATACTACTGCCATTTCATTGTAATTATTTTGGAGAATGTTGACTGTCTTCTGCCCTTTAAAATTGAATCGTTTCTTCTTGATTTTAGATATACAACTTTGAAAAAACATTATCATGACTCCATGGGGTATTATTTGGCTTCATGGTACGTGTTTATCCATTTTAATTGTCTTGTTGATTTGGCTTTCCAATGTTTGTGTCTTTTTCAAATGTGAAATTACAAAGGACACAAACTCAAAGATTTTGTTTTAGCAACAAGGGAACACTCCATCAATCTTGCTGCACTCTCATTCTATATTCTATTTTGCTTGTGATCGAGCATTGCAAGTCCACATATCTTCCCAATTCACCACTTTTACATGCAGTGTGCCAATTTATTATTCATCATGTCCCATTGTTATTTTTATAAATGGCTTAAAAATTTGGATTGACAACCAAATTATACAAATTGATAAAACCTACAATGCTTCTAGATTTTGGAACTAGATTTTTGCCACTTCCATAGCTGAGATTGTTTTTGTCTATGTTACTATCATATATTAATTTTGGAGAATATGTTGCCTACCATGAAATTGTTATTGTGTTTGTTGGAAGTAGTGTTTCTCTGAGTTTTGAGGACAGGGGATGGAGTTTGGGGATGACAATTTTTTCTATTTCCAGATTTTGGGGACCGCTATTAAAGTTTTATATAAAAAATAATATTTAAATTTTTTTAACACTAATAAATCAAAAATACCTAAAATAACGTAGACAAATTAAACAAAGCTTAAAAATTAGAAAAATGTGAACGTTTAAATATATTTACTGAAAATATAAACATGATCCTCTACGATGTGATGTTTGAAATGAGTTCAGTTATGATGTTTATGAATTTGACCTGCTTGGTGTAAGTTTGTCTAGTCTTAAACAAACTGAAGCATAGCTTGCAAATTTGGACTCAGCAGATCCCAAATTTAAAAACTTGGGCAAAGCTTAGGACAATTCAGGAAAAATTGACAACTTAAAATACTTGGAGCAAAAAATGGGTCTTTCAGTCTCTACTTGTGTTTTAGGGCTTGTTTTTTATTATTTAGTTGCATTATAAGGCACGTTTTTGACTATACAGGTGTTTTTAGGGCATGTTTTTGCAGTTGAGGGCACGTTTTTCAGTCTACTGTCGCGTTTTCAGTTGTCACATTTTAAAACTAAGAAAAAGTTAGGACATGTGATAGGGACAGCAAAATACCAGTTTTTGCATTTTTACCATAGTTTTCTTGAGTTTTGACAAATCAGAAGTTAACCCTGAGAAATCTTAGCCAAAAAAAATCTAGCAAGTACCTGACAACTTGTACTTTACGAGTTTTTCAATTATGTACTGAAAACATTTTATAACAAAAAACCAATTTTGAACGCTTCAATGTATTTCCTTTAGAAAGCATAGGGTAAAGATCTCTTCTTGACACTTGGGGGAAGCTAACCATGCTTTTGTAGTTTAATGTTGATTTAACCTTCACCTAGAACAAGGCTATTAGTTGGCATTCCTATAAATCTTTGACCACTAATAGGATGAGATGGCAAGTTTGCTTTCCTTTTGACAGGTCTCCAACTTTCATTAATGGCATGTGGTTTATAATTATTTATTTGTTGCTTCTAACCAGTGGTGCCTACCATCTACAATCTTGCTTTTGTATAGCAAAATGGATGCTAAAGAGTTGTTTTTTAAATTGTGTTTTTTTAAAATTTATGTCATTTTGTTTCTTTTACACCAGGATGCCCTAACATCCTTGGGATTGTCGAGGGCCACTTGGATGCCCTCATGCCTGTCCTGGGATGGCATGGTAGTTTCAGACACCCCCCCTTCTTGGGGACGGCCAATTGTTGGCATTGGGAGGCTGGGGATGACAGGGGGATATTTTGTCCTTGCCCTGTGCTCCCTAGGACGTCCTTGTTTCAAGGGACATGCATAAAACCTATGGGAACATGTCCTGAGGGTACACTGGTGTGAAGTTGCTCGTTTAGTAATGTGACAGATAATTATATTTCAAATGTAATTTAATATCTTGTAGTTTGGCATGGATAATTAAAATGTTGCTTTAAGTAGAATGCCTTATGTGCATAAAAAGACTTGGCATATTATACAAGGTAGAATTCACGAATCAGCGATTCAACAGTGTTTGTAAGGAACACAGAAGCATCTCAACTGATATCTGGTGTGGAGTTGATCAAAAGCATATGAAAATATACACTTTACTACTTGTCAGGTTGGCATACTAGCTATTGGAAAATTACATCATATTCATATTTATACACCACCTTATTAATATCTGTTAAGTAATGAAAGGGGATCAACAACTGAGCACCTAGAAAGTGAATTTATGCCTTGAATTTGTGTACATTTTGCATCTAAATTTAATCCAATTTTATATGGTTACAAATTTCAATCTGTAGAGCAAAAGTAAAGGCTTATGATTACTATGGATCGCGATTTCTTTGTTCAGCATCTATTGCTGCAATATATGAGTATTTGCATTTATTTTTTGGTATAATTATGATCAAAAATTTGGATCCTAATTATGATTGAAATGCAAGTTTTTTTAATCCAATTTAGTAAACGAGATCAATTAAGGTCTATTCATATTTTAGAGTCATTTTTTTAGTTGTATAGGGTTGTTGAAGACATTCCTCTAAAAACTATAGGAGGTTCATTGGAGCATCATTCCTCTTAGTTGGGCACATTTAGGAGGTTATCTTTCACATCTTGGGAAAGATATGATTTTGTGCACAACTTTGAAAAATGAAGTATTCAGCTTAAATTGGCAGGTTTGCCCCTTTCGATAGTTGGTCTACCTTGTGAACATCATTGGTGAAATTAGCAAAGGTCAGTGGTAAATCTGGTGAATGTGGATAATATGGATGTTGCAAGAAATTTGAAAAGGAATTGTTAGTTCATTTTAACTTTAAAAGTTCGGAGTTCTTGATTTCTGTTCCCTCGGGAGTTCAAGCATCTACTTAGGAGGTTTTACAATTTGTTTTGGGGGTTTGGTACTTTTGTTATACCTTCAAGAAGAGAGGAACTATGTAGGTTCAGCCATTGTTGGATAGGGCTTGAGGCAGAACAGCTTTTTGTGGATGGATGGAAACACTCTTGTCATTTGTTGAGGAGTTGTAGAGGTCTGTTATAGATCAACATTCATTCATATTGTTGTACTTGACTGGTTATAGTGGATTTTGGAGAGTATTGACTCATTCAACTGGAATTTTTTCCCTTTTTTGGGTGTCTCCAGATTAAATCTTGTGTCACAATCTTTGCCATGTGTTTTTTAACATTCTATGCTTCCTCTACTTTGGATTTAGTACTGAATTTCTTATATTTCATTCATTTGAAGGTTTTTTGAATAGCTAGCATGAGAGATTCATAATTAGTGAACTAGTTTGGAATAACTAGAGTAGTTTATGGATCAGATTATCGCAGCAGGTTTGAAAAGCTTGTAGGTGGTATTAAATCGCATTTTTAGTGGGATTGCAGTGGTATGCCCACTACATGACCTAGTGGCAGCAGAGATTTAATAGAATTTGAGCTTGAAATTGGAACCCATAGGTAGAACCAAGCTCAAAGAAGGATGTTGCATTAGGTGGGAGAGATAAGGATGAAGCTGAGAGTTTCAAGAAATTAGAGGCAAATGTTGCCATGATTCCCCGTCATATGGGAAAAATGGACATCTTTGAGAGTGTATTGATGGCCATAATTCAGAAATTGGACATTCAAGAAACCCCAAAAGTGGAAGAAAAGGAGCACAAGACTACACATGAGCATGGTGAGACCTTGAACCACAGCAACTGACTCTTATTCATAGTGGAGGCCAAGATAGAGATTTGACCATTTGACAAAGAATTGAGCATGGAAAGTTGTATCAGCGGATTTCACAAATGGAGGTATAGCTTAGCTTGCACAAACTAAAATCCTCTTATAGCAGATTTCTTTTGCTTGTTTAGAGCTATTTGGATTTGCATTGACATGGTATTAAGCACATGTATCTTCCTTACAATTAAGGAAAGCCGCATCTGTTTCTAAATGAGAAGATTTCAAAGAGTTTCTGAAGAAGCATTTTACGCCATATGCTTGAAGAGGATAGAGCTATTCAATGGCATTATTTCCAATAGCGTCAAGGACAAACTGCCCAAGATTATACTAGCAAATTCCAATAGAGAGTAGTTTAGCTGGGAAGAGACATAATGGAAAGGGACATGCTGATGAAGTATGTTGGATGTTTATTTGGGCATCTTCGTAGGATTGTATTAATGAAAAAACCTCAAAATCTTGATGAAGCAAGCGCACAGGCTCGGTATTTGGAGATGGATAAAAAGAAGTCCAACACATTAAGGAAAAACAACAGGGTAAGAGGGGCTTTAGGGAAAGGATTCACAAAATAGGAAAAACAGATGGAAAGGCAAAAGACTATTAATTCTACTGTGAAAAACAGCAATAAAGGCATGGAAAAACTCTGTTCCAAACATTGTGACAAGGAGGGTCATAATGAAGATGCCTGCAGGAAATTACATCCAGAATTATACCCAGTCAAGAAATTTAAGAATAACAAAGGTGCAGCAACTTCACACAAGGTGAAGGAGATTGGGTGTACTTGGAATATGAATGATCAAATATCCTGCACAACTATGTGGAAGAAGGCAAACATGGTTTGTGATGAAGCTCAAGATGAGGACGAGTCTACCAAGCTTTTCTGTGTGAAGGTTGAACTGAAACATAGAAAAAATGCTTCTCTTTTTGAGTCTTGATCTCAAGCAAATTTAATTTCTTAAAGTATAGTACAGGAACTTGGTTTAGAAACAAAGAAGCACCCAAAACCATATTCCTTGGGTTGGCTGAAACAGAGTAGAGTTTCAGTCAGAAACACAATGCACAATAAGGTTTGCATGTTCAGTGGATTTCAAGGATGAGGGTAACCATGGATGTAGTACTATTAGGTGTATGTGGGATTCCACTTGGTAGCCCATATCTCTATGAATAAGATGCTATTTTCTATTAAAGATTGAACAACTACTATTTAAATAAAATGGAGAGGAAATGATTGTAAAATCATATGTGTGAGAAAATCCAAGATATCCATGGTGAGTGCTTTCCCGAGCAAGGCATTTAATTAATGCCATGGGAAAGTTTGTTTTATTGATGTTGTGGGGGAAGAAGAGGAAGAGGAAGTGGTGGAGGTTGAAAAAATGTATGAGCTACATTGAGGCAAAGAAAAAGGAGATGTAGACCATCTGATTTGCCAATGTAGTTATCGCCTAAGGGGCTGCCTCCTCAGAGATCCATTGAGCGCAAGATCAAGTTATTGCCATACTGTCCAATTCTGAACATAGGACCGTATAGAGAAAGCATTTTAGAGGCCAATGAAGTAAATTAACGCTTGCGAGATCTTTTTGAATGAGGTGTCATTCGACCCAGAATCTAATCGTGTGGTTCTCCAATTGTGGCGGTGCCAAAACAGATGAAACATGGGACATATGCATTGACTACTAGATGCTAAAAAAAGTTATGTTAAATAATTGATACACTTTGGCTCGCATTGATAGTTTATTAGATCAACTTTAGTGTGCTAAGCTTTTCACAAAATTAGATTTAAGATCCGGTTATCACCAAGGGTAAAATAAGAGGATATGTGGAAAGCAATGTTCAATACTGGGCAGGGTTTATTTGAGTGGCTAGTGCTTCTGTTTGGATTGTGTGCAATACGCAAGCAACCATTATCTAGTTTATGAATGAACTGTTGTGCCCTCTCTTTATGAATGTGTTATAGTTTAATTGGACAATATATTGAACATATGCCATACATATGATTGAACATTTGTGGAAGGTATTACAGATGTTGTTAGAGAACAAGCTGCAGTTAAATGATAAGAGGCGTGTATTAATATGAAAAACATTTTGGTTTATCTTGGACATGTTAAGCTACACTTGGGGTGCTGTTGGTGAATTATTTTATATTTGTGTTTAATTTATTATTTATTGTATTAAATGCACCTACAATAGGATAAGCTTTCTTAGTTAGGTATCTCCTTCGGTAGGTTGTATTTGCATCATGTGACACACTTTCCTAGTTTGGTGGTGATGTTGTGCACAAATGTGACATCTCCTTTATACACCTCTCTTGGTAGTGTATCTTATATATACACCTCATGTACTCTTGTATCTCATTCATTCTGTTGCATCCTTTGATTGGAATACAGTTTATTTGTATCATTTTGTTCTGAGTTCTCTGTGCTTTCCATCAATAAATCTTACAGTATGCATTGATTCAAGTAGTTAAAAATTTAAAGCCTTATTTGCTGGGCAAAGAAATGATAGTGCATATGGACCATGAAGTGCTTCAGTTTTCACAAGATCAACAAAAGCTACAACAGGCAAGGCATTATAAGTGGATGGGCTTCTTGCAACTATTCTGCTTGGTGGTCCAATATAAGAAAGGTATAAACAACAAGCTTGTTGATTTGTTGTTCAGGCTGCCATTAATTTTGGCTATGTGGAAAGGATATTGAGTGTGATGCAGATTTTGGAGAGTTATATCACTAAATGAAAGAATGTAAGTCTGATATTTTCCAGCTAAAGAATGATTTTTGGTTAAAAGATGGATTACTCTTCAGTAGTAATTTTTGTGCATTCTGAAATGTTAAAATAATATTTTGTAATTATTTAATGCTCAATATGTTGTAACGTATCTATAATTCTCCGGCCTTTAGTTTTCTTTCTATTTTTGTTGATCGGGATGTTTCCTTTCTGTAACTGTTATTTACGGAAACATTCCTCTTTGTAAACTATATATGTACTTTTACCTCCTGTAAATAATACATTCGATTATTTGAAATCAATTCGCTTGTGCTCTTGTAATATGGTATTAGAGTGCAGTGTATAATCGATCAAGAGTAATTTTTTTTTTTCTCTTTGTTCGAGAATTCACTTTGTATGTGCGATTTGAGATTGTGCGTGAGTTCTCCCTGTTTGTGCATGGGCGTGCGCGAGTTCTCGAACCTGTGCGTCGATTTTGAGTGATCGGAAGTTTGGTATCGGGAGTTCATTGGCAGTAGTCTTCTCTTTCATCACATGATCCCTTTGGCTCGTGAAGTCTTCATTCCGTGCGTCTGTGCGTTTGAATTCTCACGTCTTTGTGAAGGACGAAATTTGGAGCCATGTTTGTGTATTCTGTGTGCATGCCCGTGAGTTGATCGTGCGCGCTTGTTTTCTCCTTGCAACTTGAAAATTGCGGCTTCTGAACTCTTGTGTGTGTGCGTTTCACTTGAGAGCCGTTTCTTTTGCGTGGAGACTGTGCCGTGTTCTGTTAGTGCGGCTTCCTGCTTCTACGTGCGTGTTCTGAAGGCCGCGCGAGTGTTTTATCACGTCTGTGATTTCCTTCTTGGTGCGCCTTTATCATCTGGCAGGCTTTTTTGTCTTTAGCCGTGTGTGTGAGACATGTGAAAGACATGCGATCTCCAATCTGTGGAGACTGTTTTTTTTCTTCTGTCGATTTTATCTCTGCTATATGTTGGCCTTTGAAGATATTCTTCCTGCTTGATATCACGACTCTATCATTATTCTGGCTGTTTTGTCTTGTCATTTCAACCATATTTATCTTTTTTGGTCGGTTTGTAGCTCTGCTATGGTGGGCCCCTCTACTCTCAATTTTTTGGGGTGTAGTTACTGCCTTGAGATTCGTGCCATTTTTTTCTAACATATTTCTGCATTTTTGGGGTTTCGTACCTCGTATTTGTTGGATTTTGTGTGTAAAATGGCATCTTTGACCAACATAATGTTGGAAGGCAGTCAACGATTCAATGGTAGAAATTATAACACTTGGAAGCAGCGAATGATGACTATCTTCGAATATCGCTGCCTTGATCAGATTGTTCTAGGTCACAAGACCAGACCAACATCGGATATTAAAGATCAGGAAAAGTAGCAGAATCGTGAAGCGGTGATGCTCATTAAGCTTTCAGTTACTGATGATCAGCTTCCACAGGTTCTGTCCGACAAATCAGCTGCTGAGATTTGGGAGCATTTGGAAACCTTGCATGAGACCTTTGACAAGAGCCGTGCATTCTTTTTGAAGAACCAGTTGTTCTCCATCATGATGGATGAGGGAATGTCCTTACAGGAGCATCTGACAAAGATTCAGGACATCCGTGATCAGTTGGAGGCGATTGGTCGGAAGATGGAGGAAGAAGCCATGGTAGTCATCACTTTGAAAAGTCTACCGAAGTCTTATGAGCACTTTGTTGAAACCCTCAACATTACATTGACTAATGTTGATCTGAAGTTTCCGAAGCTTTGTACCATCCTCTTGCAGCAGGAACACTGGAAACAACAGTTTGGTAGTAGTGCCTCATCGTCCTTTACAGAACAAGCTTTTGCAGCTAAGTCTCAGCCTAAGAATAAAGGGAAAGGTCAACCTTCGCAGTAGAAAGGCTCAAGTCTACCTTCGGGCAGCCCTAAGAAAAAGAACATTCATTGTAATTACTGCCACAAATATGGTCATATGAAGAAGGATTGTTGTCAGTGTTTGGCTTCTGAACAGAAGAAGCAGGGAGGGTCTCAACAGAAAGCAATTGTTGCCGAGCACACCGAGCAGAAGGAATTTTCCTTTTACACTTTTATGGCTAAAAGATTTGCAGATCATGTGAAGTCCTTTGCTTGGTACATTGATTCAGGTGCTTCGCAACACTTCACTCATCGGCGTGATTGGTTCACAGACTTCTCTCCCTTCAGTGACTCAGTTATTTTTGGAGGTGAAGAGTATACGATTGTTAGTAAGGGCATTGTTTAGATTCAGTCTGGTGGGAGGAATCTCATATTCCTCAATGTATACTACATTCCTGGCATGGAATTGAACCTTCTCTCTGTTAGTCAGATTATGCGACATTCTCCTCAGTTGGATGTGGTATTTAGTGCACATAAATGTTCGATTGTTGATCGAGAGACTCACACCACTGTGGTTGTTGGTATTGAGGATCATGGTCTATATAGACTTGTGGATACAGGTGATTCTCCAAAGTTAGCCATGGCAACTAGAGTTCTTTCTGCACTAGTCTTTGGCATCAACGGTATGGGCACTTAAATGTGCACTATCTCTCTTAGCTAGCTCGGGAGGGACTTGTAGCTAGTTTACCTGAGATCCAGACTTAGCATCATGGAGTTTGTGGAGCTTGTCAGGTTGGGAAGCAGCACAGGACTCTGTTCATGGATGGTGACTCATGGCGAACCTTTAAGGTACTACAGTTGGTTCACGCTAATGTACGTGGGCCAATGAATACACCTATTATTGGTTGCAGGTATTTCTTGCTTTTTGTTGATGATTTCAGTCGTAAAATGTGGGTGTACTTTCTTAGGCAAAAATCAAATGTGTTTATTGTATTTCAGAATTTTAAGGCCTTAGTAGAAAAAGATTCTAGTTGTTCCATACTCACTCTTAGGTCAGATAATGAGGGGGAATTTTGTTCTATTGCTTTCTCCAACTTCTGTGATACACATGGCATCAAACGCCAGTTGACCACACCCTACACTCCTCAGTAAAATGGTTTTGTCAAGCGGCGCAATTGTACAATCATTGAGATGGCCCGCTCCATGTTACAACACATGAGTGTTCCTAATAAATATTGGGTAGAAGCAGTCTTCACTATAGTCTATCTCCTTAATCGGTCTCCTACACAGGCTGTTAAGGGGAAGACTCCTGAGGAAGCTTGGACTGGTCGAGAACCTAGGATCAGTCATTTGAAAATCTTTGGCTCTTTAACATATGTATGGATTCTAGATGCCAAGCGCTCCAAGTTGGATTCCAAGAGTCAAAAGCTTATGTTCATAGGGTACAGTGACAACCATAAGGCTTACTGGTTGATTGATGTAGACACTGATCGTCTCATCTTCAATTGTGATGTTTTTGATGAAGAACGAGGACCCTTTAACATTTCCTCATCTGTGCAACATTTTGAGGATCAGCCTTTGAAGGCTTCTGATTTGGGTGTTCGTCTTCCATTAGGTCCACCTGATGGGAGGGATGATGAAGATTCTGTTTTTGATGATGCTCAACCTGATTTTCCTCTGGATGGTATTGATCTTCCACCTGATGAACCTGCTCCAGATCCACAACCAGTTCCGGCTCCTCCTGTTACATCAGATGTTGGCAGTTCTCCTCTCCGGCCTAAATGGTGGGCTAGGACTATTGGTGATCTTCATGATGATAAGCTCATCGAGGGGAGATTGTCCAAAAACAAGAGCAAACAACAACATACAGTTAATTTTACTCTCATGGCCAACATTCACAGTGTCTATGAGCCTCAGACATATTCAGAGGCTAATGGAATTCCTGAGTGGGAACAAGCTATGGAGGCTGAATACCAGAGTCTTCAGAAGAATCACACTTGGGTCCTTTCTGATCTTCCTCCAGGGAAGAAGCCCATTAGCTGCAAATGGGTGTATAAGGTTAAGTACAAAGCTGACGGAACCCTTGACAAGTACAAAGCACGTCTCGTTGCTAGGGGGTTCTCATAGAAGGAAGGCATTGACTACGAGGAGACTTTTGCTCCTACAGCCAAGATGAGTACCATTCGGCTCGTCCTTGCCTTAGCAGCCCAGTTTGGTTGGAAAGTCCATCAGATGGACGTTAAGAGTGCTTTCCTCAACGGCGAGTTGAAGGAAGAAGTCTACATGACGTGGCCTCTAGGGTTCAAGGTTGCTGGTAAAGAACACAAGGTGTGCAGACTAGTAAAAGCACTCTATGGCTTGAAACAGGCTCCTCGGGCTTGGTACATCAAGATTGACAAGTACCTCACAAATCATGGCTTTCAGAGGAGTCCATCTAACTCTAATATGTCAAACATACTGGTAGTGATATTCTTATTCTTGTTGTCTATGTGGATGAGTTGATCATTACTGGCAGCTTGGCACATTTGATCGCTAAGATCAAACAGGATTTGTGCAGCACATTTGACATGACAGATTTGGGACTTTTGCATTACTGTTTAGGTGTTGAGGTTTGGCAGACCGAGAGCAGTATCATCATCTCCGAGTCCAAATATGCTCGAAGTCTACTGGATAAGTTCTGAAAGTAGAATTGCAAACCTGCCTCCACACCCCTGGAAAAGGGCTCAAGTTGTCAGCTAAATCAGACTCACTTGTAGTAGATGAATCCTTGTTCAGGCAACTAGTCTAGTGGGCAGCTTCATCTATCTCACTGCCACTAGACCTGACCTCAGTTTTGCAGTGAGCTACATTTCACGCTTCATGACAACCCCCAAGGCTGATCATTGGGTAGCAACGAAGCGTGTGCTGTGTTATGTGAAGGGCACTTCTGATTTTGGACTTCTTTACACTAGGGGTCATGATCCTAGACTCATTGGTTACATAGACTCAGATTGGGCAGGTTCGGTTGATGACAAAAAATCAACATCTGGGTATGTCTTCAGTTTAGGATCTGGTGTAGTCACATAGACTAGTAAGAAGTAGCAGGTAGTAGCTCTTTCCTTGACAAAAGCAGAGTATCGAGGAGCAATTAAGGCAACTTGTGAGGTAGTTTGGCTTCCTCGGATGCTTGTGGATATGCAGATAACTCAAGCAGGTCCGACTCCCTTGTTCTGTGACAATCAGGGAGTTCTCAAACTTGCCAAAAATCCAGTCTTCCATGAAAGAACAAAGCATGTGGAAACTCATTGCCACTTCATTCGGAAGCTTGTTGAAGACGGATCAATTCAGTTGCTGTATGTTCCAATAGAGGAGCAGACAACATATATTCTCACCAAGTTGCTTAGTCCAGATAAGTTTGTAAAATTCAGGGGGCATCTTGGTGTAGTTGATAGATTTAGCATAAAGGGATGGTATTAAAATAATATTTTGTAATTATTTAATGCTCATTATGTTGTAACGTATCTGTATTCTCCCGCCTTTAGTTTTCTTTCTATTTTTGTTGATCGGGATGTTTCCTTTCTGTAACTGTTATTTACGGAAACATTCCTCTTTGTAAACTATATATGCACTTTTACCTCCTGTAAATAATACATTCGATTATTTGAAATCAATTCGCTTGTGCTCTTGTAATATGAAAGAGAGGAGATTTGTGTTGTTGAGACTTGAGAGAAGCACATACATCTGGAGTTGCTGGTCATTTTGGGGTCACAAAAACAGATTGCAATTTGCAGTGGTATGTATATTGGCCCTATATGCAAAGAGATGTTGCAAAATTTATTTGTATACCATGCAGTGGTAGCAAGTCCAATAATCGAAAATTAGGACTGTACTGGCTACTTTTAGTCCCAACTTTTCCATGGGAGAGTATTTCAAAGGATTATGTTAGAGGATTTCCCATGACATGGAAAAGACATGATTATTTGTTTGTGGTGGTTGATAGATTCAAAAATTGTGTGTTTTAATTTGATGTAGAAAAACATTGACAGGGAAGGATGTGGCTGAATTGCTTTTTGCAAATGTTTGGATACACACTCAAAGTATCTTTTTAGACTGAGATTCCAGATTTCTTGTCTAATTTTTGGTGCACACTTTGGCAGAAAATGAATACCAAGCTGAAGAGCATGGCTTTCCATCTGCAAACAGATGGATGAACTGAAATGGTAAACACGACCTTGGTTCAGCTAGATTGTGGATACAATTTGAAGCATCCAAACTCAAAGACATGGGATGAGAGCATAGCATATATTCTGCATTCCTACAACATGTTATGGGTTTTTACCTCCTAGCCCAGTGGATGTGCTTGCATGACAGCCCTATGAGAAGGCAAAGAGATTGACTTAGAGGTGGGTAGAGCTGAGTTCATAGAACATATCAGGCAACTGCAGATCCAAGTACAGGAAAAGCTTGGATAGCCAAGAGAAGTGTAAATACAGCATGACCAGCATTGCATTGAACAGAAATTTAAGGTGGGCGATCAAGTTTGGTTGTATTTGAGCAAGGAAAAAATGCAGGGAGCAACAAGAAAGATGAAACCTTTGAGGCATGGACCTTTCTCAATTTTGGAACTAGTTGGTAAAAATATCTTTTGGCTTGATTTGGTACCATACATGAAAGCATATGTGGTGGTTAATGTTGAAAATTTATGACTGTTTGGGCCTTCAATGCTGGAAGAGGAGGAATTGGTTTTACTATCCACGCAGTCCATTGGAGGAGCTTGAGTAGGATGTGGTACTTTAGAAGAAGGAAAGATAAACACACAAGGGACTCTAAGAAACCTGGTTGATTGGGTTGAAAGGCCAATTTCCTTCCAAAGCAAAGTGGTACCCCAAGAATGATTTTGGGAAGAATTTTTTACACCTTTTTAGGTCTTTGAGATTTTGGGGACAAAAACCCCCCTAATTAGGGAGGAGTGATCTAAGAATGGGATCCTCATTATGATCAAAAGGTCATTTTTAAAATCCAATTCAGTCAAAGTGTTAAATTCAAATCAATTTTCATATTGAAGTTGTTTCTGTTAGCTGGGCACATTTAGGAGGCATGTATAGGGTTGTTGAAGACTAAGGATGATTCAAAGTATCCTGGGAAAGAGATGATTTTGCACACAACTTTGAAAAATGAAGTATTTGACTCAAATATGTAGGTTCACCCCTTTTAATAGTCGGTTTGCCTTGACTAATGTCACTAGTAAAACTGACAAATGCAGACATAATGGACATGGAAAGAAAACTGAAGCAATTGCCAGTTCATTTTGACTTTCAAAGGTCAGATTTCTTGATTTCCATTACCTTGGGAATTCAAATATCTACTTAGGAGGTTTTGCAATCCTTTTTTGGGGTTGGCACGCTTGTGTTACCTTTAGGAAAAGAGGAAATATGTAGGTTTGGCCATTGTTTGACAAGGCTTTTGGCAGAGCAGCTCTTTGTGGATGGATGGAAGACTCTTCTCATTTGTTGAGGAGTTGTAGGAGTCTGTTATGTATTGACATTCGTTCATGTTGTTATATGACTGATTATAGTGGATTTTGGAGAGTATTTACTGATCCAATTGTAGTTTTTTTACCCTTTTTGGGTTTCTCTAGACCAAATCTTGTGTCACAATCCTCGTCATGGTTTTACCTCTAGTACTTTATTTGAGTAATTATTTCTCATATTACATTCATTTGAAGATTGTTTGAGTAGCTAGCATTAGAGATTTGCAATTGGTGTATTGGTTTGAAATATTTAGAATAGTTTATAGATCAAATTAGTACTTCTCTCCATTGAAAATTATAATAATATGTTGACTAATATCCTTTTTAGCAACAATTTCTAATGCATCCATAAAGGCCTCTATGCTAATCTTTGATTATTTGAAATTGATTATAATCATTATATAACTATTATTTAGAATTTCTGCTTGTGCTTTTGAACTATCTCTAGCTTTAAAGTCCATATAAATCTCCTATCTCTTGGAGTAGGCTAATATGATTGTGGATAAAAGAAATTTATACATAATTTAAAAAAAATCTAAAATTTATTTCTTGTTTTAATCTGTTTAATATGAGGAGTATTGGTGGCCTAGGAACCAAAGACACCACTGACAATTGAGGTGTAACCAAGGGGTGGCAAGCCCCTATAACTCCTCGATTGCCCTATAGTGGCCCCACATTGCAGTACAACATTGTAATTGGGTTTCAAACCTGCGACCATTGTTCGTTTGTTTTAATAGCTCAATTGTCCAGACTACCTTTAGGGGCTAAGTATACAACATTTTGTTTGTTATTAGCATTTGTGTAGGTGACTTTGCTAGCACTTCTAGCTGTCAAATAGCAATTGAGTAGAAAGAAAATGGATGAAAGAAGTAATTTGACCAAAACGCTACGATTTTTAAGAATGGAACGACTTGCAAAAATAACAAGTGAATAATAAGTCTTTGGTTGATAGAAATGATTGGTGAAGTTAATGGGCAATAAAGTTACAATATGTAAAGACCCATACTAAAAGCATAAAAAATAACAAACCCATAAATACTACAACAATAATATTTTTTAATTTTTATATTTTATTCAAACATACATATAACTTGAAATTCACTAGTTTGATACAACTTACAAATTTTAACATGCTAGTTTGATACACAGACAATTCTAGAACACTTCTGAAGCTTTTGAGTTATTCTAAATTTCAATATACTTGAGGGATTATGTCCACAAGATGATCTGATTTGCCACGCTTTTCCATATCCAAATGCCACCAACTGTTGTTATAGTACTGCAAACCTGAGAATGTAGTTGATTTTTATTTTCAAATGTTTGAAGTCACTTTCTCTTTTCCTCCTAGTGCAGCTTATATACTCTATATTCTTCCTCACTCAAAGTTAATCCTAGCCCTCAATCAATGGCAGTCTGAGACTCTGACTAACAAATTCCGTCTTCATTCAGTGGCAATTAACTGGCAATTCCATCCTTATTTAACTGACCCTAATTTACTCATCACCCTTATTTCCTTATTTAACTGACACTAGCTGGCTCATCTGCCTTATTTCATGATTTAACTGATCTTTACTATTGCTACATTGCTAGTTTTACTCAATTCTACTCCTATGTTGGTATTTCAAAATGTGTTAAAAAGTGGACATTACAAATCCTCCGGCCCTAATTGTTTGCTCTCAAACAAGACAAAGTTGGGTGATCTGAAATATCAGTTGGCTCACAATTTGAAGTTGTTCCATGAATGATGCAAGCAGTCAAAGATCACAACTATTACTTTAGATTCATCATTCATCCGTGCTCGTTGAAACAAGTTGCTCTCATGATAAAGTGCACTGAGAGTAATTCTCAAAGAAGTGTGTGCAATAGCTTCTTGGGTTGCTTTTGTGGTCATTGAACTTAAATTGACAAAAGTATTGTGGAGTGCATAAACAGCACAAGGATTGTCCACATGGACATGTTGGGAGTTTGATAGTGCAAGAATCTCCTCGAAAATTTTCTTAAATGCCAGTGACTGTATGATAACATTTAAGAAATAGTTGTACTCAACTTCATTCAGCAAACCCTTTCCAAAAGTTTCCACTTCAGTTGCTACTTTTAGAGCCAAACCACTTGCAGTTTTTGCAGGGCTGTCAATGATAGGGTAGCCAACTTCAGTTTTAGTAGCTGTGTGTAAATTCAAAGAATTGCGCTTGGCATGAGAGGCATCAAGCCTTTGGAAAACTGCTTGCTCAAGCTTTGCTTGAAAATGTTCCCTGTCATCTTCTTCAACATGTAGTTGTCTTAATGTCTTTGAGTGGGTTTCACTTGAAGCAACCCTAGATTTATCATTAAACATCACACCTTGCTTTAAACCTGTTCTTGCCTCTTTAAAGGATTATGTGGGAGTGAATTTGGCATTTTAGCACACTATTCTCAACAACTTGACTATTTTCATGTTTTGAAGATACTTTAGGGATGCATATATTTGTGCCGCGTTTTTGGCATTTGCTTGACAACCTTATGTCTACTTCTGTGCCATTGTGCCTTTTGCCCAAATGAATTGAACCTGCCACGTTTTGTTACCTGTGGGGAATTATTTGCATCACTCCTATAAGAAGAATGCAGATCATAGTCCTGCAATCTGTGCCTCTCTTGCTTCATCACACAAGCATGGTTGCAGAGAATGCAATATTTGTAGTCTCCTATATATTGAGATAAGGCTCAATAATACTTGAATTAGATTCTTTCAGTATACTCCTATAAGAAGAATGCAGATCATAGTCCTGCAATCTGTGCCTCTCTTGCTTCATCACACAAGCATGGTTGCAGAGAATGCAATATTTGTAGTCCCCTATATATTGAGATAAGGCTCAATAATACTTGAATTAGATTCTTTCAGTATACAACCATCATCTTTCTTCTTCTACTTGCTTTTTACTTATTTTTGCAAGGCACTTTTGTTTGCCTCTTAATTTTTCTTTGTAATTCCAATGCTTCCTCAAACTTTCTTTCTTCAGCTTCAATCTCGAATTGCCATTTAGTTCATCTTCTTCTTGTCTCTTTGATTCTTCTTCTCTAATCCATAATTGGTTCCAGTTTTCTCTTGCTCATCTTTAGTAACAATAGGGTTTAGCGTGAAGTGGGTATTCAATTTTTGGATCCAAGCTTGGGCTAAAGCTTTGTTGGATCCATAAAATGAGGGATCAGTTAGCTTCCCCAATCTGCTTTGTAGATCTTTGGGAGTTCGGTTTGGTGTGGGTCTCTTTTCATTCCTAGTTTTGGTTTTTGATTTCAATGTATAGAAGTTCACGAAGGAGATGTTTGGTCAAAACCATTGTAACGAGACTCGCCATGACTCGCCATGACTCGGCGAGTCCCGGGCCGAGCCAGCCTGGCCGAGTCTGGGGAGCTCGGACTCGGACACGCCGAGTCCAGAGCCGGACTCGCCGGACTCGCCGGACTCGCCAGACTCGCCAGACTCGCCCAGACTCGGAGAGTCCCGACCCTGTGACCCGGCCGCGGCAGCAAGAAGTTAAAACACTAAAAAAACATAAAACTAAAAGTTAAAGTTAGTTTTTTTTGTTCTATATGTTCTCTCCAACCCTAAAAGCAACTTCATTTCACTCTTTTGGCAAAATAGGAGGAGAAGAGAGAGTTGTGAAGAAAAATAGGAGGAGAAGAGAGGGCAACCAGCAAATTGTTTAAAACAAAAGCAAGGTCATATATCATTTGGGAAGCTTCATACTGCTAAGGAGGTGCATTGAAAGTTCATTGCTAGTGATTGGGAGGAGTTTGCATTGCATTCCAAGCCAAATCTAAGAGGTAAGTTTGATTTTAATGGTTTTTTTTGTGTTTTTTTAACAAATAATTCATTGTAATTTGTAAAATCATTGTTTTTAAATTATTATAGTTTGCATTTTTATTTACAAACCCTACTTGCAACTTAAATAATTTTACAAACCCTACTTGTTATTGCAGCCACATTCATTTGCAAATCAAACCATATTATTATTTTCACAATGTCTCAAACCCCAGTCAGAAAAGACCCTGCTTGGAAACATGCTGAAATCTTTCCCGGAATGAAAAGAGGAGAAGCAAAATGTAAATACTGCAAAACAATATATCATGGAGGCATAAATAGATTGAAATACCACCTTGCACGCATACCCATCCATGATGCAGTGGGCTGCACCCTAGCACCTATTGAGGCTGTTCGTGAAGTGCAGGTGCAATTAGAAAATTTTGAAAGGCAAAAAGAAATTAGAAAGAGACAGAGGGAGGAGTTGGCAGGTGTTGGAGTTGGACAGGGACTTGGTGCTGTTGGAGATGCTTCTTCCATGCCTCCATACCGTCCTAGTGCTAGTGCTTCTGCTAGTGCTTCTGCTTCTGCACCATCTATTCCTATGCGTACTCCTAGTGCTGGTGGCGCTGCTACTGCTAGTGGTAGTGGCAGTATTAGTATTGGCCCTAGAGTTCGTAAATCTAGGGTGGACTCATATTTTGTACCACGCACTACTCCTGGTTCCCAACCGTCGCTTGAGAGCATGGGTTGGAACAAGGATGCACACGATGCAGCAAAAAAAACAATTGCAGACTTTTGGTACTACTGCACCATTCCCTTCCATGTAGCCAGGTAATTCTTTTTTCGTTTAATTGTTTTAAAATTTATATTTAAATTTTATTGTTTTAGAATTTAGATGTATCTCACTATCGAATTCAAATTTAAAGTTAAAAACTTAAATCTTTTCATTTTATGACATGTTTTAGGTCTCCTTTTTGGCAAAACATGGTTGATGCAATAACCATATGTGGGGCGGGGTTCAAAGCCCCCAGCGAAGATGAATTAAAGGGCCCACTTTTGACTCAAAAGGTGGCGGATGTGAAAGCACAATTAGAGGAGCAGCGTGTGCAATGGAGGAGGATTGGTTGCACCATCATGACTGATGGTTGGACCGATAGGAGAAATAGGACGCTGTTGAACTTTCTAGTTTCCTCTGGAGGTAATTGTACTTACCTTAATACATTGATATTTGAATTTGATTTAGTGATTAATAATTTAATAAGGCTGATTTATGTTTTTAATTTATTGAATAATTGGTAATTTGGTTTTGCTTATTTTTTCAGGTGACACTGTCTTCATAAAGTCCATTGATGCTTCCGCCCAATTCAAAAATGCCACATACTTATGTGAGGCTATAGAGGAGGTGATAGCCGATGTGGGGGAAGAAAATGTAGTTCAAGTGGTGACAGATAATGCAGCAAATTATGTTGCTGCTGGTAGATTATTGATGGAGAGGCACCCAACTATATTTTGGACTCCATGTGCCGCCCATTGCATTGACCTCATGATGGAGGATCTTGGCAAGCTCCCATGGATAAAAACATGTATGGAATCAGCAAGAAACATTTGCAAATTTGTTTACAATCATGCATGGGTGCTTAACCTTATGAGGCAATACACGGGGTTGAGGGAGTTGTCTCGTCCTGGCATCACTCGGTTTGCATCAAATTTTATCATGTTGCAATCCTTGATTCGGTCAAGGGCACCTTTGAGGCGCATGTTTGCTAGTGAGGAGTGGTCTTCCTCATCCTTTTCTACAAGCACTGCAGGGATTGCTGTGGCTGATTGCATATTTGATGAGGCAGGGTTTTGGACACCAGCAGATGAGATTGTGAAGGTAACATTTAATTCTTTATTATGTTTTAATTTTTAATCATATCTTACTTTTATTTGTTCATTTTCATTGACAGTCACACTTACTTATTTGTGAAACATGTTTGCACTTTGCAGTTTATTGAGCCCTTGCTAGTTCTCCTACGAGTTGCAGATGGGGAGAAGCCCGCAATGGGCTACATATATGAGGGCATGGATAGGGCCAAAGAGGCCATTAGATCAGTCTATGGTGGAGTTGATGATAAGTATCGTCCCATTTGGGAGATCATTGATAGGAGATGGCAAAACCAACTCCATAGGCCCATCCATGCAGCCGCATGTTTCCTAAATCCGGCCTTCCACTTCCGCCGTGATCTCCGTGCAGATAGAGAAATTCTTAGTGGGCTCTACTCGACGATAGAGAGAATGTTGCCCGCTGTTACTACACAGATAGTGCAGGAGATAGATGCCTTCACTAAGGCACGAGGAGACTTCTTTGCACGTCAAATGTGCAAAGATAGTAGGACAAAATTAATGCCAGGTAAAAATATATTTAAGGCAATAATTTTCATCTTTTTATATTATAATTTATTATTAAATGTTGAACTTGAACTTGAAACTTGAAATGAGATTGATTTTGTTTCTTTTTCTCATCTCAGATGGATGGTGGGAGATGTTTGGTTCTGATACACCGAACCTGCAAAATGTTGCCATACGAATATTGAGCCAGCCATGCAGTTCATCCGGTTGTGAGCGCAATTGGAGTATGTTTGAGCACATACACTCCAAGAAGCGCAATAGATTGACAGTGGAGAGGATGAATGACCTGGTATATGTTCATTACAACCTTCGGCTCAGATACAGGAAGGCTTTTGACCACGACAACACCCCGATCTGTTTAGAGGAGGTTGATCCACAGTCTGAGTGGATCACTGAGGCTACAGACGCAGTCTTTAGTGACGAGGACCTTGATTGGGTGGACCAGGCAGAGAGAGAGGCTGAGGTTGTAGCCATGGCTGAGGAGGAGGCTAGAGCACGAGGAGACATAGCTACTGGTGGTGAGAGTGGTATGGGGACTCAGACACAGGCAGAGACTATGGCTGCAACTGCAACATCATCCAGGACCTTTAGACGCCTTCGTAGGAAGGATGCTGGCTCCACTGTGCCATAGGCATAGAGTGATAGACTTATAGCTATTGTTTTGAATCTTTTGATATTTCATATTTGTATGGAACATTTGATGTCATGGATTTCATTTTCCATGAGTTTTGTATACATTTGACTAATTTTATATATCAAAGTATGTTATTTCCTTCAGCAGCGCAACTACAATTTGTGTACTTTATACTTATGTGATCATTGTATATTTGTGTATGTGATCAAATTTGCTTTTATTTGTGTTGTATTCAATAAAGGGTGCTTGAAACAAGTTTTAAATCTTTAAAAATCTCTAATTTTCTAAGGTTTTTTCAACTTTTTTCATTTTGCCGAGTCTGCGCCGAGTCCGAGTCCGAGTCGCCGAGTCGCCGAGTCGAGTCACCCTAGCCGAGTCCGAGTCTCGTAACTATGGTCAAAACTCATTGCTCTTTTCCTTGTATTCAATGTGGAGAGCATCCAAGTCATCCTCCTCCAAGTTGTCCATATCCTTTCTTGAGGCATGCCTTCTCTCTGTAAGAAAGCAACTCTTGGTAGTCCGGTACTAGTGACTGATTTCAATGGGGTGTTTTATGGTTTGCCGCTAAAGATGAGGATATCCCTTGTGTACCATTACCTGAAGTCATAGTGGCATGGTTTGGTCTGTGCATCTGCATTCTCTAGTGAGGAGATCGATGAGCTGTTGCTGCCCATCCTTTAAGGATTTCATCATGTTGAAAATTCCATCTATTTATCTTTGCATAACATCTTTTGTTTCCTTCTTTCCCTTAGATTTGGTTTCTCTATCCTCAATGACATCTAGTAACCTTTTTCTAATGCCTTCCTTAGGGTAGATAGGTCTTGGCTCTGATAGCTCTATGAAAACCTGAACTAAAAGCATACAAAATAAAAAACCCAGAAATACTACGTTCAATAAATGTATTTTTTAATTTTTATATTTTATTCAAACATGTGTATACAACTTGAAATTCACCAGTCTTATACAACTATCAAATCTGAAACTGCTAGTCTGATACACATACAAATCTAAAACACTTTTGAAGTTTGTGAGTCATGTTAACTTTTGATTTGCTCCTTGAGGGTTTCTGTCCCTAAGATGATCTTATTTGTCACACGTGAAGGGTTCTGTCTCTACATGCCAGTAGCTGTTGTGACAATATCAGAAGCCTAAGGATGTTGTTGTTTTTTGTTTTTAAATTTTAGTCACTTTCTTTGTTCCTCCCAACACTGCCTATATACTTTAATGCTTCTTCAATCATAGTTAATCCCTGTCCTCAATTGATGACAATTTGACTAACAAGTTCTTCCTCAAATGACGGCAGTTTGACTAACAATGCAAGTTTCTTCCTCAATCAATGCAAGTTCCTTCCTCAATCGATGGCAATTAACTGATAATTCCATCCTTATTTAACTAACCCTAACTGACTTATCCACCTTATTTCCTTATTTCGCTGATCCTAACTGACTCATCTTCCTTATTAAATAATTTAACTGACCCTAACTATTACCATGCTGCCAGTCCACTCACTCAGTGCTACTCCTATGCTGCCAGTTCAAAAGGGGTCAAAAAGGAGGCATTACATAATAATAGATTTGTGTTGACATGAGAGATAGAATAGACAATCACCCATAACACATCAAAATTTGCAATTAATAAAGGCCAACACATAGAATTGATCCCTTAATAGTGGGTTGACCTGAAATGTGCTTACTAGTGTCTTTCTACAACTTCATGTTATAGGAATAAATAGAGGAAGATGTTATTGTATCTTAACAACCAATGGACATATTTCATTGTGGAAAAAAAGGTGTTAGGAATCATTCTAATGGAAAAGAAAGTGATGCTTAGATGGAAATTAATACAACAAAAGGATATCTTAAGATGGAGTTTTTTCTTCATTTCTTGTTTTATAGATTAATTTGGATGAAACAGACATTTGTTCAGAAGCATGGAGTTCTATTAGTATCATGTTTCAATGGATCGTGGATGCTTAGAGTTTTCCTCTTCATTTTGATCTCACTGTGTCATCAATGCAAACTGTGGGATGATTCTTCTTTCTTGCCACTGACAGCTTTGGGCAGTTTTATGCTTTTAACAAAAAAATTTAAGATCATTTTAAGGTTATCACTGAGGTAGCCTCTACACTTTGGCCTAAATTGCTGTTATTTGTTAGCTTTTGATGTCAAGCTTTTCTCAAATATGTTTATCCATTCCTGTAATTCTCTTAAAATTCAATTATCAAAATTTCATATAATTCTACAGAATATTTTTAGTTTGCTAATTGCTGTATTGGCATGCACACTATGACTGTAATTTTAAGTGTGTTTTATGAGTTTTGGAGTAAAACATACCAAGGGAACAGTAGAATTGTGTTATGAGGTTTGTTTTGAAAGTTTAGCATTTTAAACATTCTAGGTTTGAAGTGATAATAAAAAACTGAATGTTCTGTCTTGCAGGAGGTAGGTAATATGATTCCTGATAATTTTAAAAGGAATAATCTGATATTGCTAAGCATCAAGAACTCTGGTAAAGAGGGCCTATATACAGACTTATTATACATCCTACGCTTTGGAATAAGGAGGTAAGAATTTTTCCCATTTAACTAAATTCAATTTGTATTTTATAAAAGATGTTCAAAGAAGATCTATGTTGAGGCCTGATTATTTTTTCTTCATTTGGCTCTTGGGTAAAACACATAATTCATAAACAAAATGAGTGTTAATAGAGTAATTGTTAATATGAAAGGACAAAAGTAAAAGATCTTCCCCATCAAACAAGATAAGTATGCTAATAGTTGGTTATTTCCTTCCACTTTCTTTTTTGTCTTAAGTCATATGAAACAAGCATAAACAGTTGAATTATTTTGAGATGGTTTTTTTATTAAGAGCATGAAAACCACGAAAGCATAATTGGGAGAGAAATATATGAAATTGTGTACTTTATATTGTGAAAACTCTGTAAAACCAAGGAAGTACATGCCTTTGTACTTAAAAAGTGAGGTGCTAACATATAATTTTTAAAAAGGATTCATGCAGACAAATGGAAATGAAGAATATGTGCTCATTAAAGCTCAATTTTCTCTACTAAGATGTGGGTCATTACTTTCTAACTGCATGTGCTTTGCAATGTCATGTGCTAGTGCTCCAAGTAATATTGTGCAGTCTTGTTCTCCTTCCTGCAAAGACATATTCATATCTAGAGCCCTTTAGAGTCTGTTTCACTAACCAACAAATTTTTGGTTATCCTTTAAGGCTTAGAGGATTCTAATTTTTGCTTCTTGATTGGATGGCTCGAGTTACAGTATTTTATTTGTCTGCTTCTTTATGAACTAACTCGTTTCTGACATCTCTTTGCAACAAGGAGAGCTGCTTATTACTAGGCACTTGGTTTCTCAGTTACTGGTATTATAAATAGGGCCACATTTTCCATATCTAGCCTGTAACCCTGAGATCCTTGACACTCCAACATCTATGGCATGAAAAGCTTTTGTAAACTTTGAATCAGTAACTCTGAAGCACAAATTTTTATGTGAATCATATCTGAAGGATCGACTATATTAATTTATTAAGCACTTTTTTTAGTATCGAAATCTGTTTACATATCTCTTTTGGGATCAAGGAGTGAGAGGGCTCAAAATATCCTGGTGCTTTCCTTCCAAAATTCAAAACAGTTTGGGGAATATTCCTCCCTGGGGCACTTCTATTGCATTGGATTTATGTTGAAACCCCCTTTTCAATACACAAATTTGTTTCTCTTGCATAACACTTGTTCCTTCCTATGGGGTTGAGTAATATTTTATACCTCAGATCTTAGGGTTGATTTTCAAGCTTCTCTGTATTAGATTGATAATCTTTATTATACCCTAGAATATCATGATGAGTGAGTGAATTTCATGATCAGTAATGAATATCTCTACTTACTTTCGTTTAACTTCTTGCTTTCATAAGCAATCATCATTCTATCAATGTCTAAAACAAGCTAGATATGAGAAGCCTCACTAAATAGTCTTGTACAAAAGCTTTGATTTCCATTTCATATTTCAGAGATATTTCAAGCAAAGAAGAAGTCTTTAATACAATGCATTATCTAAGTGTTGAATTATGTACAACTGTAGTGTCATGTTTTGGGAGAAGGAGGTTAATGTGAAAAGAGTGTAATCAGTTGTTTCCTTTGAGCATCTTTTTTAATTATATTATTGAGTTACTTGGCACAACTCTATGGCACCACAGTTTTTATCTTTGGTAATCACATTTGTAATCTTTGCTTAGATAGTTTAATGTTCATCAGAAAGAGTGTCAAAAACACAATAATTATTGACAACACAGATATTTCAGAGTATTATTAAACAATCTCAGTTTGACCATCACTCTGAGGGTGATAACTTGTGCTGGGGTTTAAGGTGGTACCCATAGGTTTAAATTTTTTCTTATATTGCTAGTGAATTTCAAATTTCTATTGCTAACAATGTTATTTGAAATTTCATGTAATCCTTTTTCTTTTTTGCTAATTAAAATCACATCACTTAAATCTTAATTGCTGTTCCTTTGTAAGTTGCTGTTCTAACATAAGGAAGTTGCACCATATACACAATTGATTGCTCATCTTTATACAAGTCTTGTCTTCGCTAGAAGGAGGTTGGCTTTTGACATCAATGACAACCTATTCCAACAATCTCCCCCTTTGTCATTGATGGCAACCTAACTATGAATACAATTTTTTATTATTGCTCCCCTTGTCTGTATTGCTCCCCCTTGCTCTAATTCTCCCCCTTTGACATCAATGGCTCTGCTGCTCTGAAACTTCTTTTTCACAGAGCTGAATTATTATGACAATAATCAGCTCCCCTGAAACCAGACTTATTCTCAATGATTTGAGGAGAGTGATATCACTCCCAATTTCTGTCGTAAGTACTCAAAAGTTTCTTTGGAAAGAGGCTTTGTAAAAATGTCTGCAAGTTGCTTCTTTGTTTCTACATATTCCAACTTTACTTGCCCATTTGCCACTTGTTCCCTTAGAAAATGATACTTGATAGGGATGTGCTTTGTCCTAAAGTGCATTACTGGATTCTTGGAAATGTTAATTGCACTTGTATTGTCACACAGTATAGAGATAGGATGATCATCTTCTATCTTGACATCTTCCAACGTTTGCTTCATCCATAGAACTTGTGTGCAACACGAGGCTGCTGTTATGTATTCTGCTTCTGCTGTTGACAAGGAAACAGAGGCTTGCTTCTTACTCAGCCATGACACAAGACAATCTCCTAGAAAGAATGCATGTCCACTCGTGCTCTTTCTATCATCAAAGTTGCCAGACCAATCTGCTTTTGTATATGATGTGAGAGAATTCATTTCCTCTCGGATACAATAGCCCGAAATCCATAGTGCCCTTTTAGATATTTAAATATCCTTTTGACCGCATGCACATGAGTTTCCTTTAGTGTCGCCTGAAACCGAGCCACCATACCAATGGCTTACATTATATCAGGTCTTGTAGCTGTCACATATAGTAAACTTCCAATCATGGACCTGTAAAGAGTTTGATTAGCTCCAGGAGATTCATCATTCTTACTCAATTTACATCTTGTAACCATGGGAGTACTTATTGGATTACAGTCCTCTATCCTGAATTTCTTCAACATTTCCTTAATATACTTTGTTTGTGAAATGAATATCCCTTTATCCGACTGGGAGATTGGCAGCCCAAGAAAGAAAGATAACTCATCCAGCATTGACATTTCAAACTCCTGCATATCTATGGAAAACTCTTGACACATCTTGTCACTGCCACCTTCAAAAATGATATCATCAACATATACTGCGGTTATCAATATATTATCTCCTTCATTTTTGATGTAGAGATTGCTGTTTGCAATACCTTTATTGAAACCTTGCTGCTATAGATACTTACCTAGTCTTGAGTACCATGCCCTAGGGGCTTGTTTCAGCCCATAAAGCGCCTTCTTTAGTTTGCAAACATAGTCATGATCTTCTGATAGAGTGAAACCATCAGGCTGTTCAATATATACTTCTTCCTCCAAATTTCCATTTAGAAACGTTGACTTCACATCCATTTGGTAGACTTTGAAATTTTTGAAAGTGGCTAGGGTTAAGAACATTCAAATGGCTTCCATTCTAGCAACCAGAGCAAAAGTCTCTTCAAAATCAATACCTTCAACTTGAGCATATCCCTTGCATACAAGTCTTGCCTTGTTCCTTACAACTTGGTCATCTTCATTCAACTTATTTCTGAACACCTATTTAGTACCAATTACATTCTTATCCTTGGGTCTTGGGACAAGTTCCCAAGTATCATCTTCTCAATCTGGTTCAACTCTTCATTTATAGCCTCTATCCAACGTGTGTCTTCACTTGCTTCTTTGAAACTCTTTGGTTCAATTTTGGAGAGCAAGGACATATCTTCATTTTTTGAATAATTTACCATCCTTCTTGTTGTTCTTGTCCTACCCTCTTTTATTATCAAATCTTTTGGATGATTCCTTTGTACAAACTTAGATGGTGTCTTTGTTGGTGTCTTTGATGGTGTCTGCTGCTCCACTGTTTCAACATCACATTCCTCTACATTTTCTTTGTCTTCATTGCACTCCTCTACGTTTTGATCATCAACCTCTTGTACCTTTTCTAGAGGATTTCTTTCTTCATCAACTCTTATGTTTGCGCTTTCGACAACTTTGTGCAATCTTTTATTATAGCATTTGTAGGTTTTACTCTTTGAAGAGTATCCAAGAAAAATTCCATCATTGGCTGTTGGATCAAATTTTCCTAGATTTTCTTCATCTCTTCTAATATAGCATGGACTACCAAACACTTTGAAGTACTTCACCAATGTTGGCCTTCCTTCCCATAATTCATACGGAGTTTTTCTGCCATTTACTCTGATTAGACCATGGTTTTGAATATAAACAGCAGTGTGAATTGCTTCTCTCCAGAAAGAATCAAGAACCTTGGATTCATTTAGCATGCTTCTAGCCATTCCTTGGATTGTTCTATTCTTTCTTTCAATTACTTCATGTTCTTGCAGCTGAATAGTATCTTCTTATCCCATGCTTTTCGCAGAAATTTTCAAATTCACTTGAAGTGAATTCTCCTCCTCTATCTGATTGAAGACATTTGATCTTCTGGCTAGTCTCATTCTCCACTAAGGCTTCAAATGCCTTAAATTTGTTGAGGGCTTCAGAATTTTTCTTTCAAGAAAGCAACCCAAGTCATTTTAGAAAAATCATCAATTAAGAGCATAAAATATCTTTCACCTTGCATACTCCTTGTTTTGGTTGGCCCGCATAAATCTGTATGAATCAGCTCTAGAGGCTTTGATGTAGAATACTCCTTGGACTTAAAGCTTCCTCTAGTTTGCTTCCCCAATTGACATTCCTTACAAATTAGTTTGATGGTTTTGAGAGCCTTGGCATATTTCTCACTGCTTCCTAGCTGCTGATCTTGATAAGGTTGTCAAAACTTAGGTGTCCCAATCTCCTGTGCCATAGCCAGCTTTCATCTTCTTGACTCATACAACACTTTCAATGATTTGTGTCATTAATTCAATGTTTATTTAAGCATTAGGCAATTAGTCATCATGATTGGAATTTTAACATGAATAATGTGTAAGTATGATATGAGGGGGGCATAGGTATGATGTGATTGTGAATTTCAATAGAAGCTATGCCGATAATGCAAAAAACCATTACATTAATCAAAGAGTTTACCATATTCTTACATTTAAGATGCGAGGCACTAAGGCATATTCTACCAACATTAGGTTTGGAATGGCAATATTCTTTTTTCCCAAAGGTGAGGGTCAAGCTAAGGGAAGTGTTGATATTCTAGTTTAGTTATTATGTCCCCAATTTACCAGGTAGGACTGCAACATCACATGCTAACCCTCCTGTCATTCTTAGGTGAGGGGGAAGCAGTACTTAACACCACATCACATAGCTAAGGATGGATAGATTATGAGGAAGTTAAGTGTTACACCCTATTTTACAAAAGAGAATATACTAAATCAAATTTTCGTGCATATCTCAGTGTTATTTGTTTCGATTTGTTCTATTTTGCTTCAGTATGAGAATCCTAGAAGAACATAGGTACTCGTAAATGTGTTTATAAGCTGCTTAGTTTTGAAAAATATTGAGGTAACATGCATATAACAAAGTTGTTTCAAGCTTGATGTACAAGAGCATTAATAGACAATGTAATTGTCATTAAACATGTGTACAGGAATGATACCAGTCCCTCTCTCCATATCCACCACTCATCCACAGCTGTACTGGTGACTATATATGTAATATAGCCATAGCCTTATTTATATACCTCTATACCCTATTCAAAATGGTGTCCCCATCCCCACACTTCTACCTCATGCCCCGGGTAAACTATAAGACTAAATAATGAATACAATGTATCATGGAAGCTTTCCTGTTTTGCATGTTAGAGTGTGGATCTTTGTCTATGAATTCAATTTATTGATAAAATTTCTCTTGCAGAGCTGGGAGCAGCTGTTCTTATGACCTCCTTGTAAAGCATGGTGTTCATATTCTGGAAGATTTGGTTATTGAATTAGCAGATGGAATTGCAGCCTTCTTCTTGGAAGTTATATCCATGGACAGGTCCACTTCAAGTGAGGATGAATTGACTAACTTGGTTAAGCCCTCTTACATGTCAACACGAGCTCTTGAAAGATTTCGAAATGAGGTGAATTGTATAATCCTTTCTGTATTTGGAATTCTGTTAATGATTGTGATCCTTGTTCAATTTCTAAAAGAATTTAAACTGGAGGAACCTCAGCTTCTAAGGTGAAAAGGAAAATGGAGGCGGTAATTGTGGAGTATGAACTGTAACTTTGCTGGATGAAAGTAAATGGCATCTTTATGATCATAATTTTTTAATGTTTATGTGCTATAAGCCTACATGGATGCTGCCAAAATTTAGAGTTTTTGCACAGAAGCATTTGAATGTCTGAGATAGGACATATGATATAACTGAATATTCTTTCTTTTAGAACTAACCTTCTGGTACTTCGTAAGGGGAATGCTTTATTTTTTCTGTATCGTTAACAGGTATTAATTGGTTAAAAAAGGAATGATAATGGTTTGTGACTCTTAACTTAGCTTTACTGATTACAGTCTTGTCCTTAATTGGATTTATTGTGTTCTACAGGTTGCTCTGAGCAGGTGGTTACAGGATAACTTCTTTTCTGTGGTAGCCATTTATGAGGATCGGTTTAATTTGTGGACTTTTGAAACAGTCCCTCTTAAAACTCCACCTGCAACAAAGAGCTCTGAGTATAGATGGTGGAAGAAAATGAAATATTTAAAAATGGTAGGAGAGGAACCATTAGAAGACATAGTAATTACGCAGGTTTTACTGCCAATGAAAAGGACAAAGGAATTGAGGGCTTTATTGGGATGGTATGTTCGCAGAAGGATATCTTATTAAAATACAATGCATGCCAATTCTCATTTAGTATCATTGTCTTGTTCATTTTAATTGCATCATTCTTTGATGGCAGTTATTGGAAAATCATATTATAATCTAACCGGTTCATTTCTGTACCATGGTATAGATTTCATCTCAGTTGCATTATTTTTTGGTTGCAGGAGGTATTGCTACAGCATATTTTTGGAAATTTCTGATATTGTGGGGCCTCTATTAAGAGATCTTTTGCAGAGAATTGGCCGAGGTATATCCTTCCTTCTGGTAAGTTTTATTGGAAGATCACTTGGTCTGATTTGTAAAGGTATCAGGCAGTCAGTTAGCTGGAAGCCATAATGATTTAGCGATATAAGGAACCATTCTAACACAAGAAAAATGTCTTATCTCATTGGATGATTACTTGGTCTGATTTTTGAGGTTCAAAGCAGTCTGTCACGTGGAGGCCTTGATAGTATTGCAGGTTAAAGAAACTGTTTACACATGCTTGCCGAGTAAACCTTCCATTTTGTCCATCTTAATGTCATGGATTTATTTTCTTTAATCTTCCTTATCCATTTTTTCTAAGAGTTGTTTGATTCTTGACAATATTCAAATATTGAGTATACTGACCAACAGGATTACAACAGATGTCTAATCATTTTTTGTGCTGCTTAGATAATGAGGGAGTGAAAATTTGGTTGTGACTGTATTGTAAAGGCAATTGGAAGTATGTCATTATGTTTTGGTGTGGCTAAGCTGAACATTTTCTTCTCGGTGTTGAAGATTATAACAGTATATTTTCACTCAGTATGTAGATTACAAATCCAAAACAAATTGAGTAAATTTATTATGGGTGGGATTATTTCACAGAATAAGTTAAATTGTACTGATTTGTAGATTCAGTGAATCTACATTTGAATCTTAGCTTTTGTGAGTTTTGATGGACTATTCTTAGTACAGCTTTAAAATATTAAACAATGCAAAATCCTTTTTAAATTGGATCCTTGTTTACACCTATTTTCATATCTAAATTTAAATTGTATATAAATGCAAGTGAATTGTTGTTAAAAATTTCAATGTATTAAAAAATATTCGAAGCTCACACAACAATAATCCTAAAGAAAGGATTCATGCCAAATTCCTCGTTATGAAAATCCAAACCAAATACAATATTTTTATTATTCTTCCAATAAATGGGACACTGTATATAACCTTGAATATGTTAACCCTAGGGCTAAGATAAATACTTACCCATCAAATACATATTAATCTGAATACTCAGCAACTATAATTTATTTCACGAGTTATCAGTTTGACCCAATACACAAAATACCCATTTCAACACATATCATTATTCGTCATCTAAAGTCATCTACATATAACTCCAAATGTATCATAGCTTTATGTCTAGTTGTTAGGCGATCCAAGAGGATTTGACACTTTCCTCAGCATGACAACTTAACGGCAGGTAATTCACAACAGTGTTAGGATAATCTCAGAACACGTGGATGTACACTGTGATGTCCTAATTCACAATTTATGCTGCACGGTTTCAATAGTGTCAACATTTTTAGTGTCGCTGTTTAATTGTACTTGCTGAAGACAACAAAACAGAGACCATGAACCGAGGGCATTTGAGCAGTTGTATTTCTTGTAGCTGCCATGACATCTATTTACCCCCCTCTCCTATAAATTAATGTATACTATTTACCTCCCCCTCCAATAAATTAATGTATACTAGCCATTCTTTAAATAAGCATGAAGATCTACATGTCGTTGAATGTTCGATCTCTTTTATCATTCTATAGAAATTTGTATAATACAATCTTGCAGCCACAGTTCTGGCATGGGTTTACATTGTTCACGTATTCTCTTTGCTATAGCACTTGTATTATTTTTGTTGCTTTCTTATCTCTTCCAAATCCTTTCGACAGACTATCATAAGAGTGGCAGCCTGCTGTTTCGCCCCAAAAGGCTCCAAATCTTACAAGAAGAGGAACCTTGACCGTGAAGATCCTTTTGCTGCGCTAAAAAAAGACATTTCAGTCTATAATGGCATGGGAGAGGTTATTTTAATAGGGGATTTTAACACAAGGACAGCAAACATACAAGCTCTCAACTTGAAAAGCAAGGACAAGGAGAACGCTGATCCACTATGGTTGGAGGAAGAGGACCAGCATCTATGGGAAAGGAACTCCCAAGATAGTAAGCACAATGTTATGCACTATGGGGCTGAGTTGTTGGGGCTATGCAGTTTATTCAACTTGGTCATTTGCAATGGTATGAGGACATGGCCGAACTCGGGCAACATCACTTGCAAAACATACAATGGGCAAAGTGTGGTTGATTATGTCATTTGCTCGCATGTTTACACGTCAAAGATAAAGGAGCTAGTGATTGGAAAGTGTCCTTTAGAGCTGAAATCAGACCATAATCCAATATATGTAAATCTAGACACGCACATTGACTTGCACCAAGGGGGGCAGATTCATATCAGCAAAAAGAAAGTGCCTCCGCAAGGTAGAATCATCATGAACCAAGACAATCAGGAAGTCTTCAAGGCTGCCCTCAAAAGACTTTTCAGGGGTTATGAAAGGAAGTTAGCAAGCATGGGGCATCGCACTATAAATAAGAGCATGCTGATCCCCTTCGTTCACAAGGCTTTGGATGAGTGTAAGAGGGCTAGGCCTAAGAAGGCAATTACAAATACTTTCTCAGCAAAACCATTGTTCGATGAAAAGTGCAAGATAACAAAAAAAAAACTTCATGAGGGTGGAAGGACCACAAACAACAAGAAAGATTACAAAAAGATGATATGGAACAAAAAAGAAAAATATGGGAACACAAGAAGGTTGGAGCTGATTGCCCTTGGAAAGAACAACCCCAAGAAATTTTGGAAGGAGCTACAACAAAAAAGAAAGTAGGCGGAAAATAATATCACAAACTCTCAATGGTTGGAATATGCAAAGTTATTGTATGAGAGGGAACAAGATAAACATAGACCTCCAACAATCAAAGCTACTGCTGAACTTTTCACCATCAAAGATATCAATCAAGGCATAAAAAGGTTGGCTAGGGGAAAAGTGCAAGATATTGATGGGCTGCTAGCAAAATACTTAAAATGGGGTATTGAGGTCCTTGCACTTTGCATCAAGGACATCGTCAATAGGGTTATTCAAGAGGGCTTTCTGGAAGGGTGGACAACTAGTGTTGTTGTTCCTTTATACAAAAATGGGGACATGTTGTGACCTTTTTCACACATCGCCCCATTGCAAATGGGGACCCTCACTGGTTTGCTCTTAGGGTTTAGCGTTGAGTAGCAATCTCATAGTCTCTGATATCTGGGAATTTCATGTCAAGGTCTGGAGTCATCATCCGAGCCAAGTTGGGTGTTTTAGCCCGAAACTGAACGTAAACGTCATGGAAGTGCTTAGAAGGCCTCGCAGGCGAGGATCGCCTGTGCTTTCGCCCAATTCTGACACTTCCTATTTTTTAGGGATTCTGCTTTTTTTGCTTTTTTGCTTTTTTCGTTTTTGGCATTTCTGGCCCAATCTGGAATTTACTATTTTTAGAAAGTTGCTTTTTGCTTTTTTCTATTTTTAGTAAGTTTCTATTTTTAGAAAGTACAGGGTGTCATTAGCATTTGAGTCAAAAGTTTCTATTTTTGGAACTAAAAAGCAAGCAAAAAATCGAAAAATCATGAGAAAAGCAGAGAAAAAGCGCATGCAAAGCAGAGAAAGGCGCATGCAAGATGAGAAAAGCAGAGAAAAGGCGCATGCAAAGTCAAAAAATCAACTGGATAAAATCGCGCCATCATGAGAAAATCACTGAAAAATCAACTAAAAAGCAGGCAGTTCATGGTGAAATTCGCCTAAGTCTAGAAGAGGTACGCCCTTGAGAAGTTAAAAATCCAGTTGAAACTTTAGAAAATCCAGTTCGAAAATCCAGTGATCAAAGGGAAAATCCAAGTAAAATTCATTTGAGGAAATTCGCATTCTTCAAGAAAATCCAGTTGGACAAAGTGAAAATTCCAGTTGGACAAAGTAAGAAATCGACTAAGGCATCAAAATTATTGAACTGGACTTCAGGAAATTGAGTGAAGTGAAAATTCCAGTTGGGAAGTGAAAAATCCAGTTGGAAGTCGAATTTTCTCAAGGTAGAATCGAATTTTTTCTAAGGCAAAGTCACTTTGAGAAGTCAAAATTCCAGTTGAAAAGTCAAGAAGTCCAGTTGAAGGTCGAATTTTGCTAAAGGCAAAAATAAGAGAAAAACTTAAGTTTTATTTTAAAACTTAATCACCAAGCCAAAAGGGACGCCTTGTTTGAAAAGTCAAAGATCAGGATAAGATTGCTTTTTCGTTTTTAAAGCAAAATGCAACCAATGAGAGAAAGAAATCGACCTAAAACAATTTGGGAAGGTTTTTATTATAAAAGACAATCTAGTGAGCTCATTATTTTATTATTTACAAAGTCGACTTTCTTCACAGGCAGAGCTCTCCCAAGAAAAGACGTCTTTTTCAGCTGCAAGTGGATTTTTTCTTGAGTTCCAGAACACTGAATTGAATTTTTTCTCCTCCTTTCTGGATTTTCTTCAAACAACTGCAGGTTATCTTTGGCGATTTTGAGAAGGGAATTGGATTTTTTCATTAAAGATTGGAGAAAACTTCAGTATAAACCTTTAAAAATCCAGAAGATTATTTAAAATTCCATGAATGCTTTTGAAAATAATAAAGGAAAATCGATTTCATTTAAGAATTTATTCTTTATGCATCCTTTAATCAAGTTCTGGATTTTTAATTAATTTTTTAAAATTTCTCCAGCCAAGAAATCGCCTTTTTGCAAATTTATTAAAAAATTCTCTAACTTCGAGTTTCTTACAGGCGTAATGTCTTCTCCAAAGAATGTGGGAGGTGGAGTCAGAAAAGCTCAAGTCAAGGAAGTCCTGAAGGAATTTTATCCAGAATCCCAGTTGTCCTCGAAGTGGAGAAAAGTGACAGATACAAACTTTGAACAATTTAATGCGATTCAGCACAAGAGAAGGATGTTTGGCACAGGAAACGAAATGCCTACACCTATCGCCTCAAATATTGTTAAGTCTGGACTTCATCAAGCAGCAGGATTTCCGCCTGCAGTTCAGTG
The DNA here is from genome assembly GCA_007258455.2 of Sequoia sempervirens. Lineage (NCBI taxonomy): Eukaryota > Viridiplantae > Streptophyta > Pinopsida > Cupressales > Cupressaceae > Sequoia > Sequoia sempervirens. The sequence continues at coordinate 421,213,655 of VDFB02058242.1, read as the reverse complement.
CAGTGAGTTAATGGTTGAATGCGCCAGAAGGTACAATCCTCAAACAAGATCAATTAAAACGCCCAATGGAATCACCTTGGCCTATTTCACAGAGGATTCAGTCAGGGAGGTATTTGGTATTCCCCATCGCCGGAAAATGTTGAACAGGACTCAGCAAGAATCACAGGCCATGTTCGATCAAGCCAAGGAATCCTGTTTGGACATCATCAATTCCAACTGGATTAAAGAACCCAAAAGGCATCGTTCCAAGTTGCCAAAGAGACTAATTTGCACAGACTTTAAGATAGAATATAGTGATATGATTCACATGCTGAACAGAGTTATGGGAACGTCTCAAGGAGCCTTTTTTGAGGTGTGGATGTTTTCATACGTGGAGGAAATCGTATTGGGAATGGAGGCTATAAATTGGGCCAAGTTAATAAGTGATAACATCGATTTCCAGTTGAGAAACCTTGAAAAAACTAAAACCTTCTACATGAGTTCTTATGTGGTTTACATTCTGGCAAGATTCACTAAGTATAGAGGACTGATTTGTAAAGGCGAAGTGGGACTTCGGAAAGATCAATTCAAATCATATGAATGTTACCCGCAGCTCCAGCTACATTACAGGGACAATTTCAAGATAACAAATGATGCCTTCCTTATGTACATCACACGAGTTCTTCAAGGAACAGTACAGAGAAGGCTATCTAAAGAAGCTATGGCAATGCTTGACAAGTTCGGGTCTTGGTTTATCCAGTTTCGACATTTACTTATATAAGAATTCATGGATTCTCTGATGCTCCGTACAGACTTCCTCGATACCCAACAGACAAAATTGTTATGCTTGAGGTGGCAAGGCAACTAGCATGTGTAGACTCCATTCAGGCGAAGAAGAACAAACAAAGAGTGGATTTTCCGGTTGCAATTGGAAAAATGCTAGAAGTCTGTCCTTCGTTACAGTCAGCCAAAACAGCAGGGGTAGAGTTGCAATTTTACAAGTTTAGCACCTATAATCCAAGGTCTGATTATGATCCATACCTGAGGATGCACGGGAAGAAGTCCCTTCATGTTATGCAGATCGAAGATTACTGGTCTAACCTGATGGACGAGTATGGAGTCAGGAAGAAGGCTTGGTCAAGAATTCCAGTTGAACTTGTGAAAAGGTGCGATTTGTTCCCTATACCTGACCAAGTGAAAGACAACGGGGACTACATTCATCCTCAATTTGAACAAGAAAAAGATAAGCCTATTTTATTGCCTAACTGGACACAACCTGAGATGGCCAATTTGAACACATTGATGAAGGACATTTTTGCTTACTCAAGGGAATGGGTCGATGGTCAGATCAGCAAGTTGAGGAAGGAAGGAGTTTCTCTTACTTACGCCACATTGAACAATAAGGATGGCCAGGAGGAAGCAATTGGCGAAAATCCGGATGAATCTCCATATCCTAGCAAGAGGAAGGTAGTAAGTGGAAACCTTCAACTAGAGGAAAAGGAGTCAGCTAATGAGGAATTGGAAAGTAAGAAGCAGAAGGTGACTGAAAATCCCTCATCTTCGAGGACTTTGTCAGTTGAAAATGTATCCATTGTTGATATCGAGCCGAGCTATGAGCAAGAAGTTCAGTTTCAAGAGTTAGAACAGGTGGATTCTCTCCAAAATCAAGCCTCCACGGAGTGTTTAGAAGGAGATGATACTTTAATGATTGAAGGTGCAGGAGATACTGAGATCCTTGAGGACAGTGAAGAACTAGGAGATGAGGTAATTTCTGCTCTTAAAGGAATTAATGATGATGTTCAGTTAGAGGATGGAATGGAATTATCCACAATCCCGGATTGGCTAACTGAAAGTTTGAAGAAGAAGTCCAGACCACTGGATGAAGTTCAACCAGTTGAGAGCATACAGGACTTCCTAGAAAGAATTGGCAAGGCTAAAACGCCTAAAAAGCCTAAAAAGTATTCTCAGATCACCAGGAACGATATAGGATCCAGGATCTTACAGGTGGCAGTCCCGAAGATTGATAAGCCAAGAGATCAGATTGCTCCTATGGATTATGAAGTTACAACGTTGGACATTGGCCCAACGACAATAGATCAGGATTTTCATGAGTTGGCAGACACTTCCAAAGCCATCAGGGAGAAGTTTGATAAAACAGAAGAGAAGAAGGAAAGGTTGGAGTTAGAAAATCTAAGGCTGATAGAGTTCATTCAGCAGCTAACAGCCCCTTTGCGTCAGGAAAATGCAGCCTTTATTCCACCGTCATCTCTTACTCCGGAGTCCGTTGATGTCCTTGAGGCTATGAGGATTACGAGTCAAGCTACCAAGAGTTGGGTTACCAATATTTCAAAACAAATGGAGCAATTCTTGGAGAAGTGCGCCCAAACTTATGACAGATCTGCACTGCTGATAACTGAAGTTAGTCAAGTTGAGGACCATTGGGAAGATTTCCAGTATGTACAGGACAAAGTGATACCTCGTTTGAGGGTTCTAAAAGAAGTTTCCTTGCAAATTTTGATCCAGGAAGGTGTTGTCGAAGAAGGAGCCTCGTATGATTTCAGCAGGTGGTATTATTCCTTATTGGCCAAAAAGAAGACATATGATGGAATAAAGGAAGAATGTGCTGCTATACGGAGCACGATTGAGAAAATTCAGTTCAAAATCCTCACTTCTCTTGAAGGATTAACAGGACAAGAACATCATGATACGAATGGCTTAGACTTAGAAGGATTGAAGAAAAGTGTGATGAGCATTTACTTCAAGGAAATGCAGATTATTACAGAGAATCAGCTTGATGATATGTCTTCCCTTTTGACCTTCATGGAGAACTTTCAGAAGCAGGAGGCTAGATGGGAAGGAACTTTTACTCAGTGCCTGGAGACCTTGGACGTGATTGGAGTGCAACTGGATTCTGTGCCGAATATCTCGATGGAGGAACTTGATTCTGTGTTAGCCAAATTTCTTGCATTTGCAGCTAGGGAGCGATCCAAAGGGAATTGCATTCTGGATTCCTACTTGCTCGAATGAAGTGCAAGGTGTCATCATTTGCCATGCTCCAAATGGCGTGTTCTGCTTGTGCCACGTGTCTTTGAGTTTGTTATGCTTTTAGGGTTAGGGTTTGTCAAATTTGATCTTGGCCGTTGATTTCAAATTTAATCTTGGCCGCTTGCTTTGTAATTGGGGTGCCTATATAAACCCCATTCATTTCATTTATTCAGGGAGAGACTGATGAGATTGTTGCAATATTGCTGTTTAAATAATAAGTGGATTCAGAGTTGAGCATTTATTATTTCTATGAGCCCGCATGGTTTCATTGATTTCTTCAAAATAGAGTAAATTTGTTTTCAAGTATTTTAGATGAATGAAAGATTGATAGTGTTGGAAAAGTGGAATTAGTTCATACCTTTTTCAATTGGATGATTTTCAATTTGATGTGTAAGGTTAGTCTGAACATTAAAACTGCTTAAATTGAATTCTATTATCTATATGCATTGGTCGAATTGATGGTGATATAGTGTAATAAGATATCTTTCGCAAACCCTTGAAGATTGCACCGTCTTTGTCTAGTTGTAGTGCCGTGCTTGGCGAAGCAAAGATTGGTTTAAATTCCATTATCCAGCATTTGTCTCCGAAGTTCATAGGTTTAGTTCTGCGTAAATCTAGTTCCTTTACCCCCATTCCCTTTTTATTTATTTTTATCCTAAACTGAAAATTCCAAAAAACATAAGAGCGTTCAACGTTACATCAATCCAACTCCCTACTTTGAGTAAGTTCCTCATTTCAAGGTCCCTTTGTGAAACCAGCATATCACATCATCCATTGAGCTTGTCCATCCCCCAAACCGGAACATTGGAATTACCGTATGACCTTTCTGACAATCTTAGCATAAGAGGTAATTTTTCAAGAGAGGATAGAGCTGCCTTTGGGCATTCTTTTTATTCTAAAAGTGTTGGGTGTGTCACAAAACACTCATCAACACTAAAATTGGCGTTAGAAGGAGGGCCGACGCGAAGAACTAAGTAGTGGAGTTTTCAAATCCATTCAAAGTTTTTGCCTCAAAGTGAAGTCATTCCGCAATAGGCAAAATGCAGTATGGTGTTGCCGCATGAATTTCCTTTTAACATACCTGTTGAGCAACCAAATCAACCACCTACCAATATCATTGATCAGTTATACTCACTAGCGTGGAAAACACAGACCGATCGTGTTCAGTTTGGTCAGACAAGCCGTATTCTTGCTAGAGAGGAAGAAAAGGGAAAAAGTTTTGAAGAAGCAATTCAAAGAGATTTAATAAGGCAAAAAATTGATCGTTTGAAACAGACTTTTGACGAGATAGAACGATCATTTGCCACCAGTTCATCCTCAACAAATCCAAGTTCTTCCAATACCATGAAGAATGGTGCTTCCGGCCCACGTTCCTAATCCAAATCAGGATCCGCAACCGGTGTTACAACCAAACTTAGCTTTTCACGACGAACAGGAAGACATTATCACCGAATTGTTTAGCCTTGCTTGGCAAGTAAAGAGAAACGCCCCCGATTGGCTCCGAATGCGTTTTATTCTTGAACAAGAAGAAGAGAGAGCTAGGCGTATTGAGTTCAACGTTCAGAGAGATCTTCTTGTAGAAAGATTTGAAGCTCTTCAGCGACAGCATAATCAACAAGTTCGTCAACAAGAAAACCAGCCAGCTCATGAAGTAGTCCCTCCACATCCTCAACAAGATTGAAGAAGGCACACTGGATCGAATTGGTTCCTTTTCAGCAGACAGATTCCGAAGGATTACTAGATTTACACCAAATACTTTCAAAGAATTTGTGGAGTTGTCACCCTATAGAAATAGACAAAGAAAGAAAACAGAGACACCACAAGGAGAAACATCTAGCGTGGTGAGTCCTAGTGAAGAGGTACTATCACCAAGAAGAGAAGTACTAACTGGAGAAGTTTCTCCCAACCTGTTTCAGACACCGCCACCACAAGTTCCAATATCAAGCTTAGCTCAAGTCCCAGTGTTTGTACAACCCATTCAATCAGTTCAGATAAATCAGCCAAACGTTCCAATGGCTTGGCGTCCAGCTAACGCGTCGCCTCTCACTACATTTGCCGATTATCATGAGATGCCGAAGAATCCGGAGCATTTTTGCTCCAAATTCCAAGTTGGTGATGTCAACCGGACAGCTGATGAACATATCAAGATTTTTGAAGATACTCTCCAGAACCGAGATATTCAACATGAAGATGTAGCATGCCGATTATTCCCATGCTCTTTAGGAGAGGAAGCATATTATTGGTACGTCAACTTACCAGTAAATTCAATCCGAACTTGGCAAAATTTAAAAGATGCCTTCTTGGCAAAATTCCGATTGCCAACCACACCCGCTGAACTCTACCGACAGTTTGTTGAAGTGAAAAGATCAGAACATGAACCAATCAGCACCTTCAACAACAGATTTCATAAGGCGTATACAAGGTTACGTGATCCTTATGAATTGAATGATGCAGCAGCATTACCAGTATATTATGCGGCTTTGGATAGCCTCACTTCCATGTTTGTAAGAAGAGCCAACCCAGTTTCGCCTGACCTCAAAGGAGCATATGCTGAAGCAATTAAAGTTAACTCTGATTTAGGCATGAATGTTGCCGGACCACTTAACCATTTGGGGTATGTTGCTATGCCAAATCAGATAGCAGGGATCAACCAGGCATTGGCACATCACACGCCAGTAATGAATCCCATTTTGCCACCCAACAATCAATTGGTAATTCACCCAGGAGGTCCTATTTCTCAAGTACAACCTTCACAGCCTGTGTATCTACAGAATACAACAACGTCCACCAAGACACAAGAAGAAAAAGAAGAAATGAAAGAGTTGGTTGAACAAGTGAAGAAATTGTCTACTGAGGTAACTCACCTGAGAAATCAAAACAATCAACTCCATAGCATGCAAAGGAATTCTCAAGGATACCAAGGTAATTATCAAAATTACCAAGGTCAATCAAATAATGCTCAAGGCTACCGCAACAATAACCAAGGATATCAGAAGAGGACATGGAATACAGGACCGAATAATGGAAACGTAGCATCACCCCTAGATAATCCTGCAACTCGAGAAAATCGACCACTAGAAAGTATACTCCTCACCGAGTCAGCCTTGTCAGGATGGTGTCGGTTACACAACACCAATCGGCATTCTGAGACACAGTGCAGAGAATTTCAGCTCGCAGCCGACATTTTCCAAAGAGAAATACAAAGGGAAATGCCAGATGACCCATCTACTGCTATAGTCCCTGTAGTGAAGTACGATCAAGCTTTAGTCCTGGACGACTTCACATTCCCACCACTGTTTGAGCAATATCAAGCACCCGACCAGTTCGGACGATTCCCACCAGCGTCAGCCAATGAGCTAGTGGAGGTGCCACCTCCTATATGTTCACATGCAATTGCTAACGGATCAGTAGAAGATACGACGAATTACTATTTCCCACCCCTAAATGACAGTGTACTAGTCAAAGGTACAAAAGAAGTTCAGACGTTTCAACAGACAGGGAACGAGCAAACAAAGGTTTATTATAGAAAGAATCAGGAGCCCTTAACCACATCAGTTCCCCCGCACAATTTTCAAACTCCACCGCATCCGAATGCGAGTAACAACCCTTCTCTTCCAAAAGACGCACCGCAATACAGACAAGGAAACAATGCTGGCAGTTCTGCTAGTAGCACCCCTCCTAAAGACGAATTGAACAGATTAAGTCGGTACGTGACTGAAGAAGTGAAGAAAATCAAAGTGAATGTGTCATTGTTCGAGCTAATGAAAGTACCAGAAATAAGGAATACGTTTATTGACAGCCTGAAGGATCCAACGCAAGATCCCGCTCACGCAGTTCAAAAGACTGCAAATCCTGCAGGCAATGTCAATGTGGTTCAAGAGGAACAATTACAATTTTTTCAAGGACAACCACATAATTCAAATGTTTCCTATGGGTCCCAAAGTCCCAAAGTAACTCGAGGCATGTATGAAGTAAAAGAAGGCGTGGAAATGCCGGGACACAAAACAGTGAAAGCTGAACAAACACGCCAAAGTTCAAGAGAGAACAAGACAGAAAATCCAGTTAAAGAAGCTGAAGTTTCACAGATTGAAAAGAACAACAAAGTCAAAACAAATGAGACAGAAGCTGGTATGCAGAGAAGAAATCCTGTTATATCTTATCAAGCAAAAGATGAACCAGCTCCCTTCCTCGTCTCGCTTAGAATTTTCAATAAACTCCTACATAATTGTTTGATTGATTCAGGAGCGTCTAGCAATGTAATGCCGTTAAATGTCTGTCAAAGATTGGGACTAACACCTACAAAAAACAAAAAAGTGACGCAGTTGGACAAGACGGAGGTTCCTGTCGTAGGAGAGTTGAACAATATTCATATGCAAATATCAACTGACCCGAGAATTCAACATTTCATTGATATTTCAGTGGTCGATATCCCAGGAGGATATGGAATGGTCCTAGGAAGAGACTGGACCAGAAGGTTAAATGGTTACTTCGCCACGGATTTTTCACACATGTGGTTGCCATGGAAGGGTATTCCGAATCAAATCAAGGTTGAAAGTACGCCGAGACTTAAGATGATAATTACCGAGTACGGGGAAGACAATGAAATTTTGTTTTGTGAGACAGATCTCGGTCAGTACAGACCAAAAGCATCGGAAATCCTGATGTTACGCTGCTCAAACAATCAGGAGGATACACCAAAGAATTCAGAAGTTCTTATGGAAAGTGACGAAGAACTTTCACCAGATGAAGATGAAAGTATGTTTGAAAATTTTAGGAGATTTGTGCTCAAAAGCGTAAAACAAGAGAAAGAATTGGGGAATCATGCTTTCATACAAGACTTATTGCTGCCCAATTGGTGCCGGATCCACAATGCTTTTCATTCAGAGTTTTCCTGTGTGATGTGTAAAATGGCATTGGACCAAGTGTACAAAAGACTTCCCCAAGTCCCTGGAGATGAATACTTCAAGTTGGCAGTACAAGATGAAAACAGTGACTCTGACAGAGAATCCTCACCTAAGGCAGAAATCACTCAAGAAGTGAACGAAATTCAAATGGATTATTCAGTTGAAGAAATTCAAGGACAAGAAACGCCTAGTCCTATACAATTACCAAATCAAGAGCAAGTTTGGACCTTGAGATTCGATGGTTCAAAATCCAAGAAGGGCAATGGAGCTGGTTATGAATTGATTAACCCATCAGGTGAAGCTTACTTATCAGCTCTGAGATTACAGTTTCCCTGTACCAACAACGTGGCCGAGTACGAGTCCCTAGTCCACGGATTGCTTCATGCAATCCAGAAGAAAGCTAGAATCTTGCATGTTTACGGCGACTCAGAAATTGTGGTAAGGCAAGTAAGAAAGAGATACGCTTGCCATGATAAAAGATTGCGAGGATATAGAAACCGAGTATGGGATCTTATTGAAAGCTTTGACGCTTTTAATATCAAATCGGTATACCGTTCTCAAAATAAAGTGGCAAATTCCTTAGCCCAATCAGCAAGTTCACTAGAGCCACTTGAGATGGATGCCATCAAGAAATTTACAATAGAAATCACCTCGACTCCATCAATCCCGGACAACATTACAAACTTCCAAGTGTTCGATGATGATAAACACATCCTGGACTTCATGACTAATTCTGATATTTTCCTCACTCAAGTCATTGACGAGGAAGAAGATCAAGCGGAAACTGAATTCGATGCAGATGGTATTATGAACCTAAGGACTAACATCATTCCCAAGGGGATGATCCAGCTCGAGAGGATCTTTGACCAAGATCAGATCAATGCCATAAAACAGCAAAGAAACGAAGGAGGCCAACATGAAGCGGTCAATCTCGGAACACAAAAGGAGGTAAGAAATGTCCTAATTGGCAAAGTATGCACGAGTGAAGAAAAAGAACAGATAGTCAAAAGTTTAAAAGAATTTAAAGATATTATTGCCTGGGATTATGAGGGCCTGAAAACATACGACACTTCAATTATTACACATACTATTCCCCTCAGACCAGGCAGTAAACCATTCAGGCAACGCCAAAGGCCTGTGAATCCTCTACTGGAACCCCTTATTCTTCAAGAAGTTAAGAAGCTACTTTCAGCAGGCATTATCTTCCCAGTACGACACTCGACGTGGGTCGCCAATTTGGTACCCGTCCGCAAGAAGAACGGAGAGATAAGACTGTGTGTAGACTTCCGGAATCTTAATAAGGCCTCAGAAAAGGATAATTATCCATTGCCCTCATTAGATGAAGTCATTCAAGTTGTGAACAGATCCCAGATGATGTCGTTTCTAGATGGATATTCTGGCTACAACCAAGTCCTCGTAGAACCTGAAGATAGGCTTAAGACGGCATTTACAACAAAATGGGGTACATTTGCTTACAAGAGGATGCCGTTCGGTCTAATCAATGCCGGGGCCACCTTTCAAAGAGCTATGGATATTGCGTTCAAGGATCTCATAGGGAGATGTATCATTGTTTATATGGATGACCTTACTGTGTTTTCAAAGGAAAGAGAAAATCACGCCAAAGACTTGATAAGGATATTTCAGAGATGCAGAAGATACGGGATATCCTTGAACCCGAAGAAATGCATATTCGGGGTAACAGAGGGAAAATTGCTTGGTCATGTGATAACGGAGAAGGGTATTCTTATTGATCCAGATCGAGTAGAGGCTATCTCAAGGATTGGTCTGCCAATAAGCCAGAAAGAATTAAAATCTTTTTTCGGAAAGATTAACTTTGTGAGAAAGTTCATCACGGGGTTTGCTAAGATAGTCAGACCCTTGAACGAAATGCTCAAGAAGGATGCGAAGATAGAATGGACGGAGCAAACGCGGAAAGCCTTTGAAGAAATTAAGCAGGTCATAGTTGATGCTCCTGTCTTGATGAGTCCTGATTACACAAAACCTTTTTACCTTTACTCTTTTGCCTCAGAACATACCAGTGCCGCCATGTTAACACAGAAGACAGTTGAGAAGGATGAACATCCTATCGCCTTTATGAGTGCACCTTTTAAGGATGCAGAGCTGAGATACCCAAACGTCGAAAAACAAGCATATGCTTTGGTCAGAGCGATAAAGAAATTTCGACATTACATTTTAAGAAGTAAAGTCTTTGCTATAGTTCCAGACGTGACTGTCAAGACTCTTCTCATGCAAAATGAATTAGGAGAGAGAAGGGGCAAATGGGTCACAATTATCCAAGAGTATGACGTGGAAATTCAACCCATGAAGATTGTCCGCGGTCAAGCTCTAACACAAACAATTGCCACAGGACCAGAAATTGTACACCAGGTGTACGAATTATAGGAAGTATCCCAAGATGAATGGTATGATGATATCACATATTTTTTGCTCAATCACAAATGCCCCAATCATCTCAATCTAGTACAGAAGAGGGCTCTGAGAATGAAGAGTCAAAGATATATGTTGCAAGGAGCAGTGCTGTATAGAAGAAATCATGAAGGAATTTTCCTAAGGTGTTTGGGAAAAGACGAAGCCAAGCAGATAATAGAACATTTTCATTCCAGATTTGGAACTGGCCATGGAGGAGCACTAGCAA
>VDFB02058242.1:421033182-421202971 GCA_007258455.2 Sequoia sempervirens | reverse complement strand
CATGCATTGTATCATGTTGAATGGTTGAGCTGTGAAGCTAGCTGGTAAGGCCGAGGCCATGAGGGGAGAGAGGAAATAGAACGCGGTTACTGCCAGTTTGTCTTCAGAATGGAACAAGATGTAATCTTTGTGGAAAGGCTATGAGCCTGAGATTGTATTGTAACTTTGTTTGTTGTTGAATAATACAATGGCTTGGATCTTTTGGAGTGTGGGGTTTTTCACCTGAAAGGGTTTTCCCCACGTAAATCTATGTGTTCTTATGTTTTGTATCATCTTTCATGTTTAATGGTTATATTTGTTGAATCTGTTTATACAAGTTGTTGAAACTGAATTTACATGTGCTTCTCTCAGAAGGATTAATGTGGGAATGAACTGTGTCTGATTCTGCTTTGTGACATAGTTGTACATGTTTTTGAGGCAATCTATTTAAAATTAAAGTTACCGAAGGCACTACTGTTCTTGGAGGTTTCTTTGAGATGACAAAATTTTCCCAACAAGTGGTATCAGAGCCTTCTTTTGGTTGTTGGTTCTGGGTATTTCTCATGGGAAGATTTCTTAGTATGTCAGGCTTGAGGAAATCTAAAGGAATTGGCTAATGTATTGATCCTTTGGTGAGTGGATGTCTTTTAGTATTCAGAGACAACACGTAGTTTGAAGGATGGTGAAGATGGAGTTGGTTATCTTGGCAGTGGTATAACCTTAATGTATGAGGTGGATTTCTTTGCTTCTTGGTTGAGTTGCAGCAAAGATTTCATATTGGGTGTCTGTGTGAGAGGCTTCATGGTGATATGGAGAAGCTTGGGTTGTGTCTCAGTCATGGAAGAGAGTGCTTATGCTAGGTGGTATTTCCTAGTGTTGGAAGGCATTGTATTTTGTTAACCTCGAATACATGAAGGCTATGGAGTTAATCATTAGATGGTTTGAAAGCTTTTGAAATAGCCTATCTCTTTCTCAGATGCATGTGCATATTGATGGTTTTGGAATTGGCTTGAAGGGGGCCTGGAGTTCTTGAACTGTTGTTTCCTTTTTACGGATGTATTGTACTTGCATGTTTTATGTGGTTTTGCAGGTTTTACACATCAAGCAAAACTTGTGATTATGTGGAGTTGTTGTTAAACTATTTTCTAGACCCTAGATTTTGGGGCGTTGCTGGATGAGATGGTTGTAGTTCTTCATGTGTGCTTCAACATGGTATGAGGAGGTGAGATGCTTTATCTATATAAGAGTTTTGGTATGTGATTTTTCACTCAGCATTCTTGTGGTGTTGCTTGTAGATTCCTTGACTATGGTGCTCGTTGTGGACATGTTTGGAAAATCGGATTTGGTCATGATCTGGTGTTGGAGTCTTGGTGTCTACATGGTTATCTTCTTTGATATCTCGGTTTATGATTACTAATGTGATGATGGGTTTGCACATTCGATGGAATTGATCTTCGAGTTATGTGGCTGGTGGTTTAGCTACCCATTGGCTTCAGTGAGATAACTCGGATGTGGATTGTCTATATCCGCAAGGTTGATGCAATGTTGGTGTAGATCTGTTAGTTGGCCTTATCTATGGTCACTTGTGCATTGGTGTGGTTGCTTTGGGATGAGATGATGGATGGTGTTGAGTACCTAAATAGTTGGTTATATGGACCTATAGCATGTTGTATCACGATGTCATGGATAGCTTGGATACATTGCTTTGTGTAAGCTTTTGACAATGATGGTAATTTCTGCTTGTTTTGGAGATCTTAGTGCCACTTGATGGACATGTTGCAATGTGGACCTGAAGGATTTTCAGATTAGCAGATTTTGGGTCATGATGCTCGAGAAGCTCAATTGTCACGGTTTAGTGGGAGCTTTAGCAATGACTCTGGATTCATCACTTGGTGGTGAATGTTTTTCTTTAGTGTTGCAGATGTTATCAAAACTAGAATTATCTATTCTTTCATCGGCTTGTGTGAAAGTGTAATCATGAGTGGTAAAATAATCTATTAAACTTACAGACGAATCTCTTCCATCTCGAAAATCTTGAATATCGGGGACTGCAGCAGACGAATCAACAGAACGTTCCAAATTTCTTGAATCTCCCATCTTTCGCAAATTCTCTGGATAATATTGGTCGGTGCGTGTAGTTGGACTTATGCATGCCCTATAGCGCCTGAACACGGCTTGAAGCGGGACTTATGTTGGCCAAAATGCTTTGCAGACTCTCTCCGGGCTACTACAAAAGTAAAGAGTGAAAGAAATGGAACAGAGACCAGACAAGTAAGTGCAGAAGGATATTCAGCGGATGCAGAAAATAGAAAGGATATTGCTGTATGTTTAAGCAAAGTGATAAATACCAAATGTGAGAACATCAAGAACACAGAAACAACAGAAGAAGAATAACGCAAGTTTGCATTCAAAACTCATGCTAGATTCCATTATATTACTATTCATGCTACAGTGCCGTCGTCGGCCGGGATATCGAAACACGGCTCTGATACCAAAAGATTACACAAAAGACTCATAGCAGATTACAGACTCATAGCAGATTACAAACTCATAGCAGATTTAAACTCTTACAACCTTTCTCATTTGCAGGGATCAACCGGAGTTGCAATGCAAAGAGGATACTCGGTTTTTCCTAAGACTCAGACTCTAGACTCTCTAAAACCAATTATGTCTTGTATATGATCCACGAGCTCCTTTTATAGGAAAAGAAGGCAAAGCGATCAATAATTTTGTTTGAGTTCCGTCGACAAATAAGGGACACGTGTAAAGTGAATAGTGTCTGCATTATTGACAAACGAGACAAGGACCCGCAGCTCATAATGCGGTTGCTTTACAACCGAAAGCAAGTACGGCAGAGGTATCTTTGATCACGAGGATAATGACTCGTCTTCACACTAACGTAGTGAAGTTACGGCTTTAAGCACGAGGTGGCATCTCGTGTCCACTTTTCGGTAGTGGGCTTACCAAACGGAGTCAGATATGTCGGAGGCGGAATGAGTAGGATCTGACTCTCCTCCAGATGGTACTGGTGAGGCAGGTGCATAGTCGGAATCATCAGACGTGCCAAAAGGGCCTTGAAAGAATTCATTGTCTTGTGGTTGAGCATTTGGAATATCTTCATCATAGGTGATTTCATTATGCCAGTAGATATTTGTAGTATGTCGGACAACAAGATCGGAACAGGAATGATCCTTTTGTACCCACCATGGAAAGTTATTGTGGGCAAGTTTGCGGATATGGTGTGTTGGATCTTCGGAGAGATAGAAACCAATAGGTCCAATATCTTGCAGTAGTCGTTCTAGTGTGGGACTACGAGAAGCAGTATAAGGCGGCATATTGTAGTCGTGATCTAACTGGAATTGAAAGACTTGACCATGTTGATGTTCCTGCATCCATAAGAGCTGAGAAAACCATGTTAGAATATTAGACATCCAGAGAATGTCAAACATTTTCATTGTGTAGAGGATCACACATGGTCGAGGATTGTGGAAGCATAAAGAATTGGCTTCTTCTTCATATGGTATTCGGTAGAAGTTGAACTTTGGATTAGACTGCAAAGGCAACCAACTAAGAATTTGATGTTGAACCAAATTATGCTTTGCGGTTTCACTTTGGTAATGTTGTTGTTGCTGAAAGAGTGACCAATCAGGAACTTGAAAGGGATCAAGAACTTCCAATATGTTGGTGTTGGTTGAACTGACAAGGCAGATATTAATGGTGTCCTGGAAGCCTTCTCTGGTGAGATAATTAGCAAAAATGTTATGTTTTCCAGGGATATGTGCATGTTCAAAGTTAAATATATCCAAAAATTGAGCCCATCGGACCAATCGACCACAGAGAGTTTGGTCTTTGGAGGCCTTTTTGAAGAAACCTTTGAAATGTTGTAAGTCTGTTCTCAACAGAAAGGATTTGTCAGCAATAAACAATTGAAACTTTTTGAAAGAGTTTATCACAACAAGAATTTCTTTATGTGTGCTATGATAATTAAGTTGAGCTCCAGTGAAGGTGCCAGATGTGTATCTGACAATGAGCTCTTTATCTCCATGTTTTTCTTTCAACACACCAGCCCAGTGATGGTGGCTAGCATCTGTTTCCACAATTTTAAAACCAGGGCCTGGAAGGGCCAGGGGAGGTAATTGTGCACATCGGTTCTTGATCTGCTGAATTGCAGCAAAATGTTGTTCTGTCCATTCGAGAGCATCATCTTTGAGTAACTGATTGAGAAGATGACGGTCATGTTCCATATGGGAATAAAAACCAGAAATATAGTTTACAAGACCAAGAAATCGTTGAAGGGATTCCTTATCGGTTACAATCATATCTTTGATGCGTCGAAGAATATGTTCCTGAACTTCCATCTGACCATGGGCCAGTAGTTTGACACCAACAAAGAGAATTTATGTTTGAGCAAAATGACACTTGCTAGGATTGAGAAGCAATCCATGTTCTTTACAAAGATCAAGGAACTTCTTGAGATGTTCAAGATGAGTTTGTGGACATTGACTAAAAACTAGAATGTCATCAATATATGGAGCAATGAAAGCATAATGCTTTCGAAAGATATCATCCATGTGTTTCTAAAAGATGGATGGAGCTGTTTTGATACCAAAGGGAAGAACCATCCATTGGTATAAACCTTGAGGAATAGAAAAGGCAGTTTTATACTGATCTTCATTAATAATCTGGATTTGCCAGAAGCCACGAGAGAGATCAAACTTTGAATAGATATTTGATCCTTGAATGCTGCGCCAAATATGATCCATAGAAGGAAGAGGGTATTGGTTATTAAGCAGGAGGGCATTAAGAGGCTTGTAATTTATGACAAATTGTTTTTCATTAGATATATTTCCTAGTTCATCCTTTTTGGTGACATACATTGCATGACAGCTAAATGGAGAGGTGGATGACTGGATAAATCCTAGATGAAGAAGATCATTTATTTCTTGTTTCAGAACTTCTAAAGCTTCCTGATTAAATGGGAAATAGTTGGCTTTAGCAGTAGGTCGAAGTTATGTGCCCGTAACAGGGTCTTTGGCAAAAGGAAGGCTGCAAGTCATCTTCCTATGAGCTTTGGATAAGTCCTTGGTGAGTATAGGTTGAAATTGGCTAATTAAGGACTGTAAGGGCTGTTGAACAGCAGTCTGTTGGTTTGTAAACCAGATTCTAGTATCGGGTTTGTGAAGGGTTACTCGCTGTACTTTTATTGTTTTACATTGTTCAGTATGGAGGCGAGGAACTTTACATTGGTTCTCTTTAAGGGAGATAGTATCTCGGGTGATGGTAATGGGTTCCCATTCCTTGAGTGTATGCATACCTATGAGACCATCATATCCGTCTAATTCAAGGTTAATGAATTTAACATGATGGATAGATTTATCAGGGAGTTCTATAGGGACAAGGCAGACATACTGGGATTTATGATTTCCTTTACCAAAATAAAGAGTGGTTTCAGCATGTATCCATACATCGGGTGAGAAGCAATTATATCTTTCCAAATTGGCATTGGCACCAGTATCAAGCAGAAAATGAAGGTGATATAGTTTAATATGTGGGAAATGGACTCCTAGAGTCATACCTGGACAAACAGAGTGTTTGTGGACTATTCTGCAGATTGGAGTGGTTCCAAAAGGATTGTCTTCTTCCCATTGTGCTTCTTTGGAGGGGAATTCAGGAACTTGTCGGATTTCGCCACCCGTGCCTTCAGCTTCATTATCAACAACTTCATCATCACTAAGAAATCCTTCAGCAGCAAGAGCAGCTTGGAGTTGAGGACTGTAGGCCAAATGAGCAGGATGATGAGGAGTATACTATGGTGGTCGGGATGTGGAGCTGGAACATCCATAGAATGGTGTAGAGCCAAAATCAGAATGTTTGGCTAAATACTGTTCAAGAGCAGACGGTGGAGGTCGGCTCTGTGCTTCGTGTTCTTCTAGTTGAAGAAGATGAATTTCATGTTGAACTTCGGCAGTGACCTTGTTGAGAAACTGGAGTCGTTGGCGACGCCAAGTAGCACGCGATGGTGAAGTCACAGATGGTTGGGAAATTGAGCGAGAAGGAGATTGGTGGCTAAGTTATTGGGAGCAAATATATTCCTTCTTACTGCGAAGCAATTGTAACCGTTCTTTGCACTTCTGCCAGGTACCTTGAGTGGCAGGGACGGCACGAAGCTCTACTTCAATTTTTTGGATCTCAGTATCGAGATCAGCCATTTGAATATCAGGAGTCTTAAAGAAAAGACTAGGTTGCTCAGGCTTGAGACGAACCATATGACAGAAAAAGGAGATTTCTGAACCAGAGTCAGAAATACTGTCAGAGGACTGTGTAGTATCAGTAGCTAAAATCTTATGGATATGGGGATCATCAGGAGGATCCGGTACTTGTTCATGTGCATCAGAATAAGTAGATGAATCAGAATCAGCATCAGTAGCACTATCCATAGGAATGTCATCTGATTGAGAAGCATAGTCATAGATGAAGTCATAATCATCTTCTTCTTTGAGACAGATTTCTTCTTGGACAAATCTGATCTTTTTCTTGCCACGAGCAGAATCTTTTTGAGGACATTGATTAGCATAATGAGAACCTTTGCAAATATAGCAAGTAGGTTTGAAACTTTTACCCTTTTGTTGTGACCAGCGCTTCTGTCTGAAATAACCTTTATGGAAAGGTTTTCTGCCTTGATGACTTTTGGATTTATGTCGACGAGGAGTGTCCAGAGAGCACTCAAGACATTTGTGCTTCCTGTATTTACTGCGGTGCTTGGAATGCTTGCGGTGATGTTTATGTTTATGTAGGTAATCATCACATCCATATGTAGGGAAGAGATTTCGACAAGCGGTAACAGAAATAAGAGGAAGAACCTTTTTTTCTTCTTCCTTCTTGACATATGCTTGGCACATGTCTTCATTGATTTCTTTGATGTAATCACAAAGCTGTGGAAAAGTTACTTCTGTGATATCTCGTTCAGCATGAAACAAGCTATCAATAACTTTTTGTATATAGAAATCTTTTATAGTGGGAAAGGAATGAAGAAAAGAATAATATAGACCAGGAAGGTCATGAGCTTCAGGATCAGAATAATAGAAGTTAGTATATTGATCCTTACAATATTGATCAAGATATTTGAGATTGCAGCATTTACTTCTCAAAAATTGATTTCTTGCAACTCTTCTTAAATTGTTGGCATTTCCAACAAAGAGTATAACTAACTGGTTACAAATAGAATCAAGACCAACATTGAGTAGATCTTCTCGATAACTAGGTTCTAGATTATCCCAAGTGTGCTTAGCAACACCTGTCATAACATTGAGAGCTTGGAGAATTACCTGTCTTTCATTGAGAAGTGGATCTTGACTAATCTGGTGTGTAATCCATGCTCGAAAAGCTTCAACTCTCTTCATATTTTTGATGGCGTCAAAGTCATCAAAATCTGACCATGCTACGGCATGTCCTTTGAGTTTCTGAAGATCTTCATAAATATTCTGTGGAATTGGTGAAGACCCATTGGAATGATAGCTTCGAGACATATTGATTTTGACTTCAGCAGAGTCTCCTTCAGTCATCTTCATATCGAACTCAGGTTGTTCGACTTTGAGCTTTTTCGCTTTAGCTAGACGAGCTTGCGCGAGAACTGGATCCCATATTTGAAGAGCAGGTTTGGAAGACAAACCATGGAAAGGTGTAATGGATCCCAAGCTAGGAATTTGATGAATAGTATTCCGGAAGGAGCTGGAACTTACTAGGAAGTTCATATAAGGTGGTTCCTTATATGTTAAGGCATGTTGAATATGCCCAACATCAAGACAAAATTCTCCTTGAATGGCCTTAACATCTGAATGTACTGCAGAGACAGAATGTGAGAGTTCTATATGATGAGTAGATTGATTACTTTCTACTCGAGTAGTAGCATTATAAACACTATTTGTCAAGTTACGAGTGTTTACAGAATGTTCTCGAACAGTTTGTAAAACTGTTGTATGGGTTGTCTGAGTGGAACGGACTTCAGACAAAGCAGCAGTTTGTTGAGACAATGCTGTAGTATGTTGTGTTGCATGTTGTTGCTGTTGAGTCCACCACGCTTCAGCTTGTTGCTTAAAAGAGCGATAATCAGTAGCAAGTTGATCATAAGTAGGACGGAGTTCTGCATGAGCAGAAAGCAAGCGGCTTTCAAGAGCTTGTAAGCGAGCGAGAATATCATGAGTATTCTGGTTGGTGATGGAGGCGGTTTGAGCAGCGCGATTTTGTTCAATTTGTTGAGCAAGGCGAATGTCATGGGCAAGCAAAAGGGTTTTGCGGTGACAGAGATTGGACCAATTAAGCATTTTACTTTCGCCAGAAAGATCAGATCCAGTAGCAACACGAACAGTTTGTGCCCAATAAGGGATCACAAATGTAGAAGTATCATCGGCAGTGAAGAAGTCACGAAACCGAGGAATAGCACCAGGGGTGACTGAAACACCATAAGGTGTAGGATGTTCAATTTCATCAGTGGAAATATCTGGTTCAGGAATGTTCACAGAATGTCCAGAATGGATCATGTGGATTGAAGCAGAGTCGATATAAGAACCGAAATGACAAGTGCGATGATGATTAGCAGGAGGTTCAAGGACTGTGGTGGTGTGATAATAGTATTCATCGAGAGGGATAACAGGTAAAGATGGAGGCTTGGATGTGGAGGCAAAGGTGTCCTGTATATCAGCAAGCATATTAAATCCATCATCATTATCCCATGAATAATTGAACTTATAAAAACGAGCAGCACGTTGGCGATCGCGTTTTACTTTATCAAAACCAGAGGGAAAATGGGGTCGTTCATGAATCAAGCAGATGGTAACTGGTGGATTAAAAGTATATGAACAATGTTTGCAGTGTAATAGACCAAGTGAATCTTCAGTGAATTCAGGATGTTGGCACGGTGGTGTGGCAACAGTTGGTCGAATGGGCTGAGGAATAGGTATGTCTTGGTAGGAGGTGGCAGAAGTGTGTAAGGGATTGACCGATTGTGGTCGTTTTGCATAAGCAACAGCTTTGGTAGTGGCTTTAGTAGCAGCTTCTTGTGCGCATTCAGCAGCGCGTTTAGCTTTATGGCGAGCAAGACGCTCTTTACCATTGTAATGCCAGGCAAGACATCCACATTCAGAATCATGTTTCAGCATATTCATACAATTAGGTAATTGACAAATACCATAAGTTTGGGACTGAAAAGTATGATATGGTGAGGTTGATGGTGCAGTATAAAAACTCGCACTAGAATTGCTTCTTGATAGACCAGGTTGTTGTTCAGACATTGTATGCTATACTGAGGGTACAGATGGTGTATTAGATGTTGTTGGTGTTCCAAAATTAATGACAGCTTCGTCATTAATCTCTTCAATGGTTAAACCTTGAAGTCATGAAGGCTTTGGCTTCTCAGACTCAAACAATTTCATAGCCCATTTTTGGGGTAACTAGATATCTTTGAATTTGACTTGCTTGGGAGCACGGATTTGACCAAAAGGACTGGTGGATTTCCAGATAACACTAAATTGCTCTTCTCTAGGTAATCCTATGCGAGGATCTTCCATAAAAGGTACTGTGGTTGTGAAGAGACGATATTGAACAAAGAAGTAAAGGGTATGGTCAACAGATCCTTCTTTTAAAAATAGATTTTCAGTAAGAAAATCGAAAGACAAGACTTTATCCAGATTGTCATCTTTAAGACTAACAGAGTAATTGAGAATGGCATCCATTTGTACAGGACCATAAGCCATAGTATCTGATATAGCTCCTAGCATAGCATCAGATTTCTTAATATGTCTATCATCATATAAAAACATAACAACATTTACAGGGAGACCTTGACAGTAGTGACCTTCAAGACCAAAATGAACCCAAGAGAAATGTATGTACTGGTAAGCATTAGGACTAGACTGAGCCATTTTTCTGTATTTCTGAACTTCCTTATCAGAAAGAAGTTGTAGGTTTCGAGATGAACCATTTTTTATCTTATACTGAAGCTCAACAACTTTACATAGACGACATTCCGCCTCCAACTGATCTGACTTCGTTTGGTAAGCCCACTACTGAGCCTCATGATTAAGTTTAACAGATTGTTTTACAACTCATGACTACACTTTCACACAAGCTGATGAAAGAATAGATAATTCTAGTTCTGCAAGTACTTCTGATTCCAGTAAAGTTGTTACTCCTACCTCTCGTTTTAAAGTAAAGCTTAAGAAAATAGAAGAAATTTATTCTGAGTTTAAAGGTCCTAGAGGTCTTCTCAAATATAATGAACGTCGTCTATGTAAAGTTGCTGAGCTTCAGTATAAGATAAAAAATGGTTCATCTCGAAACCTACAACTTCTTTCTGACAAGGAAGTTCAGAAATACAGAAAAATGGCTCAGTCTAGTCCTAATGCTTACCAGTACATACATTTCTCTTAGGTTCATTTTGGTCTTGAAGGTCACTACCGTCAAGGTCTCCCTATAAATGTTGTTATGTTTTTATATGATGATAGACATATTAAGAAATCTGATGCTATGCTAGGAGCTATATCAGATACTATGGCTTATGGTCCTGTACAAATGGATGCCATTCTCAATTACTCTGTTAGTCTTAAAGACGACAATCTGGATAAAGTCTTGTCTTTCGATTTTCTTACTGAAAATCTATTTTTAAAAGAAGGATTTGTTGACCATACCCTTTACTACTTTGTTCAATATCGTCTCTTCACAACCACAGTACCTTTTATGGAAGATCCTCGCATAGGATTACCTAGAGAAGAGCAATTTAGTGTTATCTGGAAATCCACCAGTCCTTTTGGTCAAATCCGTGCTCCCAAGCAAGTCAAATTCAAAGATATCCAGTTACCCCAAATATGGGCTATGAAATTGTTTGAGTCTGAGAAGCCAAAGCCTTCACAACTTCAAGGTTTAACCATTGAAGAGATTAATGACAAAGCTGTCATTAATTTTGGAACACCAACGACATCTAATACACCATCTGTACCCTCAGTACAACATACAATGTCTGAACAACAACCTGGTCTATCGAGAAGCAATTCTAGTGCGATTTTTTATACTGCACCATCAACCTCACCATATCATACTTTTCAGTCCCAAACTTATGGTATTTGTCAATTACCTAATTGTATGAATATGCTGAAACATGATTCTGAATGTGGATGTCTTGCCTGGCATTACAATGGTAAAGAGCGTCTTGCTCGCCATAAAGCTAAACGCGCTGCTGAACGCGCACAAGAAGCTGCTACTAAAGCCGCTACCAAAGCTGTTGCTTATGCAAAATGACTACAATCGGTCAATCCCTGACGCACTTCTGCCACCTCCTACCAAGACATACCTATTCCTCAGCCCATTTGACCAACTGTTGCCACACCACTGTGCCAACATCCTGAATTCACTGAAGATTCACTTGGTCTATTACACTGCAAACATTGTTCATATACTTTTAATCCACCAGTTACCATCTGCTTGATTCATGAACGACCCCATTTTCCCTCTGCTTTTGATAAAGTAAAACATGATTGCCAACGTGCTGCTCGTTTTTATAAGTTCAATTATTCATGGGATAATGATGATTATTCTTGTCCTTCCTGTCAAGAAGTTATGTGGACTATTGAATAAATAAAAGATCATTGTTATGATACTTATGATGATGGATTTAATATGCTTGCTGATATACAGGACACCTTTGCCTCCACATCCAAGCCTCCATCTTTACCTGTTATCCCTCTCGATGAATACTATTATCACACCACCACAGTCCTTGAACCTCCTGCTAATCATCATCGCACTTGTCATTTCGGTTCTTATATCGACTCTGCTTCAATCCACATGATCCATTCTGGACATTCTGTGAACATTCCTGAACCAGATATTTCCATTGATGAAATTGAACGTCCTACACCTTATGGTGTTTCAGTCACCCCTGGTGCTATTCCTTGGTTTCGTGACTTCTTCACTGCCAATGATACTTCTACATTTGTGATCCCTTATTGGGCACAAACTGTTCGTGTTGCTACTGGATCTAATCTTTCTGGCGAAAGTAAAATGCCTAATTGGTCCAATCTCTGTCACCGCAAAACCCTTTTGCTTGCCTGTGACATTCGCCTTGCTCAACAAATTGAACAAAATCGCGCTGCTCAAACCGCCTCCATCACCAACCAGAATACTCATGATATTCTCGCTCGCTTACAAGCTCTTGAAAGCCGCTTGCTTTCTGCTCATGCAGAACTCCATCCTGCTTATGATCAACTTGCTACTGATTATCGCTCTTTTAAGCAACAAGCTGAAGCGTGGTGGACTCAACAGCAACAACATGCAACACAACATACTACAGCATTGTCTCAACAAACTACTGCTTTGTCCGAAGTCCGTTCCACTCAGACAACCCATACAACAGTTTTACAAACTGTTCGAGAAAATTCTATAAACACTCGTAACTTGACAAATAGTGTTTATAATGCTGCTACTCGAGTAGAAAGTAATCAATCTACTCATCATACAGAACTCTCACATTCTGTCTCTGCAGTACATTCAGATGTTAAGGCCATTCAAGGAGAACTTCGTCTTGATGTTGGGCATATTCAACATGCCTTAACATATAAGGAACCACCTTATATGAACTTCCCAGTAAGTTCCAACTCCTTCAGGAATACTATTCATCAAATTCCTAGCTTGGGATGCATTACACCTTTCCATGGTTTGTCTTCCAAACCTGCTCTTCAAATATGGGATCCAATTCTCATGCAAGCTCGTCCAGCTAAAGCGAAAAAGCTCAAATTCGAACAACCTGAGTTCGATATGAAGATGACTGAAGGAGACTCTGCTAAAGTCAAAATCAATATGTCTCGAAGCTATCATTCTAATGGGTCTTCACCAATTCCACGAAATATTTATGAAGATCTTAAGAAACTCAAAGGACATGCCCCAGCATGGTAGATTTTGATGACTTTGACGCCATCAAAAATATGAAGAGAGTTGAAGCTTTTCGAGCATGGATTACACACCAGATTAGTCAAGATCCACTTCTCAATGAAAGACAGGTAATTCTCCAAGCCCTCAATGTTATGACAGGTGTTGCTAAGCGCACTTGGGATAATCTAGAACCTAGTTATCGAGAAGATCTACTCAATGCTGGTCTTGATTCTATTTGTAATCAGTTAGTTATACTCTTTGTTGGAAATGCCAACAATTTAAGAAGAGTTGCAAGAAATTGATTTTTGAGAAGTAAATGCTGCAATCTCAAATATCTTGATCAATATTGTAAGGATCAATATACTAACTTCTATTATTCTGATCCTGAAGCTCATGACCTTCCTGGTCTATATTATTCTTTTCTTCGTTCCTTTCCCACTATAAAAGATTTCTATATACAAAAAGTTATTGATAGCTTGTTTCATGCTGAACGAGATATCACAGAAGTAACTTTTCCACAGCTTTGTGATTACATCAAAGAAATCAATGAAGACATGTGCCAAGCATATGTCAAGAAGGAAGAAGAAAAAAAGGTTTGTCCTCTTATTTCTGTTACCGCTTGTCTAAATCTCTTCCCTACATATGGATGTGATGATTACCTACATAAACATAAACATCACCGCAAGCATTCCAAGCACCGCAGTAAATACAGGAAGCACAAATGTCTTGAGTGCTCTCTGGACACTCCTCCTCAAGATAAATCCAAAAGTCATCAAGGCAGAAAACCTTTTCATAAAGGTTATTTCAGACAGAAGCGCTGGTCACGACAAAAGGGTAAAAGTTTCAAACCTACCTGCTATATTTGCAAAGGTTCTCATTATGCTAATCAATGTCCTCAAAAGGATTCTGCTCGTGGCAAGAAAAAGATCAGATTTGTCCAAGAAGAAATATTTCTCAAAGAAGAAGATGATTATGACTTCATCTATGACTATGCTTCTCAATCAGATGACATTCCTATGGATAGTGCTACTGATGTTGATTCTGATTCATCTACTTATTCTGATGCACATGAACAAGTACCGGATCCTCCTAATGATCCCCATATCCATCAGATTTTAGCTACTGATACTACACAGTCCTCTGACAGTATTTCTGACTCTGGTTCAGAAATCTCCTTTTTCTATCATATGGTTCGTCTCAAGCCTGAGCAACCTAGTCTTTTCTTTAAGACTCCTGATATTCAAATGGCTGATCTTGATACTGAGATCCAAAAAATTGAAACAGAGCTTCGTGTCGTCCCTGCCACTCAAGGTGCCTGGCAGAAGCGCAAAGAACGTTACAATTGCTTCGCAGTAAGAAGGAATATATTGGCTCCCAACAACTTAGCCACCAATCTCCTTCTCGCTCAATTTCCCAACCATCTATGACTTCACCATCGCATGCTACTTGGCGTCGTCAACGACTCCAGTTTCTCAACAAGGTCACTGCCGAAGTTCAACGTGAAATTCATCTTCTTCAACTAGAAGAACACGAAGCACAGAGCCGACCTCCACCGTCTGCTCTTGAACAGTATTTAGCCAAACATTCTAATTTTGGCTCTACACCACTCTATGGATGTTCCAGCTCCACATCCCGACCACCACAGTATACTCCTCATCATCCTGCTCATTCGGCCTACAGTCCTCAACTCCAAGCTGCTCTTGCTGCTGAAGGATTTCTTAGTGATGATGACGTTGCTGATAATGAAGCTGAAGGCACGGGGGGCGAAATCCGACAAGTTCCTGAATTCCCCTCCAAAGAAGCACAATGGGAAGAAGACAATCCTTTTGGAACCACTCCAATCTGCAGAATAGTCCACAAACACTCTGTTTGTCCAAGTATGACTCTAGGAGTCCATTTCCCACATATTAAACTATATCACCTCCACTTTCTACTTGATACTGGTGCCAATGCCAATTTGGCAAGATATAATTGCTTCTCACCCGATGTATGAATACATGCTGAAACTACTCTTTATTTTGGTAAAGGAAATCATAAATCCCAGTATGTCTGCCTTGTCCCTATAGAACTCCCTGATAAATCTATCCATCATATTAAATTCATTAACCTTGAATTAGACGGATATGATGGTCTCATAGGTATGCATACACTCAAGGAATGGGAACCCATTACCATCACCCGAGATACTATCTCCCTTAAAGAGAACTAATGTAAAGTTCCTCGCCTCCATACTGAACAATGTAAAACAACAAAAGTACAGCGAGTAACCCTTCGCAAACCCGATACTAGAATCTGGTTTACAAACCAACAGACTGCTGTTCAACAGCCCTTACAGTCCTTAATTAGCCAATTTCAACCTATACTCACCAAGGACTTATCCAAAGCTCATAGGAAGATGACTTGCAGCCTTCCTTTTGCCAAAGACCCTGTTACGGGCACAGAACTTTGACCTACTGCTAAAGCCAACTATTTCCCATTTAATCAGGAAGCTTTAGAAGTTCTGAAACAAGAAATAAATGATCTTCTTCATCTAGGATTTATCCAGTCATCCACCTCTCCATTTAGCTGTCATGCAATGTATGTCACCAAAAAGGATGAACTAGGAAATATATCTAATGAAAAATGATTTGTCATAAATTACAAGCCTCTTAATGCCTGCCTGCTTAATAACCAATACCCTCTTCCTTCTATGGATCATATTTGGCGCAGCATTCAAGGATCAAATATCTATTCAAAGTTTGATCTCTCTCGTGGCTTTTGGCAAATCCAGATTATTAATGAAGATTAGTATAAAACTGCCTTTTCTATTCCTCAAGGTTTATACCAATGGACGGTTCTTCCCTTTGGTATCAAAACAGCTCCATCCATCTTTCAGAAACACATGGATGATATCTTTTGAAAGCATTCTGCTTTCATTGCTCCATATATTGATGACATTCTAGTTTTTAGTCAATGTCCACAAACTCATCTTGAACATCTCAAGAAGTTCCTTGATCTTTGTAAAGAACATGGATTGCTTCTCAATCCTAGCAAGTGTCATTTTGCTCAAACAAAAATTCTCTTTGTTGGTGTCAAACTATTGGCCCATGGTCAGATGGAAGTTCAGGAACATATTCTTCGACGCATCAAAGATATGATTGTAACCGATAAGGAATCCCTTCAACGATTTCTTGGTCTTGTAAACTATATTTCTAGTTTTTATTCCCATATGGCACATGACCGTCATCTTCTCAATCAGTTACTCAAAGATGATGCTCCCGAATGGACAGAACAACATTTTGCTGCAATTCAGAAGATCAAGAACCGATGTGCACAATTACCTCCCCTGGCCCTTCCAGGCCCTGGTTTTAAAATTGTGGAAATAGATGCTAGCCACCATCACTGGGCTGGTGTGTTGAAAGAAAAACATGGAGATAAAGAGCTCATTGTCAGATACACATCTGGCACCTTCACTGGAGCTCAACTGAATTATCATAGCACACATAAAGAAATTCTTGCTGTGATAAACTCTTTCAAAAAGTTTCAATTGTTTATTGCTGACAAATCCTTTCTGTTGAGAACAGACTTACAACATTTCAAAGGTTTCTTCAAAAAGGCCTCCAAAGACCAAACTCTCTGTGGTCGATTGGCCTGATGGGCTCAATTCTTGGATATATTTAACTTTGAACATGCACATATCCCTGGCAAACATAACATTTTTGCTGATTATCTCACCAGAGAAGGCTTCCAGGACACCGTTAATATCTGCCTTGTCAGTTCAACTAGCACCAACATATTGGAAGTTCTTGATCCCTTTCAAGTTCCTGATTGATCACTCTTTCAGGAACAACAACATTACCAAAGTGAAACCGCAAAGCATAATTTGGTTCAACATCAAATTCTTAGTTGGTTGCCTTTGCAGTCTAATCCAAAGTTCAACTTCTACCGAATACCATATGAAGAAGAAGCCAATACTTTATGCTTCCACAATCCTTGACCATGTGTGATCCTCTACACAATGAAAATGTTTGAAATTCTCTGGATGTCTAATATTCTAACATGGTTTTCTCAGCTCTTATGGATGCAGGAACATCAACATGGTCAAGTCTTTCAATTCCAGTTAGATCGCGACTACAATATGCTGCCTTATACTGCTTCTCGTAGTCCCACACTAGAACGACTACTACAAGATATTGGACCTACTGGTTTCTATCTCTCCGAAGATCCAACACACCACATCCGCAAACTTGCCCACAATAACTTTCCATGGTGGGTACAAAAGGATCATTCTTATTCTGATCTTGTTGTCCGACATACTACGAATATCTACTGGCATAATGAAATCACCTATGATGAAGATATTCCAAATGCTCAACCACAAGACAATGAATTCTTTCAAGACCCTTTTGGCACGTCTGATGATTCTGACTATGCACCTGCCTCACTAGTACCATTTGGAGGAGAGTCAGATCCTTCTCATTCTGCCTCCGACTGATCTGACTCTGTTTGGTAAGCCCACTACAGAAAAGTGGACACGAGATTCCACCTCGTGCTTAAAGCCGTAACTTCACTACACTAGTGTGAAGACGAGTCATTATCCTCGTGATCAAAGATACCTCTGTCGTACTTGCTTTTGGCTGTAAAGCAACCGCATTACGAGCTGTGGGTCCTTGTCTCGTTTGTCAATAATGCAGACACTATTCACTTTACACGTGTCCCTTATCTGTCGACGGAACTCAAACAAAATTATTGATCGCTTTGCCTTCTTTTCCTATAAAAGGAGCTCGTGGATCATATACAAGACATAATGGGTTTTAGAGAGTCTAGAGTCTAAGTCTTAGGAAAAACCGAGTATCCTCTTTGCATTGCAACTCCGGTTGATCCCTGCAAATGAGAAAGGTTGTAAGAGTTTAAATCTGCTATGAGTCTGTAATCTGCTATGAGTCTGTAATCTGCTATGAGTCTTTTGTGTATTACTTTGAACTTTGAATAGATATTGGAACCATGGAGGACGATTGGATTATTTGGCTAAGGTGTTGGTGGTGTTGGATAGGTGATGTTGGTTTTAATTTTGTTTGCTTTATGTCATGGTATACTCTTGCTTATGGACTCAAGTTTTGGCATTGTGCATGGCACTTGAGACCATGGTGAAGTCACTTAGAGCATGGTATCTCCTAAGGAGGATGTGTAGATCATGGTGTCATGATAAGTTCTTGTTTCAGATGTGTGGAGCTTTGATAGTGGTATGGATTTTCTCTATGTTTTGAGTACATTGGTTATAGGCTTGAGAACTTCATGTTAAGTGTAGTAATGCAGTTTGGAGTTCAGCATGGGATGATCATTTGTTGGTGCTCATGGATCCATGGAGAATAAGGTGAGGCAATAAATCTTTTGAGATGAGAAAGGTACTGATTACAGTTGAAAGTCTTAGTAGCCTACACCTTGGTTGGACATGAGTTCAACAAAGACCAATGAGGAGATTTCTCTTGGATGAGTCATGGTGGCTTGTATATCTTGGAGGAGCATTCTCTTTTCCCACTCTTGGTCTACTCGGAAGTTTATCTAAGAGGTATTTTCCCATTATATCTTTCAGGTGTTTTTTATGCTTTCTTTCATGATATGGATCTTGAATTTTTGTTAAATGGTTCTAGAGGATTCATAGTGGAAGGTGTACATCTCCTTGAGCTTTTGTGTTATATCATTTATTGATAAGAACTGGTAGGAGATAGTTATATGGGCTAATTTCCTGAGATGGGAAATGAGGTAGATTGATCTTCTTTAAGAGGCTTAAATCCATGTTTTATTACATGTTATATATGTTAAGTTTGATTTTGGTGATTGAACGGTTGGATGTTGTTATGGCATCTCTTTGGGATGGGAAGGAGATCATACTTGACACAACTTGTTGTTAGAAGTGTATGTAGGAGGATGTTCTATAGGTATATGTTGTGCAGAGTTTTCTCTCTTTGGTCTTGGTGGTCTTCCTGACATTTAGTTTCACATTACATTGGTCTGAGGTTTAGTCAAAGCTGTAGTGATCACTAGCTTGTGGTCATGTGTTTTCACTTATGATTCATGGGAGATGACATGGAGGTTCTTAATCTTTTTCCTTTGTTGGGTGTGGAGAACTTGGGAGAGCTGTGAAGACTTGTGGTGAGAGTTGTTCTTGCAAGTTATTAATTTTCAGGTTGTGCATATCATTGTGGATGTTCCTTGGTACTACATGGTTACATTTCTATGTGCTGCTATTGGTAGATTTGTTATGCCTTTGATCTTTCAGATTTGGCGTTACCCATGCAGTGGGAGTTCCTGAATGTGTTTTGTCTTCTTCGACTGGTTGGCACATGGAGCTTTCTTTTGGAGTACATGGGTTGGTTATGTTGGTGGAATAAGTTTACTAATGTTTGATACCTTTAAGGTATGGATGATTGGATGTTCTAGAACTTGTTGTGGGTGCTATTTTCAGTCATGTGGGTTTATCAATTGGATGGAAGCAGTCAGGATGATTGTTGTTCTAGCTGATGTTCTATCTTGTTTTCTAGAGTGATGGAAGTTTCTTGTTGATGATATCACTAGGATCCTTTGCTTGTGTTCGTTGGACTGGTGCTTATTCACCTTGGCTTGTACCTTTCCTCTATAGGTGGCATTTTGGAAGATGATAGGGATTTTTTTCCTAAATGGTGGACATCTTGGATGTTGGTGCAGAATTCTTGATGGAGCATGAGAGCATGTTTGAGATCTATGTGGTTTCATGGAAGGTTGTGATTGGTTGCAATGTTGGATAGTCAGTTGTAGTTGGACACTTGATTTTTTTGCAGATTGTCTAGTAGACTGGTATCTGTGGAAATTTGTTGATTGGGTGTCCTAAGTGCTATTGAATAGAGACTTGTACAGAGCAGGGTCTGGACTAGTGGAGCCAGTGTGATCTTAGTTCCTGAGTGATTTGGAGGTTCCTATGAGATCTTCATCAAGTGGGAGATTGTTGGAATTGTGTGCCTCAATCCCACAGGCCTAAACCTCTGAGTGAGTGATTTTAGTGTCACCACTAAGATGTATGGCCGATCTGCTTAAGTGATCTTGAACTGTCTGTGAGATCAGTGTGACTCAACCCGATCTAAATTTTCCTTGTAAATTTCCTTCATGACTATATCGATGTGACCTCTAGAATTTCCTGGCGATGGATGTGATCAGCATGACCTGAATTATCAGTGTAAGCTTTGTTCGATGATAGAATTTTGGCCGATGTCAGTGTGACTTTTAGTCTATCTTGCCAATGGATGTGATCGGTGTGACTTGAGCTATCATTGTGAGTTTTTAGTTTTGCTGCCGATAGTGGTTCTCTTGCCGATGGAGTTGTTCCTGATGCATATCGCTATGACTCTGGCCGATGGTATTTGTTCAGGGTGATATGAAGGCTCTATGAGAGTCTTAGCGATAGAGCATGTCTCGCCAACAGGTATGCGTTCGCTGAGAACTCTCGACAATACTGTTGGTCTCGCCGACAGGTCTGTGTTCGGTATGATCTCTTGCCGATGGTTGTGGTCTCACTGAAGGGTCTGCAATCGGTGAGAACTCTTGCCGATAGTGTTCCTCTCACTGATGGATCTATGTTCAATAAGATCTCTTGTCGATAGAGATGGTCTCCCTGATGAATTTGCACATGATGAACATCAATGGTTTTGGTAACTTAAGAACCTTGTTGCAGAGTTATGAAGTTATCATTTTTAGCGATGTGCCAACAAGTGTTCACTTTGGTGGGGTCATGTCGACAGTTGTTTTGACCACAAGTGTACGAGGGAGTTGGTAATCAAAAGGGCTAACTCATGGATACCTAAAGTCTCTTGGATTTTGTTTATAAACTAAAGACTGTTAATATTTCGTGCCAATGTGGGGTAATGTCGATAGTTGAGCTTCTTGGCAGTTGAGCGAATTGAATCGGTTTGGAAAGTAGATTCCTGGAAACTGAATATGTATGTTTTCCACGCATTGTATCCTGTTGAATGGTTGAGTCATGAGGCTAGCTAGTAAGGCTGAGGCCATGAGGGGAGAGAGGAAATAGAACGGGGTTGCTGCCAGTTTGTCTTCAGAATGGAACAAGATGTAATCTTTGTGAAAAGGCCATGAGCCTGAGATTGTATTGTAACTTTGTTTGTTGTTGAATAATACAATGGCTCGAATCTTTTGGAGTGTGGGGTTTTTCACCCGAAAGGGTTTTCCCCACGTAAATCTGTGTGTTCTTATGTTTTGTATCATCTTTCATGTTTAATGGTTATGTTTGTTGAATTTGTTTATGCAAGTTGTTGAAACTGAATTTACATGTGCTTCTCTCAGAAGGATTAATGTGGGAATGAACTGTTTCTGATTCCGCTTTGTGATATAGTTGTACGTGTTTTTGAGGCAATCTATTTGAAATTAAAGTTAACGAAGGCACTACTATTCTTGGAGGTTTCTCTAAGATGATAAAATTTTCCCAACATGAACTTGGTTGCAGATCGTGACATTGGTGCACAAGAAACATGCCATATGTTGCAAAAGATGCCCCTTGTCATGTCAAGATGACATTTCCTATCTTTGATTGTGAGTAGGAAAACCTTGTGCCATTTGAAAATAGCTGATAATGGTGAAGAGCTTGCAAGTAGTTATATTCACTGTTACATGCAAAGACCAGCTAACATGGACACTATATCCCTTATTCAATCTGTACAATTGTACACCCATCAAAAAAATTGCATAGGTGGGGCCTGGCGCTTGTAACCACACCCTATTGTGATAATTGTTTACCCACTATTCAAGTCTACCCCTCCTAAGCATTGTGATATATTTGAAAAAAAATTCTAGTCATAATTTCTCCTATACAATCCATTTTGAAATGTCGAAGCAGATATAGGCCTCACCAAAGATAGTATAACACACAACTAGAGGCTATTTCATGTTGTTGGCTATCACCCTTGGCATGTCAATAGAGTTATTGCTCCCCCCACCAATCAAAAAGAAGGTGATAGTGATACCGACAACACCCAGTCTCCGCCTCCTATAGATGAATACAAATGAGAATTGCTTTCTCACCTCAATGCTACAAACAATATCTGCTTGGACCAGCTGCAGCTATTAGGTAGGAGGGAATTTGATTTAAATCACATGTGGGACACACACAATGTTTCGAATATTCTACATAGCGTTGTTGTAGAGTTCATCTCAACAAGTAAATTGCATACAGTTGAAGATAGTATTTGCACACCTTCTACACCTACACTTTATCATAAGTTATTGCCTAAGCAAGAGCTTGCTCTAAATATTATTAAACAACACCACCTTGGCCCATATTCATCATTTCCATTGCGTATGATTATTCAAGGTACTCTAGGTACATGTAAATCATTTCTTATAGACAACATCCAAAGAATACTAAATACATCACCAAATTGAAGAATGAATCATGTGCTTTCTTTGGCACCAACGGGGGTGGCCGCTTACAATATACGTGCCTCTACAGTGCATACAACTCTTCATATACTAATTAGAGATATGAATTTGTTGCAAGGATAGCCATTGACCATATTTCAAGAGGACTTTAAACACATTAAGTACATCTTAATTGATGAAATGAGCTTCTTGGGACCCATGTTGTTACTCAAAATAGATAGTCAGTTGCGGTAAGCATTTCCTAGTAGACATATGCAACCATTTGGTGGTTCCTCTATTATACTTGTGGGTTACCTCACACAGTTGTTGCCTATTTTGGACAGGCCTATCTACACTTCTTGCTCCATAGCCTTGGCTCTTTGGCACACTTTTAATGTTGTTGTCACACTCAACACAGTATTTTGCCAACATGGATAGTCTGAAGCATAGCAAGAGTTTCGTACACTCCTTTTGAATATTCAAAATACTCAGGAATCTCAAGCTAATTGGAAAACTCTTATGAATCAAACAAACGCCATGCTTTCATCTCAAAAAAACCAAGAGTTTGATGCAACTATTCACTTATTCCCAACAAATAGCTCAATCACCTTGCACAATAGAAAAATGCTTAAATAGTTAAGTGTTCCCATTGTAATCAATATTGTTGAAACTACTCAGCAAAACACACTTGATTATGGAAATGATGAGCAACTTCAAGCATAGCTCTTACTTGCAATTGGCGAACAAGCTATGTTAACAAAAAATCTTTGGGTGGTAGTTGGCTTGGTCAATGGATCATTAGGTATTGTCAAGTCTATCATATATTCTAAGGGTGCTAAACCACCTCAACCACCTCAATATGTTGTTGTGCACTTCCCAAACTACATTAGCCCAGCATGGGATCAAGACAACCCAAAATCCATCCCCATTCCCTTGATCACATGGGGCAGCTGAACACAACTCCCTTTGACAATGGCTTGGGCAATAACAATACATAAATCTCAAGGCTTGACATTGGAGAAAGCTACAATAGATATTGGAACTAAAGAAAGACAAGGACTAACATTCACAGCTCTTTCCTATGTAAAATCAATTTCAAGAATATGCATAGATCCGCCTTTCTCTTTTGACAAATACTCTAGATTACATGCCAAAAAATATGGTGCACTCCAAATCAAAGAAGAGGATCGCCTCCAACAGCTCTATCCATTGCCATCATGATGAATTTTTTTTTTCTTTTCGATAACTATATCACTTTTCCCTTCCCTTTTCATTTCAATGCATTTAGAATTTCCTCCATTTCTAATTGTTGAATTCCATATGTAACTTGACTCACTTCTTCCTAACATTCTCAGTTGTAACTACAGATCTCCACAATGCTAAATAGCTTCACAATGGCATGTTTTGCATGCTATACGAGTTGCAACTACACTCCAGTAATATACTTGAGGTAAGGATATATGTAATTTATTCCATCTCTTTTTCCACAACTGAATTTTAAATGCTTTGTCATATACGATACAACTGTATATACTTTTAATAATGTATAACACTGATTTCAACTCTACAAAATCCATAGGTAACAGAACAAAATTAAATGGGACTTGTAATTGTAAAGATATTGCATCCCGCTACGTGCACAAGGTATGTCTGCATCTTATTTATTTCATCTCTTCTATTACACATGCATTACATATTATTTTTTATAAATTATAGAATTGTTTATGTTTCCTAATTTAGATATTCACTAACAATGACACATATTCATCGCACTAAACTACACATTTTTCTTTCATTTTTGTAGAACATACTCAGGTCAAACAAATTCAGCAATAAGAAGAATACTACAATGGACATACTGATAATGATCATATCATCAAAGAACCAACCTACAACCATTGATTGCCAATATGGGCTATTTATATTTGTTAAATGCTTCACACTTCCATTTACTAGAAATGTTGCTCTGCATTTATAACATTGACTATGGTTGTTCTCTATTATCATGGAATACTTTCGAGATTTCAAATAACTTCAAAATATTCTCTTGTGTATAGTTGTATCGAAAAATAGAAGAATCACGGATCACACTGTTGATAGTAGTTGGACTTACTATTTTTGAAATCCTCTACAAAGGGTTTTTTCCAAATGTATTATCTACCACTATGTTCAATGGTTAGATCAATGTTTCATATTACAGTTAATAAACAACCTATCATTCTAAGGATTACTTTTTGATGTTGAAAGAGATAATAAGTAAAAAGGTCCATCTATCTTCAGGTACATATATATCAGTATAGATTTTTCTTTGCAACTGCATATATCTACATTGCATACTTTTGATGCATAGATATACTTGTGGTGGAAATGGTTGCAAGGCAATAAGAACTTTATGCTATTTTCCATAAGCCATTGTTGACTATTGTTTTATGGCCTCAAATAAATTATTTCATTTATGGTTTCTATCTACTGGCAATGGTTGCAAAGGAATAAAATAGTTTACGTTGTTCTCAAAAACGGATTATTGACAGTTTTTATGTGGCTTGCAGAAACAGTTTGTGTTATTTTCCATAAGCCATTGTTGATCATTGTTATGTGGCTTTAGCAATACTATTTCATTAACACTCAATTCCTTATTAGAAATAACATAAACTATTTAATTCTTTTGCACCCATTCCCAACATTGGTTTGCCGAAAATAACATAAACTGTTGTTAAATGTTAAATGATTGTTATCCCCTTGCATAGAAATAAGGGAGGTGCTTATTATGAAACTCATGGTGTATATCATTTGATGATTATTTTATCATTTTCAAGGTGACATTTAAATAATTATTCTTACAAGTCAAAGTGCATAGACTTTTGAGCATTCTAAAGAATAAGGTAAAAATCATGGAGACTGACAAAGGTGTAAGTGTTTGATTAATGCATGTGATCGACACACATTATAAAGTGTTACACGGGTATTATGATGGTTATGTGCAAATGATGACATAATGAAGTGTTTTATTTGTAACACTGACACAATAATTATGCCCTAAAATAATCACCATTTCCGCTACATGAAAAACCTAAATAATAGGCCATTGTTGATAGTTATTCTCTTGCTTTAGCAATACTTACACAACAATAGTCAACAATGCCTTATTAGAAATAACATAAAAAAATTAATTCCTTTTCAACCATTCCCAACAATGGCTTATCGAAAAAAACATAAACTATTTTTAAATGTTAAATGCCTGCTATCTCCTTGCAGCTATCACCAATATTGTTCCATGTATGGTTTCCTATAGTTCATTTATGGTTTCTGTGTGTTGATGGTGGTTGGAAAGTAATGAAGTGGTTACAATTTATGTTATCTTTCATAAGCCATTGTCGAATGTTATTTTCTAGCTTTAGAAATGTGACTACATTTATGTTTTGCATGTATTGGCGGTGGTTGTAACCCAATAAAATAGTTTATATTGTTTTCGGTGGTGAATAGTTGGTTGTGGTTGTGTATCCTTTTTCATTACATTCATACTCATTGCTATTATTTCTTGCAACTGATACCACTTAGCTGCCAATGTTTCATTTCATAAATGACAATTATTTTGACCACTTCGTAATCAAAGCTGAGATCAATGTTCAATATTACACTTTACATATAGCCTATCATACATATGAATATTTTCTACATCCAATTTCATATGTCTGTTGCTTGCAAAACAACTCGCCACAGTGGTTGCTCACAATCCAAACAACTACTATACAGATCCCTGTCATTTGGACTTCCCCTCCGCCTATCGGCTCACTATTGCATGTCACTACACACAACTACTAGTTTTTAAGATGCTTTTACAACTCTTTTAATTTATGTATCCTAATTATTGTATTAGTATAAGCTAAATAAATAACTCCACTTGTCTATGGCAAGATTAATTTATGTATTATTTCAAGAGAGCATGACCTTTCATTTGAATGGATATGTATTTTGAAATGATAAATTGATAAGAAGAAGAAAAATAAGAATAAGAAGCATATGAGGTGAGTAGTAAGAAATGATTAAAGAATATATGGAAAAATATTACATGTAAATTATAAGAAAATATTATTTATAAATTATATTTAGAATGATAAAAATTAAATATTATTCAAGGTGTTTTTTAAAATTATTTGGATTATAATATATGTATTAATTTTTGGAGAAAACATCATAGATTTTTTTTATAGGTAAACACTTTTGACTAGAGCTATGAACCAATGAGGCCACATTTAGAGGAACTCATCCCCAACATTTATCTTCTTTCTTCTCCTCCTTTCTACTTGCCACCTATATTCCTCCACCCTTTGCTCTTTACTCCTCTCACCCTCCTCTTTCTCTCTTCTCCTTTTTTTCTCTACCTCCTACCTTCCACTCCTCCTCTCTTCCTCTCCACCATCTATTTCTCCTTCATCTCTTTCCTTCAACCCTAATACTCATCATCCCTTCCTCCTACCACCGTGCTCCTCCTTTCCTTCTCAAATTGTCAGCACCTTCTGCTGCTACTCAACCTCTGATCATTGCTTCTGCTCCTCTTTGCATCTACTCCTTCCTTCTACTCGCTTTTTTACTCTGACTCTCCTTTGACTACTCTCCTTTAATTCTATGTTTCCCTTCCTCCTCTATGAGCCAATCGCCCACCTTGCACATCATCACCTACTCTATCAATTATCATCCCCACCATCCACCACTTGCATTCTGTCAAGCACCATCAACTCAATCCACGATCATTGGGCAACCATTCACTACCGCACCTTCCTACTGCCTTGGCTCCCATGCCAATGAAATTTCCTTCAACATCGTCCACCATCCTCCATCCTCTATCTTATGGCTTCCTAACACAAACAATCGTGTGACTGACCATCCACTTGTGGGATTCAAACTCCTACGATAGTGAAGCAACTTCCTTGCAACAACCGTTGCACTACAGGGCCATCCCCTATATTATAGATTTTTATTTTATATATAATAGTTAGATAAAAAAATAATAATTAGTTTCATAATTACAAGTTTTAAGAAAAAAGAAAAATAATTGAGGAATTGCTTTGAAAAATGTCATCAATCGATCTCATATTCACAAGTCACAAAAACTTGGCTTGATACCAAAATGTAACACTACTTTCCCACATATAAAATTTGATAGATTTAATATATTAGAGTTGATTTTTATATGGAAATGGGTTTATTATGTTATTACCTAAGTTTTAAATATTGTAAATTATATCTATAATTTAAATACAAATGTATGAAATGGTTATTTATCAATGTTAGCTAGCATAATACTTAAGCACATTAAGATTACTATCATTAATATATAAATTGAAATCTAGCAATATTGAAATGATAAAAAGAATAAAAAACACCATAAAAGAATTTAATTGAATCAACTTCATCTCATATATAATTAAAATATTTTTGAATAAGTTTAATACTTATCTGAATCACAACACTTGGAAAGCTCATTCTCACTCTAGAAAGATTTTAATGGTATTGGTCCTCATAGCTATCGCACACGGAGAACATGTGTAAAAATGCAAAGTGTGGTTATGCACCATATAAATGCATCAAAGCCCTGGCCAAGACAATTCTAAGTGTACGATGTACCCCAAGTTGGACACACTATGTGTGTCCCCTCCTCTAATGCCCATATCCCACCAAACCATCTTCTTCTTTAAGTGATCTTCATGCCCTTTCCAAGTCTCACATAAATACTTTATATAAGCCTTAAGGTGTGGTTTTCAAACCATCACACCCTTTCACAAAGGTTGTCCTTATTTAATTATTTAATAAATATAACTATTCCTCTCGTTTAGAAGATTTTTTATAAATATTCTTCATTAATATTCATTTAATCAAAGGATCATATTATCCTTTATTTTTCTATCTCCTTTTAATATTTTCATAGTTTTATTTTCACTTTGGGGGAAAATATTCCTAACAATTTTAAAAAGAAAAATGGGGGGCTAGATATTAGAAGAACAATACATATGATCCTTGCTCTACTCTCAAAAGTTAGTTGGCCTTTAATAAAGCAACACTCTGAGTGGGTCGGTATTTTGAGAGCTAAGTACTTACATAGTCGAAAGGGAATCATTTTCTTCCATAATCTTCATCTCCCAAAAGGTTCTAACATTTGGAATAATATCCTCAAGACTAAGGACACCATAAGAATGGGAGCCTTATGGCATATCAATAAAGGGGATTCTATGAGATTCTAGGAGCATCCTTCATTTTCTTCTTCACCTCTAGAATTTAATCTTGTTTGTTTGGCTATCTGGTGAAATACTATGGGGACCCCTCATCCAATCCTCCCTCTTAGAGAATTAACCTTAATTGGTACAATCCTCCTCTTTGATTGGCTACAAAAGAGCTCCTCAACATCATCTCTAAACAAAGATTTTGCAAAGAGTTAATTCTCAAGATATTCCCTTTTCAAAATATCTTCTTCCCTCCAAATATCTAAATGGCATATTCCCTCCAAAAAGAATATTCCATAATTTAAATTTGAATAGAATTTTCCCTCCAAAATATATTTAACCAATTTTCCATGAAAATAGGGATATTTTGGCTCTCATTTATCCTCCACCCTTGATCTTTCTTGATCTCCTTGATTTCCTTTCAACAGTCAATCTTCAAATTTAATCTTCATTGTTGATCAGATATCTACAAATCTATAAAACATGTCATTTCCTCATCAAAACCATTCACAGTAAATCATTTATCAAAATCATGTCAATCACATCTTCAATCTTAGCTTTTACAATCATGGGTTATGTTTAGTAGAGAAATCCACATACATTTGGAGCATAATCCACCAATGGGATTATAGGTTTGCATGTTTCTTTAGCTTCAATTGTGTTTAAATTATATTTCATGTCTTTTAATTTGAATCTTTGAAGCATTTCACATATTTCATTGAGTATGAGCTAATATGATCGATCTTTCATGACTTTTTAGTGTTTTACAACTATAACCACTCT
This sequence comes from Sequoia sempervirens, assembly GCA_007258455.2. NCBI lineage: Eukaryota > Viridiplantae > Streptophyta > Pinopsida > Cupressales > Cupressaceae > Sequoia > Sequoia sempervirens. The sequence continues at coordinate 421,173,692 of VDFB02058242.1, read as the reverse complement.
CATTATGCTTTCTAACCAATACCCATATTTCCCATATGACATTTTGGCATGCTCGGTAGGCCCAAAGTCTCAGATTTAATATTTTCTCAAGTTTTTGTTGACCTACAGGTTACAAAGGCACTTATGCATAATCATGACACATTTTTTTCCCACAATGAGGCTTTGCTGAAATTCGATGCTTATGCAACAGTGCAGTGACATTTTTGCTTTAATCTAATGTCTTTGACTGATACTATCTTATGTTTGCCATGTACGTTACAGTGATGCCTTTGCAGCACAACAACGCTTTTGATTGTCTTTTAATGCTTCTATTCAAGACCGACGCTTATGTCTGACACACAGCAATGCTTTTGCTCTATTTCGACGATTTTGTTTTGATGCCTCTATTTTATGTTTGTAGGTTAATTCAATGCTTATGTGCAAGTTCGACAATTCTATGAATTTATAGCAACACTTTTGCATAGAAGGAATGCTTCTATCAAGTATAACTTGATGCATTTGTTCTCTTAGGTTTTTGCAAATTCTTTTTGTATTTTTCATTATCTAACCCTTAACATGTGCCTATTTCTTGATCTTTCCTTTTGAGCTAACATTTGCATAGCATGTGACATACATTGGGAGAAGACTAAATTACAAGACTGTTAAAGATTTGTTTTGTAGGGTTTTGTTATTCTAGTTTTCACATTTAATTTTAGTGCTCTAAAAAGAACAACAAATTTCATATTTCATTTTGGTGCTTTAAAATTAACCCACAACTTGCATATTTCAATTGGTGCTTTAAAATGAATGACTTGCATATTTTATTTTGGTGTATTAAAATTGAACAAACAACTTTCATCTTTGAATTTGGTGCACTAAAATGAATTCTATGTCATGTTTGGTAAGCTAGTGGTTGTGTATGCTATTTCCTTGTGCTTTGTTTGATCCTAGAAATCAAAAGCACCATTAGTTTGAAATCTTTGTTTTTACACCTAAGGTGTGACTATTTACGTATGCTCTCCCCTCATTACTCTCAAGAACGATCTTGGGGATCAAAAACAATGTCATTACCATTTAATTCAATTAGGAGGCCTGCTTAGGGATTCTATCACCTCAAGGTCAACCTCAACCAAATTTTTGGGTGGGGTATATAAAGGGGGAGAACGAATGTTATACCCCAAAGTGTGGATAGTATCCTTAAATCCAAGCCTCATGGCCCTCAGTCTACAGAGACATGTATAGGCGATGAAGAAAGGGGAGACACCCCTTGACTTGGGCATCCACAAATCAGATCATTGTTCATTGATCCCCCACTATGAATCTTGTTTATGAGTATTCTTTAAGATTTTCAACCATTATCTTGGGATAATGTAACATATAGTATCATGCATGAAGTAACTCATCATGCACTTCCCCTTGTTGAGGTGACCCACATTACTTGATTCAGATCTTGTCCTTTTTAAGGTGAGAGGTACGAAGGTGGTACATGATCTTTGTATACTCTAGTCACCCATTTATTGTGGAGGTATTTTCTTCGTAAGATGGGCTTATCCTAAGTTAATACACCCTATCTACTACTAGATAGGTTGTGTATCTTTGGCATTTTTTCATTGTTCAAATACTTGTGACATCAAATAGCATGTTCTCATTGAAGAAGACATGTGAAATATACCCAAAAATCCTTGGAGTCAGTCCTTTATGCTATTCTTTGTTATTTTTATCACTTGCTAGATTAGACAAATAAAATTAACCTTCAAAAAATCAATAAATTTCAAAACCTTAGATGAATTTAGGAGTCAAAGTGACACTTTTGACTATTAGCTTGCACCGCTTCTGTTTGCAACTTGACTTGTTTGATTTTTCATATCGATGTGTTTTTCTGCAAATCGATGTGTTTTTACAACTCGATGGTTTTGTATCAGAACAATCCTTTGTCAAAAATAGTACAACGACACATTTGACTATCACAATGACGCTTTTTTCATATAAACTTGTGCTTTTGAAAAATCTTGTCACTTCTATTAGGGGCAATGCATAGCTTTTGTTAGTTAAATTGATTCATTTGTGAAGTGACACATTTGACTATTAATGTCAAATTTCATAATTCTCAGAAAACTCAAGTTCCAAAATCCATCATCAATCATTATAAGAATCTCAGACCTCTGAGCTAAATAGACCTTCATCCTTCATTCAAAAGAATAGTAAATTGCAAATTGATGTCCATACCATCCTTCATCTTGAAACTAATATAGGCTAATTTTGATATCTTTTCAAAACAATTGAGCCAAAATCCTATCATTTGTCAATCAATCAATGATCCATCAACAACCAAAATTAGTCGTGTTTTCTCTTACATCTCTAAATCATACATCTAGTCCTTGTGAGTGAACTATCTTAGCAATACAATCTAATCCTAAGATAGGGAAATTACCATCATCCTCTTCGCTTCAACTTATCATCTAGTCCAACTGAAAATCAACATCAATCCTACTGAGATCTAGCAAAATTTTGAATTCTTGAGGTTCTCTACCCAACATCAACCAAAACAACATTCATCATTGCTAATTTTTCAAAACAAAAGCTATCAACCCTATCCTCTATTAGGTTTTTCTTGAAATCAATGAAACGTGTCAACATCACTCCACTACCAATATTCCTTTCCTTTTTATCCCTTTATAGGGTTAACACATCCTTCTAGCTTAAATGTTATAACAAATATGGGAGTCCCTAAGCAAGAGTTTGGAATTCATTGTTTTTTATTAGATTTTAATCAATGCCAAAATTCACAAACCAATCAATCAAATCATCTAAACATGAATCCTCAAACAATAACATCACAATCCAATAATAACAACACCAAACGTGAGTACACTCCTTTAGGGGAGGCAATTGAGTTAGTGTTGAACAAGCTAATCCAATCAAATTTTATCAAACTTCTATTACTACAAGGCTATTATGAACCTCAATTTAAACCTGTATGGTATAATGACAATGATTATTGTGAATACCATAGAATAAAAGGTTATGAAACGTCAAACTGCATAAAACTTAAGAACCTCATACAAGACCTTATTGACCAAGTCATAATCAATATTGAGGGTCATCTTCATATTCTATCCACAAATAATCACACTAACAATGTCTCTACCTCACATAATAAGAAAGTCAACATATATCAAGATGCTTTTCTAAAGCATGATCAGAATTATTCACCTGTGTCTAGCAATGCATCATCCCATGACACATCTACATCTTGTGACTTCATGAAATCACTCATTGAATAAGCTTCCCATAAAATTATTCCATATCTAATCCATCATCTTCAAGTCCTTCACAACCTCAATCCACACCATCCACATCAAGAAATCCATCAAACAATGACATTTTTCCAAATTTCCTCCAAGGACTATCCTCAATAGATACATGTCAAATCAATCAAAAAATTAATGCAAATCCAATTAATGATCAAGAATTCCTTAACTAAATAAAGTCATGCATCCAATCTCCTCTCATGCCTAATACATAAAATCTAAGTCTAAAGCTATTACCAACATACCAAAATTTTGAAGGTATACAAAGGTCCTTTGTAAATAATCCATTCTTTGAACTTGATCCATGTCAAGAACATAATCTTAAGCATAACAAATATTTATTTGAAATAATTCAAGATAAAAAATTCATCTCTCCAAAATACTATAATGACCTAATGATCATTTTCCAATCCATACAATATTTCACAAAAGTTGACCATACACCAATAACTTATATTTCTACCCATGAGATACTTCCTTCCATTGGACACGTAGATGATCTTCCTCTAGAACAAGAGTCTCCTACTCTAGACATCTTTACAAATGATCAAGCTATAAAATAATTTGAAGGACTTCATGGTGACATTTCAAAAAATAACCATGAAGAAGGATCCACATTGACTTTGAAGCACCAACATCTTTTGAAGAATAATCAAAATCCAATGTTCCTCAAACTCATGCCAAATATCTTGATCAAGAAGCTATCCAACATATTGATAAAACACCTATGACATACAAACTTGGATCACTTACCTTTGTCAAAGAAATTCCTCTTACTAATGAAGAGAATACTACCTTTGAAGGATCCCAACAATGTAGAGAAGGTTTAGCACCTTATTCCCAAGACAAATCATATTCAATTGTAAATAAAATTTTTCAATGGATGCATTATCAAGGAAAAGGATTAGGCCTACATGAACAGGGTATCCTTGAACCAATGCAATTTGTCGATAATCCTAAGCATCAAGGTATCGGTTATTTAGAAATCAGATAATCTAATCATGTCAATGGTATCTCTATGATACCAGGAACAACTTTATCTAATGCAAACATCAACATGGGATTCATGGAAAGTCCTTATAATAAAATTATTGTCAACAATTCAACCATCCATGTCATGAATCATCATCCTCATATCTTTCCACCCACTAATTGCGACCAAAAAGAGAAAATTCCTTACAAAGGAAAAGAGCACGTCATTGAATCTAATGAATCAAAAAATAAAAACAGACACATAAAGTTAAAATGGATCCCAAAGAAAAATAATAAAGAAAAAAAACCATATCAAACTCCATTCTAGTCAAACAAAATATGGGGCAAAATCAAAAAGGGACTTTCATCCATCAAAAATGTCCACCAATTCAAAAGAAGGCTTCAAAATTGACATACAAAGTATATGAAAAAGTTGGTCCTAAATCCACTCAAAATTCCATATCCATATTTTGTTGCTCATCATCCCAAGTTTGGAGAATCAAATATCCACAATCCAAACTATCGACTAATCCATCCTCGTATCATACATTTCATTGAAATCCACCATCCAACTCAAAATATAGATTGTCTAGATCTCGTATTATCTGTGTCCTGGCAGAAACTCTTTATCATAATGACTCTAAAGGCACTCTATCGTTATGTGTGGCACTCTATCGTTATGTGTACATTTAGATAAGGCTAACTCTAGTATTGATGAAGATAACAAGAACATTTAGGGCTTCTATACAAGTCATAGTTTCTTGGAAAAACAACTCCTTCGAGTAGGATATCATTGGTACATAATGACAACATGTACATCAACACCGCTAGGTGGTTCAACATAATCAATAATCATTCTAAAATTCTAAAATCAAGAAAAATAGTAAAGAGAAAAATCATCCTCTAGTAAAACCCACTTTGATGGCACTTTGGGAAAGTACCTTGATGAAAACTTAGAAATCAGGCGTCATGTGTAGATCAAGCATCTACGTGCACAATTCCAAGTGGAAGCATCTTATCCATCTCATCCCTAATAAATTTACAATCAATCTATTATATTTTCATTCATTTTCTTAATCCACCTTCTTAAAAAAGAATAGGGTATACTTCAAACTTGCTTCTGGAAAAATCTTGACATGGTCATTATCATTAATCATATCCTATTCCATGCAATACCATCACCTAAATCTAGAACTATCTAAGTAATCATACTCTATTCAAACATGTTATCCTATCACAAGGTAGTCCTTGGCATCCTTCACATATCTATATATCATACTAATCCATGCATCCAATCATACCATTCCATACATTGCTAGACATTGGGGGCAAGTACTTACATATTATTTTAGAATTAAACTTGATCTATGTCTTCTAGCTCACATTGTGATCTAGGCATCATCAAAAATTGATCCAAACAATCCATATCAATTGCATCTTGTTGATGCTTCAACATGATATCAAAACATTCAACAAATTTTGTTCCTAGCCTAGCGACAAATCTAGATCCATCTTATCCAATCAATCCATCATCATCTTAAGATGTATCTTTCCTAATCCTCACGTTGTTCCTATCTTGACCACACTATCCTTGCATTTTTGTGTATCCTCAATAATTTTATCACTATCAACAATCACTCAATCATATCTAATGATTTTAACATGTCTATCAACAATATCTCAAAATATTATTGATATCCCTACACATTGATATATATTTATCATCCATCACCATCATCCAAATAATTTTCCCAAAAAAACCCAAAAACATCCAAATAACTTTCATAAAAATATAAAAAATTTCCCAATTAAAATTCAAATATTTTAAAAATGCCAAAAACATTCAAATATTTTGAAAATCCCAAAAATATTTAGATAATGTTGAAAATCCCAAAAATATCTAAATAGCGCATAATACCAAAAACAAACTCAAAAATGTCAAAAGCACAAAAATAACCTCAAAACATTTGAAAAGCCAAAAACATTTGAAAATTGTTCTAAAAAAGAAGAAAATCACCCATTCCCAATCATCCATCTGCAATAAAATTATCATCCATAATAAACCTATCATCATCCTCACCTTTGACAAAACAAGCAAAAGCAAATACAACAATCATCAAAACACAAACGTTCATGCAAACTCGTAAGTCTTGATCATTGTCAAAACATGTCCATCAAAGTCTTCATATCAATGGTTTAAACCATTTTCAGAATAAAATCAACATCTAATGAATGGCTTAACAAACATATCTTTCCTATTGTAGACACGTCAAATTAACATTATGCATATTCATCCGCTCATTGAATTGATCAAACGCAACAAATCCATTCATCAGGTAAATCGGGTCAATCCAAAGGTTTAATCAAATAATACCATTTCATCTCTCATAAATCATTCAACCTTCATCTTGCATCATCCCTTTAATTAAATAAATCAGGACTTTATTTAATTCAAATCCAAATCATACTTCATCCTTTTCTGAATTAAATAAATCAAGTATTTAAGTCATAAAAGTCAAAGCATCCTAATCATCATCCTAGCTAATTAATCCTGATTAAATCTAATGCTAATCTCACCCACTTGCATTCTCTAGATTTGGCCACTTGCACATGAAATTGCATTTAATTGATTTATCAAAATCTTTATTTTCAACTTGGCATAAAGGAAGAATATTCTCCAAGTTTGAATCTCCCCCAAGTGGACATGTACACCCAACAGAGCATTTATGAGGCCTTACATGTCTCTTACATGTCCCCTTCCAAAGGTCAAACTCAGCATTCATTGCAAATTTGAATTCAAATTTTCCCTCTCATGGGCACTCTTCCCAAATCTTGCACATACATCAACCAATCACATGATGACAAGTGTCCTTATCTTATTGGCTTGATCTTTGTCCCACATTGGTCTCTCTTCAACACTTAGCATTTTGAAAATCTTCAAATAGAGGCTTCATCCTCAAGCAAATCCTTCACAATTTTATGCAAGGTTACTCTCTTCATTTGAGATTTGATCTTGTCCATTTCACTCCATCATCTCCATCATTTACACAATTTAAGCTTTGATCAAGGATTGGGAAAGGGTCACTAGCACATGTGACACCAATCCACTATGGGATAGGTTTAATGTCATGTTTTTGTATGCTTTTATTTGGTTTCCCTTGTTTCATTTATGGCATGATTAACATGGCTTATTATTCCATAGGGATGTTGAAATGTTGCTTTATTTTAAACTAACATTTTGCAGATTTTAGCATCCACACCTATGATAGAAATCATTTTAGATATCATCTAAACCTAAACTCTTTGGCAAGAGATATGATGGCGTTGATGTGTTTTTTCAATTGGTCTTTTCTTTTGGTTTTATCTTTTGTCTCATTACATCACTCACTTGAAACTACCTTGATCTTCAATATCTTGGTGTGTCTAGATGGGTACGTGGTGTAGCATAGTCATTACTTTCATTTTTGTGTTTGTTGGATGTTCTTGTAATACAACCTTGGTGAATACTTGTCTTGTGTATGTAGGGATAGTCTCAAGTAATATAATGGATTATACATATCATGTTCTTTATACCTTTTGTGTATTGGTCTACTTGCTTTGATGGCTTCATTCTCTCACATGATAAAACAATTTTTTTGTGTGTCATGTATGAACAAAGACAATCCTATTTGTTTGCAGAGTCAAATTCCATGCAATAGATACAATTCCACCCTATTTATTCATACCTTGGTTCATCGTGTCTACTTTCTATATCAAAATAAATATTTCTCTACATCATTTATCATGACGTAAAAGAAAAATTAAAATCATATATCCTATCTCATCACATATCCAATAAAAATCTTGAAATCCATCCAATAATCATATATGCATTGGTATTTGATCAACATCATCATAATTCATCTATCTCATTCTATTATATCTATTTAATCATCCATTCTTCTATTTTATCTCTTCATACTAACATTAGCATGGCATACACAAAAAATATCAATCGCATCCTACATCCTTAAACCGTTAATAGCATCTCATAACATACATCACCCATCGTCATATATTATATCAAAATACAAAAAGAATCATTCATTATGTATCCATAAGTCCTCAACAATATCAGAATCATACATCATCTCATCTTGACAAAATGAAATATCATAGGCATGCATCCATGTATCATGTGCATCCATAATCAAAGCATCATAACATCATAGCATAGCCACATCAAAAAATGATCTCTCATATATATCATCAAAATGAAAATGTCAAGATACATCATAAAAAAATGTGTGATATTACAAGATATATATCAATTGATTTGTACAAATAATATATATGCACGAGGCTATCCAAATTCAATGAATGTATGTGCAAAATAATGTTTATACAATAATTGTTCTACAAAATACATCAACCATATGTACAAGGTGCTCTACATTGATCTCCCCCTCTCTTCACAATCAAGAGGATGTTGAGGAGGAGCCATCTATGGTATAGGAGGAACCTGCTATTATTGGGCCTATCCTTGTGACCCCTGAGGCTATTGGGCTTATCCTTGTGAGTGCCCCTAAGAAGATCTGCCAATCGATCCTCCATTTGACCCACTAGGACCTACTACACTCCTCTAAGAAAACCTCGATTGTCGTCTGTGTGCAGGGAAAATGATATCATACAATGACCTATAATAGGTTGCCTCACTTTGAAGTGACCTAATCACTTAAATATGTTTATTCAAAGGGATGACTTGTCATTTCCCAACAACCTCTAATTTTTTTCGATGTCCTCTCTCTTGATCTCGCTCCATAGTAATTTGTGCTAACTATGCCTCTAGCTTTTGGTGGTGAGAGACCTTTGCTCCCTCTCGGTAGTCTGATGTGCTAGCTAGGTTGTAAGACCATCCTGCTCTTGGTGGTATCTATTTCCCTCATGATGTGTCTAGCCCCAGTCTTATAGAGCGACCCTCAACCTCTGATCATCTAGATCAATATCTATTTGTCCTCTATCACCCACCCTGGTTGGAATGGTTGCAACTGAGCTCCTATGACAAGACCCTATCCCTATCCTTTGTCCTTGACTACTAGGATCTCACCCTTTGTATGCTACCTATGCCTTCATGCTCTCCCTGTCTCACCCTCTCAATACCTCCAACCTCCAACAACTCCCCCATCTATATGTGTAAATTTGAGTAGTATCCAATGAATCCACCATGCATCATAGTCAAGAGTAGTCCCAGGGTTATCCTGGCCATGGCCCAAATCCACTAAACTTTTCTGAGCCAATCAAACCTAGTGATGGCTTCCTGGGGAGAGGGCATGGGTCACCACTCGGTAATCTCTCTAGTGGTATGAGAAAAAATGACATGATAATGGTTTTTCGGGACATCTTGCTACTCCCCAAACTAACAACAAACCTTGTCAAGGAGGTATCTCTCTAGGATGTACTAGGTGTTGCTAATCAACCATCTAGTATGTCAGAAATATGGTAGATGATGAGGATTTTCCTCCCAAGCCTCTATATGCAGCCACAACCTCCATCTAAATGTTGGCATCTCGTTTATGAGGCACCTCCAGTAATCTATATCTTCCATGCAACATTGAGTAAGCATGGTATTATAACGATAAACCATGGGGTAACCTATCTCTCAAACTTCATCTCCTATTAATCTAAGCACAACAATGTGCTCTAAGGCCCAAATATAAAGCTGAGTGACTCACACTAATAAATTGGTGGTAGATCTATACACCACCTAGTGCATATCATGATAGAGGTGGGCCAAGATGCATGGTCCCCAAGAAAAGACACATCCATCCTCCATGATAAGCTCTAGCACCCAACCCCATCCAACACTAAATCTTTAAGATCATCAATTGGGCATAATCTAACCACATATCAGTCCTACCACCACGATGATAGTATCACTCACTTTTCCAATGTAGTCATGAAGGTCAATCTGGCCATCGTCAATTTCTAGGTCATCATCTCCAAAAACTCTCTCCAAAGCCTCAACACCATGATCCGCATCATAAATCACTCGGTCTCTATGAATGGGTACTTGCAATATGAACCAAACATCCTCAAGGGTAATAGTAGCCTCTCTTGTCAGTATCAAGAAAGAGGATGTCTCTAACTGCCACCTCTTGACCAAAGCAGTCATGAAAGATCGATGAGCCTTGATCTTTGGCATGTATGCAACATAGTATAGTCCTACAGCTCCGAGAAACTCTACATCGACCTCTGTGAAATGTGTCATTCAGTCCAAGACTTGAGGTCATCACTCTCATGAAAGGATACCCTCTAGTATATTGTACAAGAATAGCACCCATGATGTCAATTTTGTCAAAAGTTGCAAAAAAATATAAGTCTAATTAAATCTAAATCAAAATTGAGTTTTTTTTAAAAGCGTCACTTTATCATAGTCAAAAGTGATCCTTTTTACAAAAGTGTTGCTTTACCAAAATATATGCGAGTGTTTTCTCAAATCACATCACAAAAGTAAAGTCAAAAGTTCTGCAATATTTCCTAACCTAACACTTTTGACGAAGTATGATGATTTGAAAAAAGCGTCACAATGGTCTTCTATGCATCACATCGGGTTTCAAAAGTGTTGCTTTTAAAGCGATGTGTTTGTTCACATACCTTTAGCTATAAATTTGGATGCCTAAAACTACATGCAAGGTAAGTTGGGTTAGATGCATACCGAGGGGTCTGCTTTAATGGCCTACTGGAATTGACGAACTATGTCTGCATGATATGGTGTGTAAACTACATGTTCCATACTAATCAAGTCTTTACAAGGTCTCTTGAAGGAAAAATCACTCATAGCTCAAAATTTTCAATCTCTCAAGGTGAAAAAGAGGTTGAAATGAACCCAAATGCATATATATGTCTCCAAAACCCTAGGGTTTTTCCCTCTAACTATTTTTTAAACCTTGGCTATCCATCTTGATCATATTTGAGGACCCCTAGGGCTTAATTTTTTCCCCTCTCCTCTATGAAACAAGTCTCATCATCTTGTCACAATTTTGACCTAGAAATTATTTTTTTCGATCGATCTCTCGAGAGGGAAACCTACCATCCTTCCTTCATCTACTTGGGTACAGTGGGGCATCAAGTAATTTTTTTTTTAACAACATTAGGTCTTTGAAACAACATAACATGTACATTGTCTCAAAGAGGGGAAAAATGTAGACATGTGAAATTGTTTGAACGTATCACACATCCTGATTTCACCTTTTAAAATCATTTTCCTCTTTATACCTAATTCCTCATTTTAATTAAATAATTTCCAATTATTTGATTAATTCATTATTTTCCTCTATTAATTAAATAATTAACGCTATTTGATTAATTCATCTTTTTTCATCATTTTTTTCACTAATTCCTTTTAATTAAATAATTTTAAATTTATTTAATTGAAATTCAATTTATCCTCTTCCCACCATGATTAAATAGTTTTATTATTTAATTAATTCTATTTTTTCTTCAATACCACTTGATTAAATAATTTAATTAAAATACTGATATCTCCTCATCCTCACAATTAAATCCTAATTTTCCTCCAACTTGCACAAAGCATATTCCTTTTTCAAAAAGAGGATATTACCTTTTCAAAATATCTTCTTCCCTCCAAAATATCTAAATGGCATATTGGGAAAATGTGTCTCAACCTTGCAATTACATAAGGTTTACTATTGATAGGTAAGCATAGGGGGCGCGAGGGGGAGGGGGTGCTCCCCACAAGGGGTCCAGGGGTCGCATGCCCCTAAAAGCCAAATTTTATGTATACTTTATTATTGTAAATTTGGACCGTTCATCATTAGGTCTCAAATCCGTTAGTAGATATTTTGTTGGCTTGACTTTCCCTAGAAGGAAACCCTATTTTATGAAGGAATTGTATTATGGTTGTGTATTGTCATGTATTCTAAGAGTCTAATAGCGGTTGTGTTGCCTCTGGATCTTTGGTTGGGGATACTCCTATGAGAAGCTTGCTCTGCAAGTATATTGTAATCTTTGTGATTTCTGAATAATATATTGGGTGACTTTTGGAGTGTGGAGCTTTTCTCCCAAAAGGGTTTTCCCCACATAAATCATTGTGTTGTGGTATGCATGATATTTATGTTTATTTCAATTTAAGTTTCTATAATTGTTGTAAATATCTATAAATTTTGCATTATCCTCCTCTCAAGATTAGTGTAGGAAGTTGTTTTGCAACCTTAGCTTCCTTACAAGTGGTATCAAAGCTTGATCAACTTTGGTTTAAGTTGTGGGTTGTTGGGATTTTTGAACTAATCTAGATTTGAGTGGGAGCTTGCACATAAGACACTTTATTATTTTGTTGTAATAATTTTCAAATGGAAAGTTCATCAAGGAGAATAGAGATAAAATTATTGGAAATAATTTTAAAATGTAGAAGTCGAATATGAAGGATTTGTTGATAGATCGAGATCTGTGGGATGATGTTGATGAGAATGTTTCAAAGCATATAGATTTTACTTTGGCTACTCTATTGGCACCTTTAAATTTTGGCTAAATTTGAAGTGCCCATGATGAGAAAGTTGATTGTAACACCCAGAAGTATACTTGCAAAATTTTACTAAGTAGCCTAGTTTGATGATGAATAACTTAATGTCTAGTCAAACCACTCTAGGATCATGTTCATCTGTTATTAGTAAGTGCTCATGTCCATTTTTAGCCCCCCATAACCAGATTTGATATGTTGTTCAGGCATCGAGCTTATAGGTTCTGAAGAAGTTTTTTGTCAGCAAACTATTGTATCTGTCAAGGTAGTCATCTTCAAAGAGTAATATTCCATTACTAATTGAGTGTCATGCCAAACTATGTGGTCCCTAAAATTTTACTAGTATTCATATGATCCCATGTCCATATTCAAATACCTAACATCTTGTTTGATATTTTTCATATGTCAAAAGCAAATGTAGTTTGTTGATATTTGTTGTGTGCACAGTGTCAAGGTTGTCAGAAAGCTAACTTTGAGAGTTCATATTTTGAAGTTGGGTGATTTCCAAAAGAAGTGAATTGTTTCTAGTGATTCTCCCAATGTTCATATGTCCCTTTGCTCAATTTCAGATTCTCAGGATTCAATTTTATATTTTTTCAAGGAGTTAAGTTGGTGAGGTTTGAAGGCGATTTTGATATTTGCAGTTTTTGAGGGTTCTTGGCCGCCCACATTGATGTTAATAAAGCATTGAATGTTGAATCTCATGAATTTCCCTTGGGTGGTCACACTCTCTTGATATTCATGCACACCCCTATTCAATTCCAATGCTCAAGAACATGATTTTATATTTTTTCAAGGGCCAAATTGGAGGTTTGAGGAGTATTTTAGAATGCATTGTGTCGGATCAACCCAGGAGCCTATCTTTGACTATCAATAATTTGCATCTCAGGAAGAAATAAAAAAATCCACATGGTAGGCATGTTTTCGTGACATATGGCAACATCTCAATTCAACCTCGGGGTCACAAAATAATTTTGATGTGTTTTTGAAGGAAGTTTTGAAGGCAACTTAACCTATTTTTTACTGCAGATGAGGGTGAAAAGGAAATCCCGCAATCCCGCAAGGGTTAGGCTTAGGCTTGTAGGGGTGTGTGCAGGATTGTAGTATGAGGTCAAGTAACCATAAAGTTACCCACAACCCCGTGATAAATGTACCATAACATAAAATTTGTTGTGCAGGGTAGTGGTAGGGGTAAAAAGTGTTTAAATTTCAAAGATATGGAGCATGTTTGAGGTCAATATTTATGAGCTAGATGATTTTCACAATGAAACAATTGGTGATTACAATTTTTCCCATGTTAACGTACTTTTGTGTCCATTTTCTTATCCCTAGTACCTTGTTTGATATTTTTCAAAGTCAAAAGCAAATGGAGTTTTTCACAATTTTGATGTCTGCATTTCCAAAAGGTTTCAAAGGGGTCAACTTTGAACTTTAATACTCTGTGAAGGAAGTGGATTGGTGAAAATCCCTTCTTCACACATGTTCATTGGACTTAAATGAACTAATTTCCCTAGTGGCAGCTTCCCAAGAAGAGATCTAGTATTTTTTCAAGCTGGTGAATTTGTGATTTCCAATTGGTTTTTTATAGTTGCAATTTTAGAAACTAGGTGAGCTACTTTGAGCATTAATATCTTAAAATATTGATGACTTCATGTAAACCCGTTTGGAAACCTAGCTCCCATATCATCAATCAACATATCAGTGCATTTTTGTGGCTCCAAGAGAATGTTTGATCAGTTTTCCAAGATGATTTTGGAGGCTACTTGACTTATTTTCATCATAGTGCAAAATGTCAAAAAGAAAATTCCAATGGCTACCCACTTCAGTTTAGGATGCATTTCGGATTTTTCGGAATAATTGTAAGAAATAAGATGTAATGAAATTTGATTATTAAGGGTTGTGCTCGGAATGCTTGTGGAGAAGAGACCTTTAAGGAGTGTTTGATAGAGTGATTGAATTGGATGGAATTGATTTAAAAAAAACTCCTCAAAAACCAAAGAGGAAAAAACATAGGCCACCATTAGTCCAAGACAAGTCCTCTATTGAAGTTTAAAAATTTTGTATTCAGGATCGTCCTATTGTTGGAGTCATGGATGAAAATAAATTAATAGAATTTAGCAATTGTTTTGGTGACTCTTTAGAAATCTCTTTACTGGCTATGCTTATTCCAAGTATTTTCGAATCATCAAGGGACAATTTGAGTCAAGGACAAGATTCATTTGAAAGCGTATTCCATGGCAAATGATTTTTCATGATATAACCATAGTAAGGAGAGTGAATCATCAGAATGTGGAAGTTCTCAATACAAATCGTCATCTTCTTCTCAGTCTAAATCTTCCTTACATTTGTAAATTGCATTTGTTTCACATAAAACCCATTAAGTGCAGATCCTTCAATCGTTGCTTTCAATGAGATAAAAATATCTTATGAAGCATTATTTTGAGCCATTATGTCAAACAACTCACAAACTGTGTCTGTGCTTTCTCATTTTTTCTTTTGCCAATCCATTTTATGCAAATCCTAAAAACATTGCATTGGACAAGAGAGTATCTCTTTATGCATTCTAACAAATGGTTCATGTGACAACTTGATCCTTGAAATTTCACCACTGCTTTAACAAGCATATGCTACTACAATATCTGATAGAGCATCCATCATTTATACTAGCTCCTATTTCAGCATAGGCAAGAGGATGTAAACAAAGGTTGTGAGATTTAGCTTGACCATTGTCTTTTGTATTATATTTTTCTTGAAGTTTCTCACGCCCCTTCACCAAATTCATTCAATTTAGGTTTTGTATGCATTGTGTTTCATACAATGGAATTTTATGTGGTGGCCTCTCAAATAGTTCACGCACCTTGTGGATGCTTTCAACTCAGTTCACATAGAGAATATATTGGCAATGGTTGTGGAAGTTTGGCCTTACACCTGCCAATAGAAATTGCTTGAGAGTTTCAAAAAGTATTTACATCGTCTCCATTTTGTGCACATCCCCTAATCATAACATTTTGTGTGATGGCATCACTTTGGGGCATTTTGATTGAAATTATGAGAAAGATATTACTGGCAGTGCAAGAGCCTTAAGGAGGTTGAGAACTACCTGTAAGTGGGAAAAGAGGACCCTCTCATCCACTACTCAGACCACCATTGAGATTGATTCTTTGTATGAAGGTTAACTAGAGTTTCAAGGTCCGGTCCTTGTTGTAGGACTTCTTCAATGGTAAGGAGCTCTGCAAGAGCATAAATCTTGATGAGGTTGTTGCCTATGGAGCTATGATCCAGGCTACTATTTTGAGTGAAGATGACAATGAGAAGAAATACTACCATACCCACAAAGAAAGAGTAGGTGACCCAAGGCGTTTCCCACATCCCCGCAAAGGCCAAGTCATAAATCCTAAAAACCGATGCGATGTTGCGGTGAATCCATAAACAAAATTTTATTACAATAAAATATGGTGAATATTTTTATACTTAGAGAAAAATTATTAAAATCACAACAGTGAATTTATTTTGGGGAAATATAAATTTTACTGCTGATGTAAAAAAAATTCACTAAGAAGTGAAACATTTCCACCAAAGGAATTAAGTAAATGTAAATGTGAAATTTCCGAAAAAAGAGGGATAATAATAATCATTGAAAATTATTTTTTCACAGGGATGCAAAGACAAAGGAAGTTAAAATTAAATATTTTAGTTGCAAAAGATAATCAATGTAATGAAAAATTGCACTGAATGGGTTGTTGAAAAGTTATAATGATTTGAAGCTTGTCGCTTCCTTCATCTATCTATAAGAAGGAAATCAGAACCGATTAGAAAAAGGGGGAGAAAAAGAGAATTTGGGTATACATTGTAAAATCTTTTGAAGTAGATTAATCGAAATGAAGTTATAATTTGGTGGCCAAATTTTGGTTTCAGTTGCTTGTTGAAATTATTGTATATAATTATGTGGCTACCTCCAGTTTGATCTTTCTTTGTTATTTAGGTCAAATGTATCAAGTATATATTTGGTTTTTCAAAGCACCTTCATGTTTTGTGTGGTTCATGTGACTGGTTTCTTCATGTAAGAATTAAATTCTTTTAAATAAATCACAGTAACCTGGAGAATCATTTGGATCAATAAAAAGAGTCTTATAATTACTTCATTGCACATTTATGCAAGTCATAAATATCTAAGTGCCAAACAACTAGAGTTATAACCAGAAGGAGGACACATATCAATCCATATATTGACTCCATTTCCCAACAAGAAGAAAGCACTGATCATCTCCATTCTAAAATAATATTTCATAAAATCTCATTCATGCATTTTTATTTTATGTTGTAGGAGTAGGAGTAGCAATTAGCTCTGTATTTTTTCTATATATTTTGAAACCCTCATGCCATTATGAAATAGATTTAGAGGAAATTATGTAATTGAAAAGGTGTGATCACATGCGGATGATTTAATTTAAAATATTATGAGGATGATTTAATTGAAAAAATTGTGAATCACACAAACTCTCCAAATTAGTATAAGGTTTTAATTTTCTTAGTTACCACTCTTCAGTCCCAAATAACAAACAATCATTGGTGATAAAGGTACACCCACCTACGCATATAAAATCCTAAAGAGAAGGAAATTCCAACCATCTTGGTTGATTCCATTCGTTGGCCATACCACTTGTTGAGCCTAATCATAAAGCTTGGCATACTTTTAGGGTTTAACAATCTGCAGATTTGGGAACCAATAAATTGGTGACTCTACTAGGGATGGACTAAAGGAGTCTCTAGTTAAAAAAAATTGAACATTTGTTTTCCCCATCTGAGTCTATACCAACAGATTGGCGACTCTACTAGGGACAAACTTTGAAATTTGGTTGCAGACCAACCTGTGAAAGAGTCGTTAAATTTTTAAATCTTATTTGATCAAAGATTGAAAATTGAGGGATCTTCTTTCCCCATCTGAGTCTACACCAGCATATTGGTGAATCTTTTGGGGAGATAAGTGATTATCATTGGGAAGAGTTAGGAATCAAAAAATGTAAATCTGAAATTTGGTTCAGATATTGAAATTTTAGACCTAGATAAAGTTTTGTTGTAGTAGTGGTGAAGAGATATGTGAATGACTCTGTTGTTGGAGAAGACCCAAAAAATAAAATTCATTCCTCTTTGATAGAGGTGGTGACTATGTTAAGAAGAATCCGATAAGGAATGCAAAGACATCTCAGAACTACAACATTTCTAGTCAAAAATAAAGGTTAAAAGCTGCTACAAATTTCTTGTTGAGGAAAGAAGTCAAGGTTCCATCATGAAACCAGAATATTGCATATCCCCCTTAGATGCATTTTTTGGTCTAAGGAGACATGAAGGAGAATTTTGATTTTCTCTATTTAAAATATCCTTGAACATCTATATGCAAATACCTATTATTTTTATTCCTGAAGAATCTGTATGCATTGAGTTGTTCATGAGAATATATGAGCCTAATTCAGTTTATTGGCCTAAGTCGTTGAATCCAATTACTCTTGACCAAGTGTGAAAATTGGTTGGTATCATAGAGAAGATAAGGTATAATCATGTTATAAATTTTAAATCTAATAACATGAAAAATGGTGATACCATTAACGGATATGGGGAAAATGATCAAACAATGCAACCAATAGAGGAAACATGTGTAGGTGAAGTTTTCCATAATAATATTCTAGATTTGAATGAAGATGAAATCGTGGGAGACCAACTCTTCACCTTGGAGGAGGATTACAATAGTGAAGATGTTTTTGAGGACACACTGCATGAGGAATGCATCAACAATGAGGTAAGTGAAGGAGCAAGTCCACTCGGTAGTAAACAAATAGCACATCCATTGACAGTTGAGTGTCATAATGACACAATTGGTGAAGAAGTATGTACACCTGAATATGGTTTCTAGAATTATTCACCCATTGAATGACGAAATGACAGAAGAAAGTCAGATGATATCTTACCAAGGTGTGTCAAAACATGATTTTTATGTGTTTTCAAATCTATTCTACGATGAGGATGAAGCATTTTCAGATGATCAGGATGTTGTATCAGCTGGTGAAGCTAATAACTATATTGATGAAATTAATACATATAATTTTTTATTTTTAAATGTTGAGTCTAGTTGTGATGTTGAAGTTGATAAAAGTAAATAATACATCAGCAATGAGGTGAAGGAAGAGGCATGTTCACTCAGCAGTGAAAAAATTTCAAATTTGTTGACTATTGAATATCAGAGATATACACATAAGAATGACTCTAAAATTTCATGCCCAACACACATTTGCTTTGATAGTGAAGTTACTTTGTGTGACAATAATGATGCATTGCATGATGAGTGTGAAAGAGTATATTTAGGATTACATTTTGATAAAATAGGGACATCTGGTGGTTGTGAATTTTATTATAGCAATGCTCCAAAAAATATACACTTTTGTTGAATCTTGGAGTGTTGATGATTTAAATATGTTAAATCTGTAAATTGTAGATTCTGATGATAGAGTTTCAAGATCACAACTAGTGAGCAAGCTACATGTGATGCTGAAAATGGTATTGATATTTTTGGATTTGACGTTGTATCATTTGATAGTGCTAACATTGATGATATTAGATGTCAAATGTAGTATGATTTGTTCTGCTTTCTAGTTCAGTTAGAGATCCATCATTTGGTGAATGATAAAAAGTGTGATGAAATAAGGTATCACATAGAGTATGGGTGTGGATTGTTTGGTGGTTGTGACCTTTTTTGTCACATGATAAAAAAATTCAAATTGATTTCCAAATGCATAATGATGGAGAATGCACTGGCAATATTGAGTATAGTAGATTGATGAAAGATATCAACATATTATGTCAAGCATATTTTAATAATATTTTCAGATTGGCTTTAGTACAGCGTGATGAAAACCAAGTGTATGAAAAAGGAAAATATAGGCTCTTCTTTTTTGGTGGCCCTGTGCCATCAGTTGTGGTTTAATTTTTCAAACCATACCAGTTCAAGGCAAAGGAGAGGTTTGACTCTATTTCCCAATGGATAAGATACTCGATCTTCTTCCACTAGAGATCTGAATTCTTTCTATGCCCACAAGGGAATACATCCCCAATCGGGGCCACTTTTGTCACCTTCAAATTTTGGCAAAATTTGAAGTGCTCCATGATAAGAAAGTTGATTGTAACACCCAGAAGTATACTTGCAAAATTTTACTAAGTAGCCTAGTTTGATGATGAATAAGTTGATGTCTTGTGATTTTTTGGTCAAAACACTCTGGTATCATGTTCATCTATTATCATTAAGTGCTCGTGTCCATTTTCAACCCCTCATAGTCAGATTTGATATATTTTCCAGGCAACAATTTTATAAGTTTTGAAGAAGTTTATTGTTAGCAAACTGTTGCATCTGTCAAGGTAGTCATCTTCAAAGAGTAATATTCCATTACCAATTGAGTTTCATTCTAAACTAAGTGGTCCTACAATTTTCCTAGTATTCATATGCTCCCATATCCATTTTCAAAGCCTTGGCATCTTTTCTGATATTTTTCATATGTTAAAAGCAAATGTAGTTTGTTGATATTTGTTATGTGCACAATGTCAAGGTTGTCAAAAAGCTAACTTTGAGAGTTCATATTTTGAAGTTGGGTGATTTTCACAAGTGAATTGTTTCTAGTGATTCTCCCCATGTTCATACCTCCCTTTGCTCAATTTTAGATTCTTAAGATTCAATTTGATATTTTTTCAAGCCATTAAGTTGGTGAGGTTTGAAGGGATTTTTTATATTTGCATTTTTTGAGGTTTCTTGGACGTCCACTTTGAATGTTAATAAAGAATTGACTGTTGAATCTCATGAATTTCTCTTGGGTGGTCACACTCTCTTGATATTCATACACACCCCTATTCAATTTCAGTGCTCCAGGACGTGATTTGATTTTTTTCAAGGGCCAAATTGGAGAAGGTTTGAGGAGTTTTTTAGACTGCACTGTGTCAGATCAGCCCAGGATCCTATCTTTTACTATCAATAATTTTCATCTTGGGAAGAATTAAACAAATCCACATGGCAGGCATTTTTTCATGACATATGGCAACATCTCAGTTCAACCTTGGGGTCAGATAATAATTTTGACGTGTTTTTGAAGGCAATTTTGAAGGAATCTTAACCTACTTTTGATTGCATAAAAGGGTGAAAAGGAAATCCTGCAAGGGTTAGACTCGGGCTTGTAGGTGTGTGTGCGAGATTATAGTATGAGGTCAAGCGACCATAAGGTTACTTGTAGCCCCACAATAAATGTACCATAACATAATTTTTTTGTGTGGGGTAGCGAGAGGGGTAATTCAAATTTAAAAGATATGGAGCATATTTGAGGTCAATATCTATGGGTTGGATGATTTATACAATGAACCAATTGGTGATTGTAATTTTCCCCATGTCTTTTTTTTTTATAAAAGGACCTATATATATTATATATTATATATAAGAGAGGATTACATTTTTATTAGCAAAAAAGCCAAAATGTCAAATGAGTTCTGAAGCATCATACTAACATATGCTAAATTCTATTTGTTGCTCATAACTATACTACCTATCAGTATTACATTGTAGTTTCATAATATATAGATGTCTTTGTATATATCTACAAACATCTCCATGATTCTACTATATCAGAAATTTGAACCAACTGAAGAAAACATTTTTAAAATATTCATTGTAAGCAAAAAAGTTGATAATTTGCAAGAGCCAAGAAATTATTCTTCCATAAGATCATCCCCATGAACTGATTTCTCATCTTGACCTTCAGTTGTCTCCAACAAACACCTTTCTTGAGCAAAGAAATCAAAACCAAAATGAGGAACATATTGTTCTCCAACCCTGGCCATAGCTAAATATTGTTCTCCAACTGAAGAGCCAGCAACATTTCCTACTGGAGCAGCATTTTCATCTAGTGTTGGCTCTATCTGAAGAATTTGAGCCCTAGCCACAGCTACATATTGTTCTCCAATTGAATAACCAACAACATTTCCCACCGGGCCATGCCTCTGATATTGAATGAGATATTATTGCTTCATAAATATCATCAAACCCCAACCTATTTTTGACAAATTCTCTAGGAAATAAATCCCTCAGATACCCATCACCAGCAAATATATTGTATTGTTGGACAATTTGAATTAATGCATCACCATCAAGTATTTTGGGTTTAACAAACATAGTGACAATTAATTCCAAATCTACTAGAGACTGAAGGAGATCCAAGGTGTTTAATAAAAACATAGAAAGAACCTAAGAGGGGAAATTCAGACGTCTAGATCTAGGGATGGTTAATTCAAAACCAAGAATAGAACGTATTGATTCCTCAACCCTGAGACAGTCAACTCGGAAAATCATCACCAAATTATCATGGGTGATATTATCCTCAAAAGGATGTTCCCCTAGCTTCACTAGATAGTTAATTCTAAGATTCCATGGTTGGGACATCATTTTGGCATAACAGAAAACTCCAGACTTGTAGATCGATGCTCTCCAATTGCTTTGAATGCTTTTGGATAAACTAATACATTGTTCTCAACCTTTTAAAGTCAGGAAGAACAAGTATAAACTAATCATGAAGTCCAAAGAGAGTAAATGTGATAAAAACCAGTGAAGCATGTTGGCTCATGTGAATCATCCTCCTACGCAGAGAAAATTAATGTGCCATACAATGGGAAGGATATAAGGTACCTACCAAAATAAAACAAAGATAAGAAAAAATGTCGAATGATGAACAAGTGTCCATGGTGAGGTATTTGTGGTGACTTCATATCCCATTCTCCATGTGAGTGATTAGGCACCACCTGAGAGTTTTAAATATAAGAATCATTATAGAGTATGCTTAGTATGCAAAATGTATGTCATCTTGATATGGTAGAGGATTCCATCTTGATACAGCAGAGGCGATAAGACATTTGAAACATTACAAACTGTATATCCCATCTCCAGCTATCATTAAACTTTCAATCAACGCTTTTACATAATCCTACACGACCATGATTTAAACACATGAAAACTATTTCCATGTTGGATGATTCCTCTACAATGTGGAGGATGATGCATGCTTCAAACAAAACCCCTTCTTACTCAGCAAACCATCACCCGCCTTTTATTTAAAATGAAATTTTTAATTTATTTCAACAAGGGAATTGTGAGTTGATCGCAAATATTCATTACCATTTTGACATCAATAGACTGCTAAGCCTGAAGATATTTTTCTGCCACTACTATGCATTGAATGTGAGGAAAACTAGCTAGACCTTCATTGATTTTAATGATTATCTGCTCCTTCTGATCACAAGCCAGGTTAGCCAAACCATCTGCTAATTTGTTACCTTCTTGATATATGTGAGAGAGGTGAATATCTTCAAAGGTTGTTAATAAATCCCATATTTTCTAAAGAATATACCTTAGTTTCCAGTTACAAATACTCTTTGATTTTCATGCATTGATTATAAGAAGAGAATCACCTTCCACATGTAACTTATTGATTTTGAGGTCTTTTACCAAGATAACACCTACTAATAATGCTTGAACTTCTGCCATGTTGTTTGTACCATCCTTTAAATGTATTGCTTTAGCTTCCAGCAAAGAGCCCTTTGAGTCTCAAATGCAACAACCAACACCAGATATACTAGGGTTTCCTCGTGAAGCTCCATCAAAGTTTAGCTTACAAAAAGATGGGCTTGGTGGTATCCACTTCACCTTACTTCTATTCATTTTCCTAGGACATGATCGAAATTCCCCTTGAATTGGTAAGACAATGTGTTTCCAATTATTTAAAATGAAATTATCCCAATTGGAATATAATGAGGAAACTGACTTATAATTATTAACATAATAATTACAAAATTTTGAGATTGACTTCTCTAGTTTCTCTTTAATTCTACAAATTGAGACGGCCTGATTTTTTAAAATGTGTCTATTTCTTTCCAACCATATTGACCAAATTACTAGAGTAGGGGTAACTAGCCATATACATGTAAACAATGCGGATTTATGAAGGACTGGCTAGCTGGTAAACATATCCCAAAGAGAATTAGGCAATGGGAAAGAAACATTTAGTTTCCCCATAATGAAAGTCCATACCTCATAAGCCACTAGGAAAACGACAAATAGATGATCAACTGTTTCATCTTTTTCTTTACATAAAACACATCTAAAGGCTCTTGTAATACCAAATTTCTCCAATCAATCACTTGTCAAAATCCTTTTCTTCAAGGCTAGCCAAGAAAAACTACTTGCCTTTGGAATTTGTGTTGAATTCCAACAAAAGGAAAAGGCTCTATGGGATTGAAACTGAGATGCTTGAGCAATGATTTCTTTGTACCCTTGCTTAACTATATTCAAGCCATTTTTAGAAGGTTCCCACAACAATTTAGCCAGAGAGCGAGAGAGGTAGATGTTCCTACTCTTCAACATATCTGATAACAATTTCTTTTGATCAACTGGTATAGGGGTATTCGTTAAGTCCTTCCACTTAACCAAACCTATCATAGGGTCAGAGGCAGCAATATAATCCTTTAAAAACACTCCCCAGCTTTGTGATAGAATATTTTCAGCTAATTGTAAATCCAGATTCAAGATGATAGGAGGCAAACCATTCCAAGATTCTTTCCAAAACAAAACTTGTTCACCATTATGAACTTCCCATGACAAAAAAGGGCATATAACATTTTGGCAAGGCAAAATGAAGTTCCACATAGTAGATCCTCCTATGGGATTAGAAATTGTAAAGATCCTAGATGGATTATCATTATCCAAATATTTTCTTTGCATCACCTTGCACCATTTCAAATCTGGTTTATCATACATTTTCCAAACCAATTTAGCCCCTAGAGCCATGTTCCTTGTTGACAGATTATGAGACCCCACTTCACCACTTTTCTTATGAGAGCACATATTTTCCAAAGAAACAAGAGAGAGCTTCCTTTTATCTAAGTTTCCTTTCCAGAGAAATTCTCTTATTAGCTTTTCAATTTTATGAATAACACATTTTGGAGCTTGCAAAACTACCAGAAAATAATTTGGAATAGAAGCTAGAATAGATTTAACCAATAGAATTATGTCAGCTAGTGTAAGCCATATCGCTTTCCAAACAAGTATTCTTGCTCTTATTCTATCTAAAATCTTATTCCAAAAATAATACTTATTGGATCCCATAAAAAATGGTATACCCAAATATGAATAAGGGAGTTCTGCTCTTTGGAACCTAGGATTGAAACCAAATTTCTTGATATTTCTGGTTTGGTGTTAAAAAAATATACCTTTGATTTAGCTGCACTGATTTTTTTCCCTGATGCTAAAGAATACTTTTCCAGCAAAGATTTAACTTGTTTTGCTTCTGTCAAAGATTCCTTACCAATCAGCAAAGTGTCATCTACAAAAAGGAAATGAGTAGCTTAAATATTGGTGTTAGGTAGTGTGACCCCATGCCATAAGCCTTGTAGCTGAGCCTTGTGAATTGATATGTTGAGTGCTTCCGCCATAAGAATGAAGAGTAAAGGGGACAATGGATCTCCTTGTCTCACTCCTTGAGATGATCCAAAACATCCAACAAGAGATCCATTGATTAGCACCAAAATATTTTCTCCAGAAAGACAAGAAAGTATCCACTTGCACCATTTATTGCTAAAGCCAAACTTCTTAAGCACCTGTATTACAAATTCCAAATACACACTATCATAAGCCTTCATCATATCCAACTTAATATCGAAGGAGCGAATACTGAAAGTTTTGATAGAATGTAGCACTTCATGAGCCACTATAGCACCTTTTGATGTTTCCCTTCTGAGAACACCTTGTTCTACTGATATTAGTTTGGAGATAAGTGGTTGAATCTGTAGATAAATAGCTTTGGTAAAAAAATTGTATATTGTATTGCATAAAGAGATTGGCCTAAACTCAACAAAAGACTTTGGGTTCTTTACTTTTGGAATCAGAGCAATGTGTGTTGTGTTAAATTGTTTTAGAACTATCCTTGTCCTTCTTGATTCTTCTAGCGCAAGGAGAACATCAATGCCAACAAAATCCCAGCATTTTTGAAAGAACAAAGTTGTAAACCCATCTAGACCAGGGGTTTTATCAAGCTACATGGAAAACACCACTTCTTACTTCATCCAAAGTAAAAGGTTTCAAAATATTATCATTATCCTCTCTCATTATCAGTTCTAGAATGGAATCCAATAATTCAACTATTTCAAAAGAAGTTGATGCAAGGATAATATATGGGATTGACAGAAGAGATGAAAAGAACCTTATAGCTTCTTGTTGGATTTCCTCCTCTTTTACTAATTCCTGGCCTGATATTGCATCTTGAATTCTGAAAATAGAATTGTGTGCCTTTTTTATCTACGTAGAAGCATGAAATAATTTTATATTTCTATCACCCTCCTTCAACCACAACTTCTGAGACTTCTACTTCCAATATATTTCCTCCCTTGCCACTAACTCTTCCCATTCATCTTGTAAAGACTTTTGCTTCTCATATAAATTTGCATCTAATACTTGACTAATTAATTTATCATTGATATCTGATAATTCCTTAAATACCCTTTCCTTTTACTCAAATATATTTTTGAAGGCATTAACATTCCAAAGCTTTATCTGATTTTTAACATACTTCAGTTTATTTGCTAACTGAAAAAATTCTTGATCCCTCAATAAAAGGAGTAGAATTCCACCATTGGTTTAAAAGGGGAGTAAAATGAGGATGACGGAACCACATTCTTTCAAATTTAAAAGAGGCCTTTTGGGGTCTAACCTAATTCCTTGTGTCGATGGACAAACAAATGGAAAAATGGTCAGAGTGGGAGACTCGCATAATCTCAGACACCAAAATTTTCCCTAAACCATACCAATTGGCTGGGGAAAGAAATCTATCTAACCTTTCTGTTATTTTAATTTTCCCCATGTTAATGTGCTTCCATTTCTATTTTTTGAGCCCCAGTACCTTGTTTGATATTTTTTCAAAGTCAAAAGTAAATGGAGTTTTCACAATTTTGATGTCTACATTTCTAGAAGGTTTTAAAGGGGTCAACTTTGACTTTTAATACTTTGTGAAGGAAGTGGATTGGTGAAAATTCATTCTGCACTCGTGTTCATTGGACTTAAATGAACTAATTTTCCTAGTGGCAGCTTCCCAGGAAGAGATCTATTATTTTTTCAAGGTGGTGAATTGGTGATTTCTAGTTGGTTTTTTACAGGTGCAGTTTCAGTAATAGTAGGTGAGCAACTTTGGGCATTAATATCTTGCAATATTGATGGATTCATGCAAACCATTTGGAAACCTTTCTCCCATATCATCAATCAACATATCAATACATTTTTGTGGCTCCAGGAGAATGTTTGATCAGTTTTCTAGGATGATTTTGGGGGCTACTTGACTTATTTTGGTCATAGTGTAAAATGTCAAATAGCAAATTCCAATGGCTACCCACTTTAGTTTAGGATGCATTTTGGATTTTTTGGAATAATTGTATGAGATAAGGTGTCATGAAATTCGATTATTAAGGTTTGTGCTCAGAATGATTATGGAGAAGAGACCTTTAAGAAGTGTTTGACAGAGTGATTGAATTGGATGGCATTGATTTTTTTTTTAAAACTCTTCCTCAAAAACCAAAAGAGGAAAAACATAGGCCACCATTAGTCCAAGACAAGTCCTCTATTCAAGTTTAAGAAGTCTATATTCATGCTTGTCCTATTGTTGGAGTCATGGATGAAAACAACTTAATGGACTTTAGCAATTGTTTTGGTGACTCTTTAGAAAGCTCTTTACTGGAAATGCTTATTCCAAGTATTTTTGAATCATCAAGGGATAGTTTGAGTCAAGGTCAAGATGCATTTGAAAGCCTGTTCCATGGAAAATGAGTTTTCAAGATATAACCATAGTAAGGAAAGTGAATCATTAGAAAGTGGAAGTTCTCAGTCCAAATCATCATCTTCTTCTCAATCTAAATCTTCCTTACATTTGCAAATTGCATTTGTTTTACATAAAACCCATTAAGTGTAGATCCTTCAATCATTGCTTTCCACGAGATAAAAATCTCTTATGAAGCATTATTTTGAGCCATTATGTCAAACAACTCATGAACCATGTATGTGCTTCCTCATTTTTTGCTTATGTCAATCTATTTTATGCAAATCCTACAAACATTGCATTGCACAAGAGAGTATCTCTTGAGGCATTCTGACAAACGGTTCACATGAAAACCTGCACCTTGAAATTTTTCCATCGCTTTAATAGGCAGACATTGCTACAACATCTAATAGAGAATCTGTCGTTTATGCTAGCTCCTATTTCCACATAGGCAAGAGGATGTAAATAAAGGTGGCAGGATTTAGCTTGACCATTGTCTTCTATATTATATTTTGCATGAAGTTTCTCATGCCCCTTCACCAAATTCATTTCGTTCAGGTTCTGTAAGCACTGTGTTTCATGCAATGGAATTTTATGTGGTGGCCTCTCAAACAACTCACGTACCTTGTGGATGCTTTCACCTCAGCTCACATAAAGCAAATACTGGCAATGGTTGTTGAAATTTGGCCTTACACCTGCCAATAGAAATTGCTTGAGAGTTTTAAAAATCCTTTACATCATCTCCATTTTGTGCACATTCGTTAATCATAGCATTCCATGTGATAACATCACTTTGGGGCATTTTGATCGAAAGTATGAGAAATATATTACTAGCAGTGCAAGATCCCTAAGGAGGTTGAGAATTTCTTGTAAGCGGGTGAAGAGGACCCTCTCACCCACTACTTAGAACACCATTGAGATTGATTCTTTGTATGAAGGTCAACTAGATTTTCCAAGGTCCAATCCTTGTTGCAAGACTTCTTCAATGGTAAGGAGCTCTGCAAGAGCATAAATCCTGATGAGGTTGTTGCCTATGGAGCTGCGATCTAGGTTGCTATTTTGAGTGAAGAAGGCAATGAGAAGAAATGCTACCATACCCACAAAGAAAGAGTAGGTGACCCAAGGCATTTCTTGCATCCCCAAAAATGCCAAGTCATAAATCCTGAAAACCAATGCGATATTGCGGTGAAGCCATAAACAAAATTTAATTACAATAAAATATGGTGAATAATTTTATACTGAGAGGAATTTTATTAAAATCACAATATTGAATTTATTTTGGGGAAATATAAATTTTACTGCTGATGTAAAATGTTTTCACTGAGAAGTGAAAAATTTCCACCAAAGGAATTGAGTAAATGTAAATGTGAATTTTTTGGCAAAAGAGGGATAATAATAATCATTAAAATTAATTTTTCATGGGGATGTAAAGACAAAGGAAGTTAAAATTAAATATTTTAGTTGCAAAAGATAATCAATGTACTGAAAAATTGCACTAGATGGGTTGTTGAAAATTTGTAATGGTCTAAATCTTGTCACTTCCTTCATCTATCTATAAGGAGACCATGATCGATTAAAAAAATAGAGAGAAAAAGAGAATTTTGGTATACATTGTAAAATCTTTTGAAGCAGATCAATGGAAATGAAGTTAAAATTTGGTGGCCAAATTTTGGTTTCAATTGTTTGTTGAAATTATTGTATATAATTATGTGGTTGTATCTAGTTTGATCTTTCTTTGTTATTCAAGTCAATTGTATCATGTATATATTTGTTTTGTCAAAGCACATTCATGTTTTGTGTGGTTCATTTATCTAGTTTCTTCAAGTAAGAATTAAATTATTTTAAATAAATCATAGTAACTTGGAAAATCATTTGGATCAATAAGAAGAGTCTCATAATTACTTCATTGCACATTTGTGTTAGTCATAAATATCTAAGTGCCAAATAACTAGATTTATAACCAAAAGGAGGACACATATCAGTCCATATTTTGACTCCATTGCCCAACAAGAAGAAGGCACTGATCATCTCCATTCTAAAACCATATTTCATAAAATTTCATTCATGCATTCTATTTTTTTGTTGTAGGAGTAGAGTAGAAGTTAGCTCTATATTTTTACTATCTATTTCAAAACCTCATGCCATTATGAAATAGATTTAGAGAAAATGATTTAATTAAAAATTTGTGATCACATGAGGATGATTTAATTGAAAAATTGTGAATCACACAAACTCTCCAAATTAGTATAAGGTTTTAATCTGCTTAGTTACCACCAATCACTCCCAAAGAACAAACAATTACTGGTGATAAGGGTACACCCACCTAGGCATAGCAGAGCCTGAAGAGCAAGGAATTCCAACCATCCTAGTTGATTATGTTTGTTGTCCATATCACTTTTTGAGCCTGATCATAAAGCTTGGCATACTTTTAGGGTTTAACAATCTATAGATTTGGGAACCAACATACTCAATATGATGTTATGGATTGTAAAGCTAAGGTTCTAATTAGATTGTGCTTGGTAGACTATTTGAATCAATATCCATGAAGAGACATCTGCACACAAACTATGGAATAAACTTGGTGAGATGTATCAATCCAAATATTTAGTGAACAATATTTTCTTGAGGAAGAAATTGTATTCCTTGAGAATGGAAAATGGTGGACAATTACAGACCACCTAGAAGCATTCAATATGTTGGTGCCTATATTGTCTTTAGTTGGTATCAAAATGGATGAGGAGGAGAAATGTCAGATCTTTCTTTATTCATTGCTTGATTCATGGGATTCGCTTGTTATGGCTATTGGGAGTACTTACATGTTATATTAAAGACTAAAGATATGGTGGGATCTTTGCTTTCTTAAGAGATGAGGAGGAGGGTGTCCATCAGTGCCAAGGAGGCCCTAAATTTTCATGGAAGACCTAAGGAATAAGGAAAGAAGATTTAGAAGCGTGATAAATCCAAGTCCAAGTGGAGATCCAAATCTCTTGGAAAGTCCAATGTTATTTGTTGGAACTACGGTAAGCCTGGGCATATTCATAAGGACTACAAAGAAGAAAAGAAGAAGAAAAAGAAGAGATTTGATTATGATTATAATTCCAAAAAGAAAGATGGTGATACATTCATTGTAGTGTTGGCAACTCGTGCGGGCAAGGATGCATGGTTAATTTACTTAGGTGCATCTTCCCATATGACCTTTAATAGAGATGGGATTTTTGAATATGAATAATTTGATGGAGGTAAGGTGTACTTGGATGATGATTCTTATTTAAATATTTTTGGTTATGGTAAAGTTAAAATCAAGGTTCCTAATGGTAGGATAAAAATTATTAATGGTGTGTTGCATATCCCTGAATTAGCACAAAATTTGTTATTTGTGAGAAAACTAATAGATTTAGGTGTGCAGGTAGTGTTTTTTGATTCAAAATGCAAGATGGTTAGAGGTTCTATGGTGATTGCTAGAGGTATCAGATATGGCACATTGTATAAGCTTGGTGGATCCATCACTAAGTGCAATAGTACTTTTGTGAAAAGAAAGTTTTTGGAAGAGGTGAGGGTTTCATCTTTAGAAGATGGTCATGGCTTTTGGGTACCCAAGGGTGCTCTTTCTTTTGAATCAAAGTTACCTATAGAGAAAACTAAGTTATGGCACAAGAGACTTGGCCACATTGGAGAAAAGGGTCTAAGGACCTTGAAAAATAAAAACCTTGTTGAAGGTTTGTCTAATTGTAATCTTGAATTTGATTTTTGTGAGCATTGCATTTATGGAAAAAAAAACCATGTTCATTTTTACTCGAGTTCTCATAAAAATTGTGGTGTATTAGATTGTATTCATTCTAATGTGTGTGGTCCTATAGATGTTCCTTCAATTGGAAAATCCACATATTATGTTTCATTGATTGATGATTATAGTATAAGGAAATGGGTGTATTTTCTAAAGATTAAATCTAAAGTTTTCAATTGGTTTAAAAAATTTAAAGAAATGGTTGAGTTGTAGGCTAGAAAGAAAATAAAATGTTTGAGGACTAATAATGGTGGTGAATTTTTCTCTAGCAATTTTGTTAGATTTTGTAAAGATTGTGGTATTCATAGACAAAAGATAATTTTTTATTTCCCACAACATAATGGAGTTGCATATATAATGAACGGGACTCTAATGGAGAAGGCTAGGAGTATGTTGAGTGATGTTGGTCTACAAAAAAGGTTTTGGGTTGATGTTGTTTCCATTGCCTGTTACCTGATTTACAGGTCTCCTACATGAGCTCTTGTTGATAAGATGCCTATAGAGGTATGGTTGGGTCACAAGCCTTCATTTAGACATCTTAGAGTTTTTTATTGTAAGGAATATGTGCATGTGCCAAAGGAGAAGTGAACAAAGTTGGAGAACAAGGTTGTGAAATGTATCTCCATTAGATACAGTTATGGTGTGAAAGGATACAAACTTTGGGAACATGTTGCACAAAAGGTAATATATAGTAGAAGTGTTATTTTTAGAGAAACTAAGCCTTCTTCTATTACATTATATCCAAAACAAAGTAAGAAGGAAGATGTGATTCAATTTCCTTCTACACCTAAGAAATTTGAATCAAGGCCCATGGATAGACAAGAAGTTGAGAAGAGCTTGTCTAGCTTTGAATCTTCAAAAGAGGAGGAAGAACCTCCAACTCAGCTTGTTTTTAGGCCTACAAGGCATAGACAACCACCTAAAATTTATTCACCTAATTATTAGAGATGTATTTTTTCTTTGAATAATAACATGGATGAACCCAGATTGGTAGAAAAGGCATTAGGTATGAATGATGCAAAATCCTGGAAGATTGTTATGGATGAAGAAATGACAGATTTGAAAAAGAATGATACATGAGATCTTGTAACATTTCTTGAAGGAAGAAAACCTATTGGTTGCAAATGGGTATTCAAGAAAAATATTGATTCATATGGAGGTATTGAGAAGTACAAAGCAAGGTTGGTTGCAAAAGGTTACTCTCAAGTTGAGGGTGTTGATTATGGTGAGATATTTTTTCATGTTGCAAAAATGACATCCATTAGATTTTCTCTTTCTATTGTTTTTTCTTATGATTTAGAGGTTGAGAAAATGGATGTGAAAACTGCCTTCCTTCATGGTGACTCGGAGGATGATATTTATATGACAAAGTTAGAGCACTATGTGGTGAAAGGTAAAAGTAAATTGGTTTGCAAATTAAAGAAATCTTTGTATGGCCTAAAACAGAGTACTAGGATGTGATACCCAAAATTTGATACATATGTGTTGAGCTTTGGATTTGAGCGTTCTAAATCAGATCATTGTGTTTATTATAAAATTGATGGCGATTTTTTCCTATTTATTGCATTATATGTTGATGATATGTGATTTATTGGTAAAGGAAAAGATATGATTTCAAAACTGAATTCTCAACTTGCTATCAAATTTAAAATGAAAGATCTTGGTGTAGCTAGACACATTCTTGGGATAGAAATCAAAAGAGATAGAGTGAATAGAAATCTATGGTTTTTCTAGAGTAAGTATGTCAATTCAATTTTATAGAGGTTTGACATTCAGGATTGTAGACCATTGTATGCTCCTTTTTAGCTAGAACAAAGTTATCTATTATAGACTATCCAATATCCCCACCAGAGATGGAAGACATGAGTAGAATGCCTTACCAGAGTTCAATTGGAAGTTTTATGTATGTTATGGTTTGTAATAGACCAAGCATTGCCCAAGCAGTGGGAGTTCTTTCCAAATATATGTTTAATCCTGGTAGAGTTCACTGGGATGTAGTTAAAATATTCTTCAAATATTTGTGTGGTGCCTCAGAGTATTCCTTGTGTTATCATAGCAATTTGATTGAAGATGAGATTTCCCTTGATATTAATGGTTATGTGGATTCAAAATGGGTAGGTGATGTTGATAGCAGCCAATCCACTAATGCTTATGTGTTTACTTTATTTGGTGGTATAGTTGGATGAGTAAGCTACAAGTTGTGGTTGTTTTTTCCACTATTGAAGCTGAGTATATGATAGCTACTCATGCTTGTAAAGAATTCATTTGGCTTAAGAGACTTTTTTCAGGTATTGGAATAAAAAAAGGTGTGGTGACAATTTATTGTGACATTTAGAGTGTGATATGTCTAGCTAAGAACCTGATATTTCATGCCATGACCAAGCACATTGATGTACAGTATCATTTTGTTAGAGATATAGTCAAAGATGGCAAAGTGAAGCTAGGTAAGGTAGAGAATTTGATAAATGTTATTAATTATTTAATTAAGCCTATGAGCATAGGGAAGTTCATATGGTGTTTGGATTCTATGGGCCTTTCGGCCCCTAACAATTAAGAGATGATGTTTATATCAGCCCTTCCCATTGCTCTTGCAAGTTGTTCAACAAGTGGGAGATTTTTTGGGAAAATTTGGCTTAACCTTGAAATTACATATAAGGTTTACTATTGATAGGTAAGCATGGGGGGTGTAGAGGGGGGGGAGTACCCCATGATGGGTCCAAGGGGATCATCCCCCTAGTGGAGGATCTGAGGGTTGCACGCCCCAACGGGGGCTCAAGGGCGGCACCTCTAAAAGCCAAATTTTATGTATATTTTATTATTGTAAATTTGGACTGGTCATCATTAGGTCTCAAATCTGATGGTAGATATTTTGTTGGATTTACTTTCCCTAGAAGACAACCCTATTTTATGAGCATATTGTATTATGATTGTGTATTATGATGTATTATGAGAGCCTAATAGCGATCGTGTTGCCTCTGGATTTCTGGTTGGCGATACTCCTATGAGAGGCTTACTCTACAAGTATATTGTAATATTTGTTATTTTTGAATAATTTTTTGGGTGGCTTTTGCAGTGTGGGGTTTTTCTCCTAAAAGGGTTTTCCCCAGGTAAATCATTGTGTTGTGATATGCATGATATTTATGTTTATTTATGTTTAAGTTTATGTAACTATTATAAAGATTTGTAAATATTTGCATTATCATCCTCTCAAGATTAGTGTAGGAAGTTGTTTCACTACCTTAGCTTCCTTACAACATATTCCCTCCAAAAAGAATATTTCATAATTCTAATTCTAATTTGAATAGATATTTTCCCTCTAATATCTTCAACCAATTTTCCATGAATATAGGGATATTTTGGGCTCTCATTTATCCTCCACCCTTGATTTTCTTTGATCTCCTTGATTTTCTCTCAACCGTCGATCTTCAAATTTAATCTCCATCATTGATTAGATATTTATAAATATATAAAAAAAATCATTTCCTCATCAAAATCATTCACAATCTTAATCATTTATCAATATCATGTTAATCACATCTTCAATCTTAGCTTTTGCAATCATGGGTTATGCTTAATAGAGAAATTCACATACATTTGGAGCATAATCCACCAATGGGATTATAGATTTGCATGTTTCTTTAGTTTTAATTATGTTTGAATTGTATTTCATATCTTTTAATTTGAATCTTTGAAGCATTTTGTATTCTATTTCATTGAGTGTGGGCTAATATGATCAATCTTTCATGAGTTTTTATTATTTGTGCTCTAACCACTCTTATTATGCTTTCTAACTAATACTCATATTTCCCCTATGACACTACTAATAGAAACATGGTCATCACAAGAAAAACTTGTACTTGGGGATTAAAATTTTGTAAGGTAATAATTCCCCACTCTCTCAATCAAGTCAAGGAATGCATCAGCTTGTTATAATCTTGTAATCTTGAATTATTCTTTCACTAAACTCAAATAAGCATCATAT
Source organism: Sequoia sempervirens (assembly GCA_007258455.2). Taxonomy (NCBI): domain Eukaryota; kingdom Viridiplantae; phylum Streptophyta; class Pinopsida; order Cupressales; family Cupressaceae; genus Sequoia; species Sequoia sempervirens. The sequence goes on along the minus strand of VDFB02058242.1, from coordinate 421,138,273 downwards.
GCTTTAAAAAACATGTCAATGTAAGCAAGTGTATTATGTCTATAACCATTTGGCATCTTGGAAAAGACAACTACAAACTTGTGACTAAAATCCACACCTAACTCTCTTTCTTGCTATCGTATGGAATAGGGTGAAAAAGTAGGTGGGATATCAAAATAGGGGTATGATGAACTACTTAGAGGACCTATTTCTCACTCATCTCATTAGGAAATGAGATCCACAAAAAGAATTGAGTTACAATCCTTAGATGAGTCAACTCAAGATGTGAATCTGTAGATTTACTTATGACTGAAGGACGGGGGTCAGGTTCACCAAGAACTTTTGGGAGAAAAACTAAAAATAGTAAACTAACCCAATTATGCCAAATTAAACTTAAAACAACAATATTAAACTCAAAATAAGTAGAACCAGAAATTAAATTGCAGATATGAGAAGGGAAGAACTATGTTTACCAGTCACCAAAAGTGAGTTTCTGAAGGTTGACTAGGACTCATTCATCCAGGGGTGAATGGGTCCACTATCAGGGTTTTTCTGCAACTTTCACAAGCCTCTGCTATAGATCTAAATCTTCCAATTTGTCCAAGTGGGAGTGTTAGAATGTCAGAAATAATTTTTGTAGATGAGTTTCTGTGAGATGACAACTTTTGCAACTTTTTCAACTTCAAATTTTCTCTTCAAGAGATCTTCAAGCTTTCTTCCACCTAGGTCTACAAACACAACATGAAAGGGAAAAAAATGTTTGTTTTTGGTGAATGGGGGTTCTCCTTGGTCAAACCTTGTTTTGGTAATCAAACCTTGAAATGAATAAAATCATGAAAGAGGGAATTAAGAATAAAGTAATGTTACTGCTAAACAAACCCTTGAATAATACTTGGAATAAAAGTCTACAACTTGCATGAAATGGCTTCAATGGATGTGGATCTCGAACTTTGAAGCTTGCTTGAAATAGTGCTTTGAATGCTTGATTTGATTATGAAACCTACATCATAATGTTAGCTCCAAAAACATGCATGATGCAAGAAGACTTTGACATGACAATTGGATCTTGATTGTTGCAATAAAGTTATAATAAATTTTCTCTTGAATTCCTTTGATCGCAACTTTATCTCTTGAAAACTTGCATGAAAACTCTTAGATTGCTTAGATGAAACTTAGTGAAATAACCTTATATTTATAGATATGTATCCCTAATTTCCCAAAATTCAAATTTCACAATCTGATATTGAATCACATATTTGAATATGTTAAAATACTGCCAAAAACAAAATTTAAATTTAGGTCCTAAGGTCAAGGGAGGACCCATTCGCCCATGGGTGAATGGGTCCTAGGTCCCTAATCTTAGGACACACATTGCTCAATGAGAAGTGTTATGTTTAGGAATTAATGAATGTTAGCTTTCCTCTTCAGAAAATGTAATTAAATAAGCTTGGAAAATGAATTAAAGGGCCAATTAAAGCATAATTAAGCTCAATTAATTAAGGGAGCCCTAAATAAGTGTGAAAGTGCAAAGAGATACACCTTAAAACACTAAATTAAGGCACAATTAAGTCCAATTTAACTATGAGGGCCCAAACAAATGAGAAAATATAAAGGGATACATTTTATGTCACTACATTTAGCCCCCACTTTAGTGAGAGGATGACCTTGCATCAAACTCACAATAAAGTAGAAAATAAAAACATATGTATGCAGAAATGACAAGATACTCAATCATACAACATCAAAGACTTAAAGAAAGGGTAAAAATAGAAAGGGTAAAAATAGAAAGGGTGGATCAAGCCTCAACCGTCCAACGCGATGTGGAACATGCCTCAGTTGTTTGTCTAAAAATGTTCACAATCAGAACTCATTGTCCACTATGCAAACAACACGCACACTCTCAGAGGACATCAAACCCAATGACACCACCAAGAAAAAGATGCATTGCAAGAAGTAAGAAGATCACACAATGAAACATAAGGAATGTCAAAATTTTCAAAAATAATAATTCCAATGTATGCCCCCACTTTAAAGAAATTGCTAACACCATGCTATGAGAAATTTACTTTAAAGTAGCAAATAATCAATGCTAAAAATAAAGAAGACCTAAGAGCTTATTCAAAAATCCCTATGCCAAGTCATATGTTTCCAAATGAAGCTGCATCATGAAAAAAATAAGAGGTGTTTCCCCCAAAATAAAATCTCAAACATATAAGGGATCCACAGATTTGGGGTCAGTATATATTTTCTATAATGTTGTTATAGAGCTTAGAAACGTCATCATTCCCCAAATACTCGTAGAACTAGAAGAATGATACATAGAGAGAGAAAACAAAGAAAAATCTTTTAGGATCACATGGAAGAGACAATGTCTCAATGCTTGTGTCATCCCCAAAAGGAAAACACAAGATAAAGAAAAGATGATTATTTACAAAATATAGAAGAATGAAGATACAAATAGAGGAATGAATATGAAGAGATACATCAAACAGAACAATATGGGGGATCACATTACACACATACAATCACAAAGCAAAAGAAAACAAAGACAAGACTAGTAAGGCACATGCAATTAAACTTATAGCAAGTGGTCTACATCCCAATATTGTTCAATATATGTGGAATGTGGACAACTAGCCAAAGGGACAAAGTCAAGTGCCAAACTAGGACTAGGCATCTAACCCCTTGCCCCCACTAAGTGCAAGGCAAGGATGAGCCGATATGAGTGATGAGAATGAGCTCCTTGCAATAAAGAAAATTATTTTCAATGAATGTAAAGCATGCAATAGTGAGTATGCTATGATCTTACAACTATCACATGGAAAGGAGCAAAGTTCATGTAATTTGGTCAAATTGGATCCCTAGGGGATTTAAATTTCTTCAATAATTCTTGTAAACCATGAAAATTATCGATGTGATGTCCAAAAAATATATGATATGCACAATATGGTTCATTTTGATCACTTTGTTGTGGTGTTAATTGTTCAGGTTCAAGAGGTAGCTTAATTAATCCCCAATGTAAAAGAGTCTAGAAATAATTCTCGATCTTGGATATTTTTAATAAACCCTCAAGAGGATCAAACGTCTTTTGTTTCTTGGATTTGTAAAGTTGATGTGGTTTCTTCTTTGGTTTGATATTTGATTGATTTGAAGGTGAAGGATCTAAAGTAACCCTAGGATCCTTATGAGGCATTATTTTGTGGAATAAGACACCTTTCCTATTAAAATCACTGTGATTGTGATTATGTTCAACAATTGGATCTTTTAACATCACGCCTTTCCCTTTTTTAGGAAGGGATGCATTAGGAATTGTGTATTCTTTTATTGAATCTCTCTCATACATAGGAAAGCTATTGAAGGTTGGCTAGTTGGGGAGAGGGAAAAAAAAATTTAATGATATGGACCAGGCTACATATAAACTCTATTCCTTATGCATGTTTAAGAATGTTTCTTATGTTCCCATGATAGGAATGGCATTACTAGCAATATTTTTGGATCTCACAAAGTATTGCAAAAATTTCAATTATTCATTGATCTTCCTTATGTTCTCTTGTGGGACACAACAACCATTATTTTGACGTCATGCACATTAGTTGTGAGTAGGGAATTCATTGGAAATGAGGTATGAAAGTTATGATCCATAGTGGGTTGACAAGTGCCAACAAATGAGTGATAGAGTTAGAAAACCAAAGATCCATGGTGAATGGTGTATCACGGGATGACATGAGTCTTGAACTACGTCTCATGATAGTATTAGAAATAAGACACCAAGTTGTGAAGCTCATACAAGTTTCACAAACTCAGTATGCACCCAAAATGGATAAGAGGTAAAATGCAATGAAATAACCTAGAATGTAAAATGCAATGCAAATATGTAAAAGAAATTTTCAGATTTCAAACAAGATAATTTTTTTATTCTGCTATGCAAAAACCTGAAAATGATGTCCTTTAAATGTCATTTTAAATTCACACAATGCACTGAATTTATCAAATGAAGCTAAATATGATCAATTTGAGATAACAAAAATTCTACACACTATAACAACAAACTAAATATAGAAATGGAGATTTTGATGCCTAGAAATGCAGGGAAAATCCCTAATCAGGGACTCATTCACCCATGGGAAAATGGGTCCTAGTTGAGGGTTTTGAAAAATGAATTTATAGTTTTTTGAGTTGATTCTTATGGTTTTCAGATTCTAGACTGAGACAAGTGGTTGTAGTTTGATTTTTTTGTAAAATGAGGTCTAAATGCAAATGAAAAATAATGATAAATGACAAACTAGGAGACCTAATTTGGTATGCAATTTCAATTCAATTTTCAAATGTAAATGAGTGATGATGTAATGTTATGTAAATGCTTTGTAAAATGACTAGTTTTTTTGAATTTTTTAGATTTTAAAGAATGCAAAAATGTAATCCTAAAACCCTAAATGAGATGCAAAATAATGCAAGTTAAGCAACCCTAAATGAGATTCAATTCAATGCAATGCAATGTAAATGAATGCACAATCTAGATCTAGGGTTGAAATGGACTCCAAAATAAAAAAAGATACAATGCTCAAAAATTGGGTTCAACAAAATGAAATAGGGTGAAAAAGTAGGTGGATTATCAAAATAGGGGTATATTGAACCACTTAGGGGACCTATTTCTCACTCATTTCATTAAGAAATGAGATCCACACAAAGAATTGAATTACAACCCTTAGGTGAGTCAACTCAAGATGTGAATCTACAGATTCCATTATGACTGAAGGACGTGGGTCAAGTTCACCAAGCACTTTTGGGAGAAAAACTAAAAATAGTAAACTAACCCAATTATGCCAAATTAAACATAAAATAGCAATATTAAACTCAAATAAGCAGAACTAGAAATTAAATTACAAATCTGAGAAGGGAAAATTTGTGTTTACCAATCACCAAAAGTGAGTTTTTGAAGGCTGATTGGGACTCATTCGTCATGGGGAGAATGGGTCCACTATCAGGGTTTTTCTACAAATTTCATGAGCCTCTGCTACAAATCTGAATCTTCCAATTTGTCCAAGTGGCAATGTTGAAATGTCAGAAATAATTTTTGTAGATGAGTTTTCGTGAGATGACAACTTTTGCAACTTTGTCAACTTCTTCAAATTTTCTCTCCAAGAGGTCTTCAAGATTTCTTCCACCTAGATCTACAAACACAACATGAAAGGGAAAATTATTTGTTTTTGGTGAATGGGAGTTTTCCTTGGTCAAACCCCACTTTGGTAATCAAACCTTGAAATGAATAAAAGCATGAAAGAGGGAATAAAGAATGAACAAAGTAATGTTACTACTCAATAAACCCTTGAACAATACTTGGAATAAAAGTCTACATTTTGCATGAAATGGCTTCAATGGATGTGGATCTTGAACTTTGAATCTTTCTTGAAATAGTGCTCTGAATGCTTTATTTGATTATGAAACCTACATCACAATGTTAGCTCCAAAAACATGCATATGCAAGAAGACTTTGACATGAAAATTGGATCTTGATTGTTGCAATAAAGCTCTAATAAATCTGCTCTTGAATTCCTTTGATCACAACTTTATATCTTGAAAACTTTCATTAAAACTCTTAGATTGCTTAGATGAAACTTAGTGAAATAACCTTATATTTATAGATATGTATCCCTAATTTCCTAAAATTCAAATATCACAAGCCGACATTGAATCATAGATTTGAATATGTTAAAATTCCACCAAAAACATAATTTAAATTTAGGTTCTAAGGTCAAGGGAGGACCCATTCTCCCATGGGAAAATGGGTCCTACGTCCCTAAACCTATGACTCACATTGCTCAATAAGAAGTGTTATGTTTAGGCATTAATGAATGTTGGGTTTCCTCTTCAGAAAATGTAATTAAGTAGGCTTGGAAAATTAATTAAAGGGCCAATTAAGGAATAATTAAGCTCAATTAATTAAGGGAGCCCTAAATAAGTGTGAAAGTGTAAAGGGATACACCTTACTATTGCAAGTATGAATGAGTATGGTGGTGTTGTCATTAATATTGTCATTGATGTCAACACAGTATAGGTTGTTGCAGAGAAAGGAAAAAAAGTGATTGCAGGTGGCACATGTATAGTTGAGATACTGTTGAAATATTGTGAGTACATGGAGCTATCTTTATGGTGTTCCAGGTGTGCTGATATGATGAGTTACCAAGTGCTTTTGAGAAAATTAATAAATAGTGAAGTCAGAATTGTGTGTGTTCAGAATATGCTCTAGTATGTGCTTCACATTTCTTTTGTGTTGATCCTATGCTTGTGTGGATCTGAAGTATTGTTTATGGGAATCCTTGGGTGTTATATCCTAGATTATAGCTTTTGTTTTGATGAAGAGTGAAAGTTGTGTTCACTGGTTTGTGAACTAGTTTAGCAGAGTTGTTTGTCTATGGACTGGGAGAAATGTATCTACTCCGCAGTCCTTCGCTAGTTTTTTTTAGGTCTTGCAGATCTGGAAGAAAGCTTGTAATGGTGTTATATGTGCTCTGTCAAAGGTGTTTGTGGTTTGGTGCTCCAAAAGACTAGTTTCAGAGTTACTGTGTGTGTCTGTACAATCTGAATGGACTAATGGAAAGTGTTTTGTGTATGTAGGTTGTTGCAGCAGCTACGGATGAATTTGAAGGCATCTAAGATGTGTTCCAGTGTTTGGTGAAGCATGTTATGTGGTCTGCATGTTATCTTCTTGTTGCGGGAGTGTATACTTCAAATCTCATTGGTGTTTTCATTAGGTTTGGCCGACCTAGTGTTTACACATCATGCAAAGCATAAGTATCAATTAAGGAAGTGTGTGATTGATCCGAGATGTTATTTTTGGGTTTTGGTAAAGTGTTGGTTTGGTTCTCTCTCATTCTTATCCACCGCAAGAATGTTGAGTTTCCGACCTAATTTGAATTTGTAAAATGAAGCGTGTGTAGCCGACCTTGGAGAAAGTTTCTAATGTTGAAGATGGTATAAATAAAAGGAAAGATGTTAAGGTTTTTATGCCACAAGTATGAGAAGTAGATAGATGTGAAGATAGTGTGAAAGTGAATTAAGGCAGCGAGAACTTTAATGTGTTATCAGACTCTTGAAAGCAATGAGCTGATGGTGTCTACAATTCTCTTATCAAGGTTGTGGATGTGTGGAAGTTGTTTTGGTGGATCTTCTATTGCATTGAGATAGTGTTCTCTATGTAACATTCTTATTTCTATCTTTATGTATCTATAGGTAGTGAGCCTCCCATTTGGATAGTAAGTCCTATTTTGGGTAGTGAGCCTCTTGTAGTCAGTTTTGCAATTACTCTATATTGTGAGTTAATCCTCACTGTGGTTTTTCCCTTATTGGGTTTTCCATGGAAATCTAGTGTTTCTTGTGTTGATATTACTTTTTGTTATTTTCACTTCATGCTCATACTTAATAACAAATTAAAGTGGATATGGAGTTAATAATTTTTTGAGTTTTTTGAATGTGATTGGTGACAACTGATTCACCCCCCCTCTTAGTTGCCTTGTGCATTTCAATAATTGGTATTAGAGCTTTGGTTCCTCAGAGAAGAGCTTAATCGCTTGAGGTAGATCCGATGGTGCACAAATTGAAAATCCATGTGTTTGATGCATCTGACTATAGTTTTTGGAAAGTGTAGATGAGAGGTTACTTGATCTCTCTTGGTTACAAGACTTGGAAAGTTGTTGAGACAATATGTTGAGTCGGAAAGTGGTCCTTCTGCAGATGAGATTTCTGCCTATGAAGAAAATGAAAAAGAAAGGTATGTAATCTATAGTGCTTTATCTAAGACTGAGCTGACAAAATTTATTTCATTAGACACTGCTTATGAAGTTTGGGAAAAGTTGAAAGATATCTATGAAGTAAATGATAGAGTCAAATTTTCAAAGAAGCTAACAGTTAAGCGTAGATAAGATAACTTGAAAATGGAAGAAGGTGAAGACATTGCAAGCTATTTTCAGAGGGTTGATATTGCAATAAATGAAATCAAAAATTAAGGTGGTACTCTGACAAATGAAGATGTAATGGAGCATATTTTGATGACTCTACCAGAGAGTTACAGTGATAAAGTCTTGGCTATTGAGGGAGTTTATGATCCAAAGAAATTCACTAAAGAACGGCTATTTGGAACCTTGACTGCATTTGAAATGAGGAAATTTGGAAAAGAAAAGGAGAAAACAAAAAAATCCTTCAAGGCCACAAAAACAGAAGATGATCTGGATGGTGATAGTTCAGAGGAGTTGGAAGCAAATTTTACAAGGAAATTGAAGAAAGGTATCGGTAAGTACAAAGGTATGTTACCTTTTAAATGTTTCAATTGTGGAAATATTGGTCACTATGCTTCAATATGTCCAAATAGAGCCATACACAAGAAGAGTAGAGACAACAAAGACAAAAAGGACAAAAAGTTCAAGAAATTGTATTATGTTTGAGAAGATGCTAGAATTTCTGATGATGAATATGATTTTGAGGGTGATAATGATGAATGTGTGTTTCTAGCCTTCAAGAATAAATCAGTGTCTACTAACCATGGAAGATGTGCAAAGGAATGTGGTCTAGAAAACAAGAAGGAAGAGATGGAAGGTACTCTGGTTACTGCCTTTCATGTTACACAAGACAAAGACTATTGGGTAATTGGAAGTGGCTACTCTAATCACATGACCAAAGACAAAAGTAAGTTTACTAACTTGAAAAGTATGATGGAGGATTAGTCATGTTTGGAGATGATTTTGGTGCAAAGATTGTTGGAAAAGGAACAATTAGTTTTGATGGAAAACACAATACTGATGATGTCTATTATGTTAAGGGCTTAAGGCATAATCTCTTGAGTGTTGGAAAAATGTGTAGCAAAGGATTTAAGCTTGTGTTTGTGATAATAATTTGTGAGGGATCATAAAAGGGTCTAGAACTGCGGGTTGTTGCAAGAAGAAGAACATATGGAAACATTTATCAGCTTAAGGGTGTTGATGGTCAGTGTTTTGTGTCTCAGGTTAATGAAAGTTGGCTATGGACCAGAGGATGGGACATGTAAACTTTGGCAATCTAATCAGGATTAGTTCAAGAGAAGCTGTCAAGGATTTTCATAAAATCACAAAGCCTACCAATATTGTTTGCAAAAGTTGTCAGTTGGGAAAACAAACAAGATGCGGCTTTAAAGGAGAAGAACAATCAACTACCGGAATGTTGGAATTGATTCATATAGACCTCTATGGCCCTACAAGAATAGGAAGTCTTAATGGTGACAAGTATTTTATGCTTCTAATTGATGATTATTCTAGAATGGCATGGGTTACTATTCTTAGGGAGAAAGATCAAGCTCTGGATAGATTCAAAGTGTTCAAGGCTATGGTAGAGAATGAAGTGAACCTGAGAATCAAATGTTTAAGGTCTAACAGAGGTGGATAATTCACCTCTAGTGAGTTTAATATGTTTTGTGAAGAGCATGGTATAAAGAGGCATTTTTTTGCTCGTAGAACTCCTCAGCAAAATAGAGTTGTTGAGAGGAAGAAACGAACAATTCAAGAGGCTGCAAGGACTATGATGAAAGAGGAAAATGTAACTAATGTATATTGGAGAGAAGCAATCCATGCTTCTATTTATATTCTTAATAAAGTTTAGATCAAAGGTAATAGCACAAAGACCCCTTATGAACTGTGGCATGGAAAAATTCCTACTGTTGAGTACTTTAAGGTGTTTGGAAGCAAATGTTATATTAACAAAGATGATGAGCATCTAAGAAAGTTTAATGCAAGATGTGATGAAGGTATTTTCCTTGGATGCTCAACTAATAGAAAATCTTATAGATGCTTCAATAAAAGATTGAGAAAGATTGTTGAAAGTGCAAATGTAAAATTTGATGAAAATATGTATAGATTAGTTCAGATAAGTGAAGTTGAACTAGATGAGCCTATATGTGGACAAGTACAAGAAGAGAATAAGGAAGAAGAAGAAGCTCTGGAACCTACTCCTAAGACTGCAAAATATGTACAAAAAAATCATTTGAAAGAATAGATAATTGGAGACAAAAGTGAAGGTGTAAAGACAAGAAGCAAAGTGGTAGAAAATGACGTAATTTTTTATTTACTTTCCAAGATAGAACCTAAAATGGTGTTTGAAGCATGCAAAGATGAAAATTGGGTTAGAGCAATGAAAGAGGAATTACAACATATAGAGAAAAAGCAAACATGGGAATTGGTTACTAGACCAGTAAACAAGAATGTAATTGGTACAAAATGGGTATTCAGGAATAAAATGAATGAGAATGGTGAAGTACTAAGAAACAAAGCAAGGCTTGTGTGCAAAGGTTATTCATAGGTTGAAGGGATAGACTTTGAGGAGAAATTTTCCCCGGTGTCAAGAATGGAGGCTATTCTGATGTTTTTGGCATTTTCTCCTCACAAATATTTCAGGGTATACCAGATGGATATTAAGTCTACATTCCTAAATGGAGAATTGAAAGAAGAGGTGTACATGGAACAACTGGAGGGATTTCAGTTATTAGATCAATCGGACATGGTATGTAAGTTGAAAAAGGCATTATATGGACTTAAACAAGCTCCTAGAGCATGGTATACAAGGTTGGACGAGTATTTGACACATCAAAGGTTCAACAAAGGCTTTGCAGATAGTAATCTCTATTTCAAGGTTGAAGGAAACAAAATATTGATAGTGGTTGTGAATGTTGATGATATTATTTTTGGAGGAAATGAGGGTATGTGCAAGAAATTTGCAAAGGAGATGCAAAAAGAGTTTGAAATGTCTATGATTGGTGAGTTGAATTTCTTCCTTGGACTTCAAGTGAATCAAACTGATAAGGGAATATTCATTTCATAATCAAAGTATGTTAAAGAATTGTTGAAGTTTGGAATGGATGACTCCAAACCAGTCTGTACCCCCATGGTGACTGGATGCAAACTAAGTAAGGATGATGAATCTCCCAAAGCTGATCGTGTGAGTAATGTAAAGATCTATGATTGATGTTAGTGTAATTAATATTTAATTACACTTGCATAACTTTACTTAGGTAATTATTTAATTCCTAGGTTTATTATTCTTATCCTTATCTTGTTGCTCAAGATAAGATTAGGGCTATGCATCTTTGCTTTTATAAAACAAAATTATCTCTGTAATTATTGTACTCCAACATATCAATTTGCACATCTTTATGAAATCTCTAATTTTTGTTTTTCTTTATGGAAGGTTATTTTCTAGTTTGCATTTCAGATCTTGGTTTCTAACATGGTATCAAAGCCTCAATTTGCAACCCCTTCTCAAATTTTTTGATAAAATCATTGCAGAGTTCATTCGGGATTCCTCGAGGGTATCATGCCTTGAGTTCATTTATGAGGAATTTTGGATCAGATCGGGCTTCACCATTGGATTCAGAGTGCTGGAAAAAGTCAAGATTGGCTTTTTTTTTATAGATTTTGGCCATCATTTGCCAGATCCATGAGGGTTTCAAGCTGGGAGATTTTTTCCAAGTTCTAGAGGTAGCCAATTTTTCGGAGCAGTTTGGGCACAAACGGAGGTCACCATCGCGTTCGCAGTAACCAAAAACCATAAGAACACCCTTCGTTTCATCGATTTTGGTGTAGTTGATCTAGAAGGCAAAAATAATTGCCTCGGGGACCGTGACGCCTCCCAACATGCTCCCCTCGAGGCACTAAAAATAAAAAATAATTTTAAATGAGTTTTTGAAGTCTCAGGTTGCCCAAAGTAAAAGGATCTCTCACTACCATTGCTTTAATCGGGCGGCCACCATGGTCATTTATCCACCACCGCCACCTCACTCTCCACTGGGCCGTCTACTGCTGGGTTCTATTCTCGCTGGCTCCTTTTAGCACCCACCTCGTCACATGGAGGACTGGGGCTCCCCTCTCGCTAGCCCCTAAGGGCTCCACCATCTATGCCTCTGCTGCCATGTGGGGACCGGTGTTATGCACCCACCGCCTACTTTGTCGACGGCCATATGAATGACCGAGCTTATATTCAGCCCCACCACCTTAAAAATATTCCACAACAGAATATACCTATCACAACAATTTTTCCGTTAAGGGCGATTTTGCCCTAATCTACTTCCGCCGCCAAATTTAACATCATGAAGTGCTGACGTCAACGTGATGTCATTCGGCCATACAACACTCCAAGCCCCCTCCTAGCCCTGATTTTCCCTAAAGGAGCACTTTTTTTCTTTTTGGCATAACTTGGGTATACGGTGTCAAAATCAGGCAAACCAAATATCGCCGAAAAGCTGGTTCCGAGCACTTTCCAGTGATGTAGTTTATTTTGCATTATTTTTCTATTTATTTACTATTTTTTCTGTTTGAAGTTAGATGTTCATTTTGTGCTCCCAAGCTTATAACTTTTTACACGATCTTTTAATTTTTGTCTCTTTGTGGCATTGGAAAGGTATTGAGGAGCTCTATCTTGCTGTCCATGCAATTTTTTTTGTATCTATCCTAAGTTTTTCATTATTCTAGATTTTTCCCAATGGGTCTTTTGGAGATTACTTGGATGTTTTGGCAGTTGGAAAGGTGAAACCTGAATATTTGCACTTCATTTCAGTACCACATCATATTATTTTAGGTTTATGCATGCATTAGTATTCTCTCCTTTTACAATCGTTGGGTTATTGTAATAAATGAACTAAGATAAAGTTCCATCAATGGGGTTTCTTGCATAATAATCTGATTAGAGTGTGCATGAACTTTGATCTCCATCTCCATCTTGATTTGTTGACAGCTCGCATGGGTTATCTAGTTTCTTAGTTTCTTTTGGCCACATTCTTGCTCTTGCTTGACACATATCAGATTCACATCAGTTCACACTTCATTTGAGATATTATGGTTCTTGATCCGCATTGGTTCAGATCCTTCTCAGGTTGAGGGCCATGTTTTTATGGTTAATGTTTCAGATTCTATATGTTACTTGTTCCCATGGAAGAGTTTTAGTCATAGTTTGGCATCGGCATCAAGATACACAATTTTCATATTTTGTCATCATTTCATCTATTGTTCCTTCACAGATTCCAGGGTTGTTCAAGTTTGTGAGTTTTCCAACGTTTCGTGGCATTGGGTCTACTATCACATTATTATGATTCCATTTTTGGTTTCTTGTAGACAAAAGTATCTTTCCTTTCTTGTTAGATTGTGGTTCCAGTGTTACTCCACAGTGTTCTTCTAGTGCTTCTTTGCAGTAGTCATCTCATTGTAGGGTTTTGTCCCATTGGGTTTTCCTTCTCTACCTCATTATTGCATTTGTACACGGGTACCTGATCAGGCCTTGTTTCCGGGACCCATTCATTCATGCTTTCTTGCATTCATCTTAATTTTAGGTGCATGCTTTGATAGTCTCCCTAAGTTGCACTTATGGGGGGGTTTTGGTGTAATTAATATTTAATTACACTTGCATAACTTTACTTAGGTAATATTTTAATTCCTAGGTTAATTATTCTCATCATTATCTTATTGAGCTATCTTGTTGCTCAAGATAAGATTAGGGTTATGTATCTTTTCTTTTATAAAGCAAATCATATCATGTAATTAAGAATTTAATAATAATATTTTGCACATCTTTGCAAAAGCTCTTGCTTTTCCTCGATTTTCTCTATGTGGAAGGCTTTTGCATTTCAGATCTTGGTTTCTAGTAATTGATGGACTGTTATATCTTACTGTTACTAGATCGCATATCATGCATGCAATATGTTTAGTTTCCATATTTCAAGAAGAACCTAAAGAAACACATGTTATAGCTATGAAAAGGATATTCAGATATCTAAAAGGCACTTTGATTATATTTGTGGTATCCTAAGGATAATTATTTTACTTTAAGTGCTTACATTGATGCAAATTGGGCTTGTTGTGTAGATGAGAAAAAGAGTACAAGTGGTGGTGCATTCTTTCTTGGATGTAGGTTGGTTTCATGGCTAAGCAAGAAACATGATTCAGTTTCTTTATCCACTGAAGAGATTGAGTACATAGCAACAATATCTTATTGCACATAGGTACTATGGATGAAGTAAACATTGAAGGATATAGAGCAAGCCAGTGATGAGCCTATCCCTATCTTGTGATAATGCCAAGTGCAATAAATATTTCAAAGAATCTAGTAATGCATTCAAGGACAAAGCATATATCTATCAGATATCATTTCTTGAGAGAGAATGTATTGGAGAATGAAGTCAGGCTGGAATATGTACCTACAAAGGATCAGATTGTTGATATATTTACTAAGCCTCTTCTGAAGGATACTTTTATGTATCTCAGTGGACGGGGTTACTGCCCTCCTTCTTGAACTATGTGCACATGGAGGTGCATCAACTCGGTGGATCTACAGATTCTTCATTTGTCTAGACTAATGACTAGGTCTACTCCTCAGGGGGAGTAGGAAGTATCATTGTTCTAGTATGCGTTATGTGGGTGCAATCCTAAGGGGGAGTGATTTGAGTTTTGTTCTTCTCCATTGATGTCAAAGGGGGAGAGAGCTGCGTTTCCACTAATGACAAGGGGAGATTGTTGCAAGTATGAATAAGGGTTGTGGTGTTGTCATTAATGTTACTACTGATGTCAACACAAGATAAAGCTGTTGCTGCGTAGAAAGAAACAAGGATTGAAAGTGTTGGCATGTATAGTTGAGATACTATTGAGATGTTGTGAGTACATGGAGCTATCTTTATGGTGTTGCAGGTATCCTGATATGATGAGTTACCAAGTGTTTTTGAGAAAATTAATAAATAGTGAAGTCAGAGTTGTGTGTGTGTTCAGAATGTGCTTCAATATGTGCTTCACATTTCTTCTGTGTTGATCCTATGCTTGTGTGGATCTGAAGTGTTGTTTATGGGAATCCTTGGGTCATATATCTTGGATTATAGCTTCTATTTCTTATGAAGAGGAAAGTTGTGTCTACCAAATTTGTGAACCGGTCTCGCAAAGTTGTTTGTCCGTGGATTTTGGGGAGAGAAATGTATCTACTTCCCATCTCTGCTAGTTTGTTTCGTGTCTTGTGGATTTGGAAGAAGGGCTTTGTAAATGGTTTTATCTATTCTCTATCAAAGGTGTTTGTGGTTCGGTGTCTGTAAGACTAGCTCTGCAGTTACTATGTGTGTCTGCATTTACCCAGGATGGACTAGTGAAAGTGTTTTGTGTATGTAGGTTGTTGCAACAGTTGTGGATGAATCTAAAGGCATGTAAGATGTGTTACAATGTTTGGTGAAGCATTTTATGTGGTCCTTATGTTATCTTCTTGTTGTGGAAGCATGTACTTAAAATCTCATTAGTGTTTTCATTAGGTTTGGTTGACCTTGTGTTTACACATCATGCGAAGGATAAGTATCAATTGCAGAAGTGTGTGATTGATCTGAGATGTTGTTTTTGGGTCTTGGTTAAGTGTTGGTTTGGTCTGCTCTCATTCTTATCCACCACAGGAATGTTGAGTTTCTGACCTAATTTGAATTTGTAAAATGAAGCATGTGTAGCCAACCTTGGAGAAAGTTTCTAAGGTTGAAGATCTGGTATAAATATAAGGCAATATGTTAAGGTTTGTATTCCACAAGTGTGAGAATCAGATAGATGTGAAGATAGTGTGAAAGTGAATTGAGGCAGTGAGAACTTCAATGTGTTAGACTCCTTAAAGCAGTGAGCTGATGGTGTCTGCAATTATATGATCAAGGTTGTGGATGTGTGGAAGTTGTTGTGGTGGATCTTTTGTTGCATTGAGATAGTGTTCTCTATGTAACATTCTTATTTCTATCTTTTTGTATCTATAGGCAGTAAGCCTCCCATTTGGATAGTGAGTCCTATTTTGGGTAGTGATCCCTTTAGCAATGAGCCTCTTGTAGTTAGTTTTGCAATTACTCTATATTGTGAGTTAATCCTCACTATGGTTTTTCCCTTATTGGGTTTTTCATGTAAATCTAGTGTTTCTTGTGTTGATATTTCTTTTTTTTATTTGCACTTCATGCTCATACTTAATAACAGATTAAAGTGGATGTGGAGTTAATAATTGTTTGATTTTTGTGAATGTGATTGGTGATAATTGATTCACACCCCCTCTCAGTTGTCTTGTGCATTTCAACACTTACAACACTAAATTAAGGCATATAATTAAGTCCAATTTAACTAGGAGGGCCCAAACAAGTGAGAATATGTAAATGGATACATTTTCCGTCACTACATCTTATATTTTCTAGTTCTTGAACAAGAATAGAAAAGTCA
The DNA here is from genome assembly GCA_007258455.2 of Sequoia sempervirens. Taxonomy (NCBI): domain Eukaryota; kingdom Viridiplantae; phylum Streptophyta; class Pinopsida; order Cupressales; family Cupressaceae; genus Sequoia; species Sequoia sempervirens. The sequence continues at coordinate 421,122,077 of VDFB02058242.1, read as the reverse complement.
ACAGTAAATGCAAATTAATCTCCAAATGGAGCAACAAGGTCATTCCATGAAGTAAAGGAGTTATCTAAAAAAAAACATAAAATCTCTATTTCTTTCCACATGAAGGCCTAACAAAAATTCTCATCCACATGTTCTCATTTTCATATTAAAAATTTTCCATATATTTTGAAAATACAACATGTGCACCCCCTTCATGAATATCATACCCATCAAAACTAGGAATTTGGTTGTAGACCTTGCAATTCATAATCAACTTTAAAAGGGCCTAATTGACTATAAATGGTGTCTATGGGGATGATGTAGAATGGAGCAACCTATTTTTTTTTGTAAAATTAGGTTAAGCATTGGATTGCAATAGCCTTACCTATTATTTGAATTCATTTTCAATCCTAACAAGTTCTTTGATCTTTTATTTCTTTTCTTGTATGTAAGCTTGTAAATGTAGGCATGGATTTTCATAAGGTGTAAGTCTACATGAATAGCACAACGAAACATCACTAAAATAATCATGGGCATCTGATTCAACGTAGTTCCTAGAGGTAGAGACATATGAAGCTTTTGAAGGAACACCCAAAGGAGATTATACACATACCAACCAGCCATGACTAATCATATACCACCATGCAAGCATAAAATTGAGATTTCATTATTTTTATATTTTTTACCATCAAAAATTATGCTTTAAAAATTAGGAAAAAAATGTGTACTTTTTCATAACCAACTATTGTAGATTTGAGATGTGTTCTTGAAACACTGATAGTAGAAAAAGTATAACATCAGTAAACTTTATTCTCTTTGGATATTAGAGACACCGCCTTTTTCAAAAGAGGAAATCCTTGAAGCACTTCAAAAATCCAAAGTAACAAATTAATTTTGGGTTTAGCTCAATAGTAAAGCCCTAAATTTTATTTCAACCCAATTACACTTACTCATCCTTGGCACCATTTTTGACATAAGTTTATAGGTTTTCAACTCTCTCAAACTCACAACTTCTTAAATAAATATGTTCCAATGGTTTTCAAAATTAAAATTAAAATATGATGTCCTTAACATCGATGCCATTTTTTGGCATGAGTTTCCAACTAATCAAACTCACCCAAACAAAATACATAGTTACAAAATTTGTCTAAAAATTACCAAGGTCTCCAAATTATGCATTAGGTTCACACTTCACTGATAGTGGCTAAAACATTTTATCCTCGACAACAACACCATTACGTTGGCACAAGTTGATAGGATGCCAACTTCAACACAATAAAATGCAAATTGACTACAACTAGTGACTATAAAAATATTATGACTATGTTACATGGGTCTACAAAGTGGCTTTCAATATTTTATATTCCTCAGAAATAAAATATTTTATCCTCAACAACAACACCATTCTATTGGATCCAAAAAACACAGCTCCAAAATTCACAACTTATTTTTACCTTCAAGGATATGGGTGTCATCAATAAGGTAAAAAGGAGGTCTATCAATAGATTGACAAGAGTTAAAGACCAATTAACAAGAGTGGGTAGCCCCTCCTAAACTTCAATCTAAACTCAGATTCAAGAGGGAATTCCTTGATATATCCTTAATAAATTTTTAAACCAATTACAATGTAACTAAGTGCAACAATCAATAGCTATACCCAATGTACACAACCCTTAAATTTCTCACTAGGTCAAGACAAACTAGTTACATAAGACCTCTTATGTAGATTATTTAATACCTTGCACACGAACCTATAAATGATATTTTTAATTGAATCCCTTTAAATAATTTTATTTAATGTTCTATATACATAGTGAAAAGTTGCAAACATTCATGAAATGATTTTATAAACATTTACCAATTTAAGGCTCACTTGAAATTGTTCCTTGATTTGTATTTACGAATCATGAACATCTTGTATAAGTTATAATCTACTCCTACTCTATAAGGACAAAGATATTATTTAAATGAAAAGTGTTTGGTCCTTCACCAATATGAACTAGTTCCTACTCTATTGGGAAATAGATTCATGAACAACAAAGAGGAAGAGATACTCCCAACTAGGTATCAATAGAATTATATTTATTTTACATGACAAACAAATATCAAATCATATGTAATTAACATACTTAATAATCCATCTTAAAACTAGAATAACCCATATGCAACAAATGAAATTCCATTACAATAGCATTGAAATGCATTATAAGTTGTCACACTCTCATTTAATCCCTATTACAATCACACCAATAAATGTGATGAGAGAAAATACATAGTTGTGACCATGCATTTTCTTGGATAATTATAGATTTCCATGGAGATATATTAATACATGGAGATGTGTATTGAAGACCCTACATTTCACAAGGTATATTCCATAATTTATAGACCAAAACTTTTAGTTTTTGATGCCCTGGAACCTCTTGTAGATGTTTCCAAACTAGACAATTGACTCAGTGATCATCTTCTTGCATGTAGAACAAATAAGTATTTGTAACCCTCATGTTATGGCTTCCAACAACTCATGGGAACTTTAGAGGAAGTGAAACTTATGGACGTGGAATGCATGACTCAACCAAGTCCATGGGACCTTCAAAATGTGAAATATTCACGAGATATGGGTAGAAAGAACTTCAACAACCACATTAATGGAAATATGGTTACCCTTGTTATTTTCAATAAAATCTACATGTGAAATTGCACCCTTCATATTTAAAATAATAGATTTTGTGTAAGAATAGTTGAACTAATGGTTGTAAAATAAAATCCAACATAATGGCATGATGGGTGGGCCATGGAGGTAGGTGAAGCACCTTGATGAGGATTTTTGGGTCAAAATAGGTCCTTTGATCATTTTTTGAGTCATGAAAAGACATGTGGATGTGGTTCTAGAGTGCTAAGGGAGTCTACAAATCTGGAGAAGAAATGCAACAAATTTTGGCATGAATTGGGAAGTGCAAGGAAACTAAGACTTGGGACTCATAGAGAGAGTTGAATGTCATGATTCGAGAATAAATTGACACTAGGGATCAAAAAATAGGGAAGTTTGATGATCAAGACATTAGATGGAACAATCAATGGAGCATATCAAGGGTGCAAGGTTCCCTTGGAGGTCCACAATTCAAGGGAAACATAGGAAACCAAGGGTTAGGTCCCAAGAAGGAAGAATACAGAGAATTATTAAGGATTCAACCTTGGGAGGGATTAAGAACAAGATGGGAGATGATAGGGATAGATCAAGTCACAAGTTTGGTAAGGTAACATGGATTGAGATCAAGAAAGGAATGTAGAAACATGGAATGTGGAGACCAAAGCATAGGTGGATATGGTATCAAGGACTTGTTACCAAGGTTTAGGGTTCTTCTAGAGGTTAAGGATCCAAGGAAATGAGAAATGTAGGAAAAGGGGACCTCATGAGGAGAAAGAATAGAAGGGAAGTAGGGACCAAGGCATGAGGGAAATCAAGAATTCGAAACTATATTCCAAGGTGTCGATTCCACCTAAGGGTAAGGAAGGTAGAAAGAGAATTGATGGGTGTAAGGTAGATGAAGCCATGGGGAAGGGACTTGGTTCCATTAGCCAAGGTCCACCCACAAGTTTTAGGCCCAATGGGGAAGAAAGGAGGAGCGAGAGCAGTAGGAAGGATTTTGAGGGAATAAGAACCAAAGAAAGTGCAAAGGTCGAGGTTCCATGGGGATAAAGAACCATGATATAAAGGGAAGTGGATTGGGTTTCAAGAGCTTGAGTGGGCCCAAAACATTGGAAGTAAGCTTTAAGGTTCCATGTTTGCTTGTGGTTTCACAACCAATGGGGTAAGAACATAATAAAATACTACAAGGAAAGGTGAGGGTCAAGATTTTGGAGGAACTAGGAATACTAGGACCTAGTCTGTAGATCCCAAATCCACTCACAAGCTTGTAGATTGGTAAAGGGACAAGGGTACCTAAAAAAAACACAAACACTAAATATTTATTAAACATCTTGCAACTTTCACATTAGGTAGAACCACTTGGTATTTCTTGTATCGATTATTAATGGTGTGTAAACAAGGAGAGACACACAATGAGAATGGGACTCGAGTAAAATTTGTAACTATAGGATTGAATCCCAACACATGGCATGTTCTAAAATATGTGTGATGTGTAGAGAAGGATATTTTTTTCCTTAACTTGCAATTTAGTTTTTTCTTTCATTTTATCAAACTTCTCTTGTGCATCCTTGTTTACTTTCTTGTCTTTCCATTTGTCATACCTTTCTATTGTAGGACCTTATAGATGGGCTAGGAGAGTTTATGTTGTACTTTCCAAAAATGGTTTCTTGTCTCATATGGAATTTCCAAAACCAAAAGGTACCATGTTCCCCTAATTTTAGGTGGATATATTCTTTGTTGACCATGAACACAACATCTTTTTCCAACTTGTGTGCCACTTTTTGCTTAATATTTCTCTTTGATGCACATTTATTTAAAATTTTGAAAATAATATATCATATAAATATTGATAGACTCTCATTATGAAATCTATCAACGATCTCTTTGATCTACTTGGTCATTGATGTATCCTTCCTCCATATGTGTTTCCCATTAAGAAAATAATGAGTGAATTATACCTAAATTCATAGTGTTTCTTATTTATTTCTTTGAATTGTCCATAAACTTCTCTCTTAAGGTTTTGCACTGTAGACATGTAAAAATGACCTAACGCTTATCGCACATCTTGAATGACATTTTTTCATCATCGGCATCATTATCATTTAAAATCATTGCATTTCACATCATTTACATCAAAAACCCTATTTTCCTCTATTAACTAAATAATTTTTAATTATTTAATTAATTCACTATTTTGTCATTAATATAACTTTTATTCCTCTTGATTAATTATATAACTTAAGTTATTTAATTATGTTGCTAATATACCCTATTTCTCCTAAATCAATTAAATTATTATCAATTAATAGTTTAATTAAATCACTTTCCCCTAAACTTAGATAATTAAATTAATTATTCAACATCATTCAAACAAGGTCAACAAACAAATATAACCTTATTTGTTAAAGTCAAACATGACTTGTACATTCAACTCAAAAATGTTAATTAAATATTTATTTAATTAATTATCCTCACCCCTTTTATGAGTGAGCAAATCATTACCATTGATTCCTCACTCTAATTGGCTAACTGATTCATCTATTATTCAATCCTACTAACCTCTCAATCTTGATTTCATCAATCACATAGATTATGCAATCTAAAACCACTAATTATGTAGAAATGCTAGGGCTAGATCCAAAATTGTTCATGCATCACCTAGTCGTATTTCCTGGAGCTAAACCCATCAAGTAGAAGCTATGGAAGATGCATCCACAAATAGCACTTTTGGTAAAAGTAGAAATTCAAAAACTGTTAGATGTGGGATTCATCAAACCCATTGACTATCCTAAATGGGTGTATAATCTAGTACCAGTACCAAAGCCCACTGGGGGCATGAGAATTTGTACAGACTTTCAAGATCTAAACAAGGCTTTCCCGAAGGATGAATTCCCTCTACCCAACATCGATATGATCATAGACCTAACTATAGGATATGAATTTCTATCATTAATGGATGAATTCTCTAAATACAATTAGATCAAAATATCCCCTGAGGACCAACATAAAATAGCATTCACATGTGCATGGGGAACCTTTTTCTAGAACATCATGTCATTCAGTCTAAAGAATGCAGGGGTAACCTATTAGCAAGCAATGACTATTATCTTTCATGATATGTTGTATACCACTATGGAGGATTATGTATATGGCATTCTAGAAAAATCCATCAAAAGAGAAGACCATTTAACCAACTTAGCAAAAGCATTTGATAGGATAGAACAATGCAACTTGAGGCTCAATCCGAAGAAGTATTCAGAGTAACATCTATAAAATTGGTAGGATACATAGTATCAAGAAGAGGCATTGAGGTAGATCCCACCAAGGTAAAAGCTATATTAGAAACGCCTCCTCCAAGGACATTGAAGCAACTAAAAAGCCTACAAGGGAAACTACACTCCATCAGGAGATTCGTTGCATAGTTGGCAGACAAGTGCCACCCATTCACCCATTTGCTACACAAGGACATCACATTCAAGTGGGATGGAAAATGTGATCAGACATTCCAATGGGTCAAGGAGTATCTACTCACTCCTCCAGTATTAATGCCACCAATTCTAGATAAAGTAATTGTCCTATATGTTTCTACAACACCAATAGCATTAGGGGCTCTCTTAGCACAACTAGATGACAATAACAAGGAAAGAGTGGTCTATTATATCAAGTGAACACTGGTGGGCTATGAATTTAAATATTCATCCATATAATGTGTGTGTCTATCTATCCTCTTTGCGGCACAAAATTTGAGACACTACATCTTAAACAGATAAGTAAAGTTAATATCAAAAGTAGATCCCCTAAAGTACCTATTGGAAAAAGCAGCTCTAATAGGCAAGATCGCTAAATGGGTAATGATATTGAGTGAGTTTGGAATAGAGTACATACATAGAAAAGTTATCAAAGGAAAAATCATAGCATATCAACTAGAAGAAGCAATGATGGAAGATTGCCAACCTTTAACAATAGAATTCCCAAATGAAAGCATCCTTTTAACTAATCAATCTAGCCATTGGACCTTATACTTTGACGGGTCCCACACTCAACACGACTCAGGAGTAGGTATCTTGTTTCTCACACTGTAGGGGGATAGTATACCTAAGGCTTACAGGATTGATTTTCCATGTACAAATAACATCTATGAATATGAAGTGTTAATCATAGGACTGAAGATGGCCATAGAATGGAGGATAAAGGAACTAGAGGTTTATGGAGACTCTCAGCTAGTAATAAGGAAAGTAAATGATGAATATTAGCCAAAGGATGACAAGATAGTTCCATATAAAATAATGGTGGACAGTTTCAAATAGTACTTTTTCATCATCACCTTTGAATAGATTCCTCGAATCAACAACAGACCAACAGATGCTATGGAAATAATAGGTTCACTCCTTGACATTCCACAAAAAATTCAAAAATATGAATTCCTTGTGGAAAAATTCCTTATACTGGCATTCAATATTCTGAAATTAGAACTAGTTTGTGATGTTGTTGTTCCTAACTCACCATGGTACCAAGATACATTTGACTATATCCAACATGGTATCATACCTCTTGAATTAACGACAAGCCAAAAGAAAACCTTTGTCTGTAGAACCTCTTGATTCACTGTCTTAGGAGATACCCTATACAAACGAGGTCTAGAAGAAACATTACTTCGATCTCTCAACATGGAAGAAGCACAAACTGCTTTTAGGAAGTGCACGAAGGTATTTGTGGGTCTCACTCTAGTGGACCTAATCTAGTATAGAAATTGTTGAGAATAGGGTACTATTGGCCCTCAATGGAACAAGAATGCATTCATTTCTTGAAAACATCAATTCCAACAACATAGTGATCTTGTTCACGCACTGGCATAGGAACTGAGACCTATAACAACATCATGTCCTTTCTCACAATGGGGATTAGACTTGATAGGTAAAATGTCTCTTGCTTCATCTAATGGGCACAAGTTCATTATCACTACAACTGAATACTTCACAAAGTGGATAGAAGTAATTCCATTAACGTACATCAGCAGAAAACAGATATCCAAGTTTATCTTGAATTATCTAATTTTTCGATATGGAATTTCCCAAACTATCATAACGGACAACAGAATCCCATTCAAAAATCAAGATGTCTATGAGATTTGTTCAAAGTTTTCTATCCAACAACGATTCTCAATGCCCTACTACCCCCAACGGAATAGTCAAGCTAAAGCGTCCAATAAAACCATCCTAAAAATATTAAAAAAGATTGTTAATGACGTCAGTCGTGCTTAGAATTTGCGACTAAACCCAACCCTATGGGCTTACCAAACCAACATTCGTACACCTATAGGTGCCATACCATTTTCCTTGGTCTACGAATCTAAAGCAGTCTTACCTATTGAAGTTGAAATCCCCTCACTGCGAGTATCACTGAAAGGCATGGTCAACAATGAGGAATATCAGATGTCTAGATTGAATGAGTTGGAACTCTTAGATGAAAGGTGTTTGAGCATGTTAAACCATCTTTGGGTTTATCAAAATTGGCTCAAATGAAGCTACAACAAAAAGATCAAAAACAAAAGCTTTCAAGTTGGTGACCTAGTACTAAAGGAGAATCAAAAGATCCAACTGAATCAGGATGGGAAGGGGAAGTTTTAATGAAGTGGTTGGATGTAAAATAAATAAACCGGATCTGCTCCATTGATCAGTGGCTGGTCAGATATCGAAAGTGGTGAAAGCAATACATCCTGGCTCTTCTAGAACAGGTACCGTAGTGAAAACTTGGAAAAAAAGCACTACGTTTGAATAATACCTACATCTTTATTTATCAGCACTATCTGAAGCATCCACCCATTCGTCTCATAATAAAATGTGCAAACCAACCATGGCTCGATGATTGATCAAGTGTTGAACATTGTTGAACCATCAAAATTTATCTCCCCTAATGAAGGCAATCTTGTCTCAAACTGGGGGCAACTTCTTGAAACTGGTAGTGGATTGGATCCTTGTAAATTCCATCCCAGTTAAAAACTATCAAAATGAAAAATATCTAAAAAATAAACAAAAAAAATCAAAATCCCAAAAACATGTTATGCTTTTGAATCAACACCAATCGAACTATGTAGTCTTTGTGTGTATAACATAGGCAAGGCTTATCTTTGATCAACATAGGCAAGGCTTATCTTTGATCAACCCTCGAAGCCCTAGGTCAATCCCCTTAGGTTTCTATCATCATCTTTAAAATTAATCAAAAATCCAAAAACCATTTGAAAAAATAAAAAAGTCAAAATCATATTTTTATCAAACAAATTGAACTATGAGCCTCTTCATGGATAACATAGGCAAGGCCATCATAACTAATGAGCCCCCAAATCCCTATTTTAGTCCCCCAAAACAAAAGAAAACATTCAAATATTTTATCAAAATCCAAAACATGCATAAAATATAGAAAACTACAAAAAACAATGTCAATCAATACAGTCAAACTACAATGTCTCTACGTTCATCACATAGGCAAGGCTAATATCTGATTGGTCCCTGAGGCACTAGGTCAATCTCTTTAGGTCCCCCTATTTGTTTCTAAATTTCTCGAAAACAAGAAAAAAATCATCAAATAATTAGAAAATTGCAAAGGATCTTATCTCCATTATCACTTATCTGCAATAAATGTACCATTCACAATAAAAAATTGTTACCCTCACCCTTTGACAATGCAATCAACATACAAAACAAACATCAAAATCAAAAATTACAAAGTGAATATTGAAACGATTGGATCACTATCAAGTTAAAACAATGCCTAAGTATAGACTACCATACATATTTGAAAATCATTATCAACAATCCTAAACATGATTCTTAATGGATAAAATGTTCCTACAATAGACGTCATCAATGGATTTCATCATGAAACATCAAAAAAACTATGGCAAGTCATACTGCAACATTGTTTATCCTTTTATAGTCTTGTTTTTTTTATAATCTTAATACCACATTCCCAGGATCTCTCGAGGATGTCCATAAGGATTTAGAGAAGGAATGGTGGCATTAACTATCGATTTATGTTTGTTATATTTGTTAGATGTTTTTGTAATGCTACCATGGTGAATACTTTCTTTGTTTTGTGTACAAAAGTTGTTTTGAGACAATTTGTGTAGTTGTTGCACGTTAGGTATTTCATACCTCTCTGTGTAACTGGTCTGAAAGGTTTTAACACAATTTAACCATATACTCTAACAAATTTTTTGTATGTTTGGTATGAGCAAGAATATTCTTTATGTGTTGAGTCAAAATCCACGCAATCGATACAATGCCACCTTGGTTATTAATACCCTGGTGCATCATATTTTTTTGCTACATCAATAAGGATTGCCAACAGATACAAAGTCTCTATGAAATAAAAAGCAAAACTCATCAGTAACTAACAACATAAAATTTCTATTCATATCTAAATCATCAAACACTTCTTCTAACTAATAGCTCCATCCTACATCACAATATCATTAGTACCACATATATCCTACATCCACAAATTCATCAATATATATCATGACCATAATAAAACATCACATGTCATGTATAATCATCAATCACATAAGCATGCATATATATCATCATCCATCATATACATAATAAATCATCATTCATCACATAAATATTTAAAACATCCATCCATATCAAATGCATACATCAGAAAAGTACAAAACACAAACATATACACATCATCATCCATAATCATCTCATAACACATAATAAACCCAAATCGAACAATGGTATATCTCATATATCATCAAAATTGAGAATGTTATATACATCATCAAGTAACATGTCTTATATCATTTATAGAAAAATACATGTATAGGAGGCCTCGGCTGGGCCAATGAATGTATATACAAAAATCATGTCTACACAACATCTTTGATATAATGAACATCTTACAAGATCAAGAACAAATAAGTCATGTCGGTTGTCCCTAGGTGGGGATCTCGGCTGCTCCTGGCTCATTTGTGGAGATGGTTGTGGCATGATGGGAGACTGATGTGACTACCTGACTAAATGACCACATGACTCTACATCCATTGCCTCACTCGGCTCTCTGAAGTGAGGATGCCTCCATGCTCTGGGAACAAATGCCTCATATAATGTTTGATAATAGGTTCTTTGTTGCATTAGTCGATCTCACTTAGCCTGATACTGATCCATGGGAGTAGAGGAGGCAAATGAAATCTCTATAGCTAGTCTCTACTACTTCTAAATAGCAAGCTCTTGCCTAAACCCATCTCTCTCCTGGAAAAGGGCATCTCTCTCTGCAGTCAGTGTCACATCTTGTGCCTCAGCAGCCTACCTCTATACGATCTTTGTGTCCCTCTCCACTGTCAATTGAGCAATATGTGTTGCTGATGTTGCATCACCAAGTGGGGAGGACCCTATACTACTAGTTGATCTTGTTGCATCAGATCAGGTTGTTGTCCATCTTGTTGATCCCATTGTGCATCATGTCCCAACTCTAGCCGACCACTCAACATCGATACTCAACCGTTGTTGCTCACCCCTACAACTAGTAACACCAACTCTCCCTATGGATAGCCCAATGCTAGCAGGATCTATAAATTGAAGTGAAACATGGCAAGCCCACCACTGATCATACTCATGGGTCACACCAAGATCTTCCAAACCTACTATCCACCCCCATCCAAATAGGGCAAGTCAGTGGAACTCAACAACAACATTTGGAGAAAGAGACATGTGTCCCCCACACCCTAACCTCTTGGGTGGTCCTCTTGAAATGAGCACGATAGTCATCACCAAACCATGTTTGTCGCTCTCCAAACTGACGAAGAACTCGATCTGATAGATAACACTCAAACAAAGATTCTACACGGTTGATCAACCATCGCATATGTCGGCGGTAAGGGAGCTACTCCTCATCATTATGTCAAGCCTTGTAGCCTAACCATGGTCTCCAAACAAAGGCAGGCATATCATCAATAATGCAACACCAATAAGATAGTTGGCCAAGCCATGTGTAGTGCATAAAATTTGAGTATCGATAAGAATTTGGATCCTCTGGATCCCAATCCATAACACCATCAGGTCTAGTCACTGAGATGTGCTCCCAGGCCCATACATGCAACAATGTGACACCAGTAGAGATAGAAATACCTCCCAAATAGGTGACCTCATGCATATCCCTATATAAATGAGCTAGGAGACATGAGCCCCACACGTACCTCATGTCATGCTCAAACATCTACTCAATGCAGATACCCCAACCAACAAGAAATTGTTTACCTCTCTAATCAGGTACAACAAGCCCTGAGATCAAACCACATAGGACCAAAGATACAAGATATGTGTTGTCAACAAATGAAGACAAGTCTATCTTCAAATCTCACACATGAAGATGTCTAATGTTGAGAACTCCCCACATAGCACAGGTACCCTATCTAACATGATAGGTAACAAGCTCCCCATGAATAGGAATACAGAGAATCCTCCAACATCCTCCAGAGTGATAATGGCCTCGTCGGTTGGCAAATGAAAAGTTGACAACTCGGAGTATCATCTCTCCACAAGGGCAATCATCATCACCCTATGGCATCAAATCTCTGGCATGTAGCATATGTGTCACATCCCCATGGCATCTAGAATATCTTGCTCAACCTCTTGAAAACCAGTGATCAGGTCAAACAACCACCACATTCGTCACTCTCTAGAATAAACTGGTTTAAGAACCACCTACAAACATTCAACCTGCAACGTTAAGAATTCTCTACAAAAACACATCACGAACCAAGAACTACGAACAAACTGGCTAAGACTTTAAAAATTGAAAATAGCAGTTAATTTTTTGGCAATAGCAATAAAGAAATGTTATAGCAAACCTATTTTTGGCAATAGCGATCAGGAAATTCAATAGCATAAAAATAACAAAAGTGACCAAGTTTCTTAAAAGCACACAAAAATCACAAAAGCAGCCATTTCATACAAAGAAAGACAATATCGAATATTTTAGGAAAATGCACTAAATAAAAGAAAACATCGTAAGCAATAGTGAGTAGGAAACACGAAAGCAGCCAAGAAAAGTGAAAATAGTATAGACAAAAGCAATAATAACAGTAAGAACGATGCAAAAGCGTTAAGTTTACAAAATTAATGCTATTTCTAAAAAAAAATCTAGCATTAATTACTCAAAAATGACAAGACAAAAACAAGAAAGGAGAAGGTACATACCGCAATACCTATGCCAACGGGCCTCCCAAACTCACGGATTGCCTCTACATGATGTGGGGTACTTGCAATCCTCAGCATCACGAATCGACAATCGCCAAAACAGGATCTCCAAAGATAAGACTTTACTAAGGGCTAAGAGTGCAAATGAGGTAAAATGAACCCTAATTCCCTATTTTTACCCCCCAAACCCTAATTTTTTACCTAAGAAACCCTCTTAGGTTGAAATTATGAGCATCAAGAACATCTGAACTATAAACAAGGGACCTATAAGCTTAATTTTTTTCCCTCTATGCATCTGAACTAAAATTGAACCTCGTCACGAGCCTAACCTGAAAATTATTTTTCCAGCTAACCTCTCAAGGTTGCAACCCAGCATTGTATTATCTTTCCACTAATTTTCGAGGCTTAGTGGGGCATATAATTTTTTTCAAATCTTGATCTTAACATCAAATTCTTTGAAACAAAGCAACCAGTACTTTGTCTCAAAGAGGGGCAAAATGTAGACATGTAAAAATGACCTAACGTTTATCACACATCCCGAATGACATTTTTTCATCATCGACATCATTATCATTTAAAATCATTGCATTTCACATCATTTACATCAAAAACCCTATTTTCCTCTATTAATTAAATAACTTAAGTTATTGATGATGTTTAGATGTCTCACTATTGATATAATACTAGTTTATTTAGAAATAAATTATAAATTTGATCTCTTGAATGGGGAAACCTTTAAAAATATGGATTAGAAGAGGAGTTTTCCTTGAGTAGCCCCCTCGTGGGTGTTCAAACATGGATCCATATGATGGATAGGATGAATACATGATAATAAACTAATTCAAATAAATAAAATAAGTCTAAATTATATTTAAGCCATGAAAATTTCAAGACCAAGCTTAAGCATTCTTGGACACTATGCAAACAAGTGGGGGTGGGAGAAAAGGTTTTGGTAGTAAAACTGATTTTGATGCCAAATTATTTTGTGGGTTGTTTTTTATTAAGGAACAAACAGGTTTTAAAGCGACCCTGAAACCCTTAACAGTCAACAAGAGAAATATACAGCATTAAAAGGACCCAAAAAAAAAAAAAAGCAGCTGCCAACAAAGATGAGAACAAAAAACAACCCAGGGCAACACATAGCAAAAGCCAACAAAAAGCCACCAGAAGTCCAGCTACTAGGCCAGATGCCTGAGGATCTTCGCCACCTCCTGCTCAAGTTTGTTCATGTTTATAGCAGCTTTCTTAATTTCCTGAATATTCACAAGGGCCTGGTCAGCTTTCCTCTTCAGGTTCGCTCTGGTTCTACTTCGGCCCACCACCTTGCACCTGGCTTTCCTCTTTCTCATCATCTACACCATCGTTCTGACCTAATAGGCATTTTCCAAATTTTCAACCATCATATTCATGGTCTTTGCCATTGATTTTAAAATTTTGTGGCTCATCTCCAACACTTTATGGATAGAATCTTTTATGTTCCTTATTCTTTCCTCCATATCAAAAAGCTTTCCCTCATGGTTACTTTTAAAATGTTGCAAATCCTCAACAGTTTTCTTAAGGCACTCCACCATATATTTATTTTCTTCAACAGTCCACAAATCAATGGCCTTAACACTTTCTTTGTTATTACTGTCATTCTTGTCAACCTTACCCATTTTTTTGTTCATAGCCCTTTGATTCAGCTTAAGTTCCTTAATCTCAAAAAACACCCATTTGATTAACTAGAAGAAATCCACAGTCCCATTACGAGCAATAGCAAGAATGTCAGTAGGAAATTCACATTCAGCTTTAAAGTAATGGTCCTCTGCCTTGAGATCCTTGGGAAAACAAGGCCTATCCTCTCTGTTAGTGGCAGGGTAACTGGAATACTCAGACGAAGGGATCATCTGTGAATCAATTTGTGGGTTGTTAGAAGACTAGTTTGGGGTATATAAATTATATTTTAAAGAACCTTAATGGATATTGGGTTTAGGCTTTTCTAGTGTCTTTGGAAAGGTGGCAAAAGGGACACACCTTCATATTAAGGTGATGGAAAACATGACTAAATGGAAAAAAGAAAAAATGGGCTCTTGGTGATACAAAGAGGGAACTATTATGGACTAGCATTCTGAATCATAAGTGTTATAAAATAGGCTTTGGACTCAAACCTTTGATTTTTGACTAGCTAGTCGAAGATGGATTTTATCTAACTTAGGGAGACTAGTTTTAGATGAAAATGACAACAATGGGACGAAAATGGAAGAGTGGTGGATTGCTATAGAGGTGGGATGGACAGAGAAGATAAAGTTTTCATTAAATCCAAAAAATAATGCCATCTACATACAAACCCTTCAAATAAATGCATACCTTTCATGAAATATTGAAAAATTAGGACCTAACTACAAAGAACTTGAGTGGGAAACTTTCAAATACATGAAAAGAATATTAGGATGAATGGAGGATGAAGCTAACTCACTCACTAAGTTTTTGAAATACTTTGAAACAATCATTCTCTTGAAAAAAAATAGAAAAACTTGACAATCTACATCAAAATGAGGCAAAGGCACAACCTATTTATATATTTTATAAAATAATTTGGAGAGATTACCATTGGTTATGGGTAGGTAAGGAAATAAATTATATTCATATAAAGGATTTATTAAGAAATTGAAAATTCAAGCCAAAGTTGGTGGGAATTGAAGTGGTGGCAATGGTCTCTAATAAGGTTCATAACATTTTTTATGGAATGATAAGGTGCAAGGTGTGCATCTAAAGTGGTTGGTGGAAAATTCTCATCTAAACATGTTTTGGGGAGGAAAAATGTGGGTTTCATATGGGACACTTATCTAGACATGGAAAACTAGTGGGAAACATGGGGAAAGGGGTCAACAACTTATGAAACATAAATGGAAAGGTTACAAAATGGGGTGGGGCTAATAATTAAATTAAAAACATCACGTTAGGAAAAATAACAAGAGGTAAGGGAAAAAGACATGGTAAGGAGACAACAAAGGCTAGGAAAAATGTTCAAAACATGACAAAATAAGAACAAAGGGAAAAAGGGGATAAAATGGAAACAAATGTGTAGTGTGGTATATACATACCATTATCACAATAGGCTTTGAAATTATCTTTGCTAATGCGATATTTTGTAGGTGATGGATTTGGTGGCATACCATATGTGGGGGTCATGAATTTTGCTTAATCGACCATCAAACTTTTCTCCTATTAGCGTCGTCACATAATTATTCTCTACCTTCTTGGGTTTCTCTCCTTTATCCCATACCCCTATCACCCCCTTGATTGTATCCTTGGTTATAAGGGAATGTCTATCTAGGTACGTAAGATGTCTATATATTCAATTTAGAATTATCTGAACCTATTTATGTGAGAGAAATTTGGGCACACACAAATAGAAGCATGCAAAATATTATACAGCAAATAATATGTGCTTCTAGTTTTATTCTTTTCATTCAATACAAATTACATATTTATAGGATGTTTAGATCCTATATTATAGGGAATGAATCCTCTAAATATATGAGTTGTTTTAACAACTCAAACACACACTCGTACAACTAAATAATTCTATATTATACTATACATATGACTAACTAACCTAACAAATAATTTAATATTCCTAACACCCATAATAAATATGTGAGTCGTTATTACAACTCACTTTACCTCATTCATTCACACAATATTAACCCATGTTAACTCCTAACACCCCCCCTTAGTGCGAACATGGGGACAAAGTATATAACACAAACTAGAAACAAAATCATATGCCCATGCATACTTTTAGGTTTGCATACTGCTATTTGGATTTTGTTGCACATGATCACCAATATACGAGAACTTATCTTGTTTTCACTTCTAATGAACTAATTAATAGCTGACCACACCTCCACAAAGTCTAGCAGTCAAAGGATCTCTATAGCCAATTGCTCTCCTATGCAACTATTTACAACATCAATGATGTCCATATTCTCCTCCTTTCAAACTTTAGCAAGGGAATGTTATTAGTGTTCTCGATTGTAGCCACTGTTGTTGACCATTGCCACTCAATCTCCAACAACATAGGAAACTGCCACCGCCACTGCCACTAGAAGTTACCCTTGACATTAGTTGATTTGGCACAAATAATTTTGTCATTAATACAATTTCACGCCTCGTCGTTAGTGATTGATGAGAGATCGTTGAATGTCCTCCAACCTCCTATGCCTCCATCCTTTGGTAGATTTGCTATTTAATTAAAAAAAATGTCTTTTAAACTTAATTTTAAATTTTAAAGTGCCCCTTAATCAAAATAAGATTGATCAAAGATGTGGGATTCCACCAATAATACACCTTTAAATGATTATATGATTCAATGTCTTGAATGTATTTATTTTTTATTATATCGAAAAAATAAATGATAGGAGGCTAACAAAACTATGGACTAATCTACAGCAAGGAAGAACCAAATAACTACACCAACACTAACAACTTGGAGCTTCACCTGCTTGAGACCGATGCCACCCATATGTTAGTTCTTGGTGTTCTCTATATATCTCTCTTCTTATGATGATCCATATTCACCATCTATCTTAAGAGGAATATATTAACCCGAGTGATTGGCATGATATTCTGTGGCTTTACCAAAATGGGAAGCCGCATGATCTACTCATGTAGACTGGGCAGTAGATGAAATCTGGAAATAGCCAGTGTAAGGTAAGAATGTTTATATTTTGCACCTGCAAATCCCGTGGAAATCATCTTTTGCACTCGTTCTTCTTGCTCTTCTATCAAAATTGGTTCTATTGGATGAGTTATTGACCAACTACAAAACTGTCTACACTTGGAATGAGTCACTCGGATTCTTGCAATCACTTCCCCTAGACATAAAAGTTTGGCCAAAATTGAAACCTGTTGCCTTGTGATAGCCTATTGTTAGATTGTCAAACACCATTGCACTAACTATGGGTTGGAGGATCTGCTGCTAGTCACGTGCGCAGGGAATCTAGATTCACAAGAGACAAACCCTTCCATAGCAATTAGAATCGGCACATGATCAATCCTTCCTGTTGATGATATGTTTCTTTCTTTCTTTTATTTTCTGTCTTCTTCTCTTGTCGCTTCACTACTCCAATTCCTTCTATGTTGTTATACTCCAGTATCGATACATAAGCTTTCGAACATTTATTCAATAATACAAAGATTTTATCCCTACTGGGAGGGTGAAAGCATGCAAACACATTAACAATAATCTCTCTCTTCTTCTCTGTTTGGAATCCCAGAGAGATGTTCATAGAACTGAATCAAAGACAACACTAAATTTTCACTGGTTGTACTGTAGCGGAAATACCCTAATAGATTTCAAACTTTCTTAGCCCATATTGCTGCCTTCAACCGCTCTGATAGAAATTTGGGCACACAAATAGAAGTTTGCAATGTGGTGCTTTTTTTTTTCCTTTCATTCAATACAAATTACATATTTCTAGGATTTTTAGATCTTATATTATAAGGGAACAACTCTTGGTTTAACAACTCAAACACACTCATACAACAAAATAATTATATATTAGTCTATACATATGACTAACTAACCTAACAAATAATTTAGTATTCTTAACATTCATAATAAATACGTGAATTGTTATTACAACTCACTTTACCGCATTCATTCACATAGTATTAACCCATGTGAACACTAACTCCTTTCATTATGTTCATTTTTAAAGTTCGGAGAATTCCCCGAATATTCAATTTTAACCTACCAATGTTTCTATTTGGTGCCCAATACTCACTTGTCATGGGTTTCAAGCTCTTTGATTTCCTTTGTAAACTCTAAATGATCCACTTCAATTTAATTTTGTATGGATGTACTTGTAGAAATCTTTTAACATATATCATTCATGTGGGAACATTTGAGAATGCTCCTTTTAGACCATTTCCTATGGCCTTCCATGGGAATGGTTTATAAATAGGTCTTTGCACATCCTTTGCTTCAACGATTTAAGAGGCTGAAGTGCTTTTCATTGCTCTATTTCTCTTTCTACTCATTGCTTGGCTCTTGTGCTACCTCGTTCAATTAAGCTCTCTTTATGAGTTTTACACTCCCCTTCAACTCCTTTTATAGATTTTTTCACCCTTTCATTGATGCCACTACTAAAATCATGTAACTTTTTTCTCTTACGATCACTTTTTATTTATTTTATTTTCATGTTTATTTGCTTTATGAGCTAAGTAGCTATTACAATACAACTATGGTACATAGCATACAGAGTGTCTTCTCTATTTTGTTTGATGTTATTGTTCAATCTCCTTCATATTAGGGATTTAATTGAGTATCATTAACATAAACATTGAGTAATTCATTTGTCAAATTGTTTAATTTATCATTCTTGTTGCTTGTATATGATCTATGTGGTAAGGATCCAACCACCACATTTTCAACTTTCCTAGTTTTTTGAACTTACCATCTGTGTAAGGGGGATTTAAAGGATCAAGATTAGTAACAATGAAATCAACAGTTGAAATCAAAACAAAAGATAAAACCCAACCTACTCATGAAATGCAATTGTCATAGCTATGAATTCAACAAACAAGGTTAATCAAAGAGAAACATAAATGAATTCAGACTACCCAATATTACCATCCCATGTTAGAGTGTATTCGTGTTGATAATGGATATCGGATTGCTCTTCAACACAAAGCCTCCATGGTTTGCAAAAGCTTGATAACAATGATGATAATCTAAAAATGTGGGTGTTTGCTCAATTTTCTCAAGAATCACACTGACATGACCTTTCTACAAATTCTCTAGATGAATTATGGGAGAGATGAAGGTTGTTTTATAGATTTACAAGTTTCAAATGAATGATCAAGATGCAAGGATGAAAGATCGGGATCAACGGTCGATATCTATTGAGAGGAAATAGATTGATTAGTTAACTTACCTGATTAATCTAATTAAGGGAATTAATTGGATAATCAATGGGATTGGATTGAATGGTTAGTAGGATAGGATTGAATGATTAGTGGGATTGGAGTAATCGGTGGAATTGACAATCTAGATATAGAAATCAGTGGACATGATTTATTCAATCAAAATGTGTGAGGATGATTAATTAATCTTGAGAGGAACGTGCAAGATGTATTTGATTTAATAAATAAATTTTTATCTATTAATAGACTATTTTGAGTGAATGTGGAGAATCAAATAATTGATTTAATTATTTAATTTGGAAAAGGAAAAGTAGATTAATTAAATAACTAATGATAACTATTTAATTAAATTAGAAGAATAAGTAATGTTAGAGACATAATTAAATAAATAATGTTTATTTAATTAATTAGGAGGAATAAGGTTAAATAAGGTGATGACATAGTGAATTAATTAAATATTTCAAGATTATTTAATTAATAGAGGAAAATAAGGTTAATGATGCAAATGATGTTAAAAAGGGGATTAATGATGTTAATGAAGTGAAATGAAATAATGACAATGAGAGTGATGTCGATAATAAAAAAAATGCAGTTCAGGAGGTGTGATATGTGTTAAACCATTTTTACATGTCTACATTTTGCCCCTTTTTGACACAATGTACCTAATGTGTTGTTTCAAAGAATTTGATGTTCGGATTGTGGATTGAAAATCCCTTGAGCTCCCTTCGGGGTTGATAATATCATTTTGATTAGCCTCAGTCCGCGCCTCATATCTTTGGATATCCCTGGACCTTTTTGAAGAGTCTTGCCCACTTGCTCCACGTGTCTGTCGTGCACTCCTTACAAGGGTTTCCTCCCTCACTTCTTTATCGAGCCATGTCGTGCCTCCACGTGTCAGTAGCATGGGCCTTTGTGCGCCTACTCCCCTTTGCTTCCCTACCAAGCTCCGCCCTCATTCCACATAGCATCATTTCGCGAGTACCTTTTGGTGGACCCATAGTCAACACTCGATACGAAGACTTCTCCACGTGTCTTCTCCACGGGGAGTTCCATTGCAAGGAAGGGAGGAATGAACGAAAAACCCCACCCTGTTGCCACGTGTCCTAACCAACTCTGTGGGTGAGTGACACATGTCTGCACAGGAATTTGGGCCCCTATCCCGGCCTATACTTTAAAAGTTGTACCAAAATTCACTGGGGAAGGCTCGAAAACACCATCCAAACACCTGCAAGATGTGGCGGACATGTGTTTGGTGCATTGTGTTACCGACCAGAATGTCGTGCTAAGGTTGTTCGTGGCCTCTTTCAAAGGCAGAGCACTAGATTAGTATCGCACTTTGGGAGCCAATACTATCGGTACCTGGGATCAACCCAGAGACCCTTTCTATGAGATATTTTCAAATAATGGAGATCAGCCTTCGCTATATTATCAGCTAGCAACCATAAAGTGGGCCCCTCAGGAGGCCATGACTGACTTTAATGCCCAGTTTCACACAACTTAGAAAAGGATCCAACCTGCAATCCACCCACCTGTAGATTTGGCATTTATGTTCTATCTGAAGTCTCTCAACGTTGACATTTTAGTGATGATCCAATCCCTTGGTGGGAACACTTTTCCAGGTGCATATAGCGTTGTTGTTCAAGAAGAGAATAATTTGATCGATGCTGGAAAGTTACTGCCTCGACCCACTATGCTTATATTTCCAGAGTTGTTTATTCCCGCCCAGGAGATAGCATCTACCAGTGTGTTTGCTCCTCCCCAATCTATGTATGCATATTCAAGTGTGCCGCAAAGTGCTACTTCTACGTCTAATTCTTCAAAAGATGAGATGAGAGATGTCAAGGAGTTGTTGCAAAGCATCTCAAACAAAATAACTACCATCAAGTGGAACCAGTCCATGCCTCTGAAGCCAACTTACCAAAATTATCCAGGCAGAAAATCTTCCTACCAAGAAAATCAGTTCCAAGGAGGCTCGCGCACAAATCTGTTGACTCAAACAAGTAATCAGATGGTGCAGGTACCTACTCCACTACAGAATGCTCACCCAAGCTCGAGTACAGAGTTGATAGTGGGGAAAAATAATCTCGCTGATGACATCAATCACTGGTGCTTCCCCTGCAATGACGTGCATATGCCCCATAATTGTTCGTGCAACAATCTACAAAAAAGAGTGGCAGAATAGCATAGTCAAGGCATGGTGTCAGATTCAGGAGGTTATGTATATGCCTCTCCGCAAATGTAAAATGTGATACTCACCACGCAAATGCAAGGAATATCCCTGGATCAGGAGACAAATATAGCTCCAAATCACGTGCTCTTCTCATGGATGGAAGAATAGGAAGCGGTGTTTGCAAATGAGGCCTCCACATCAAAGGCCCTGCAAGTGTAGTCCGATTATAACACTCGCTCAAAGAGGAGATTTACGAGTGAATTGGTTGTCTCGTAGCTCAAAAGTACCCCTGACCAAACTCCTAGTACCTCCACAATTGCACAACAATTTCAGTCGCGAAAGGAAATTTCTATAATGAGGGCTAAGGAACATAAGCCTTTAAATCTACCGCCATTCAATGTGGTGGAACAATTGAAGAAATTAGGTCTGCTAATGTATCTCTTTCAGATATTTTAGCTATTCCGGAGCAGAAGTCATTATTGAAAAAGGCCCTACTCGAAGATGCAAGCACCAAGCCAACAAAGCAATCACTCAAGGGAAAGGTCGTTGATTAATCACCTCCGGCCAAAGTCCTCACAAATAGTACGGAGGAAGCCTCTACCGAAGTCAAAGGTAAGTTGAAACCGAAACCATTTTTCCTAACTCTTATTGTGGGTAAGAAATTGTTGCATAATTCCATGATTGACTCTAGTGCTAGTACCACAGTCATGCCCAAATAGATAGCTGAAGCCTTAGGACTTAGCTGTGAACCTTTGAAAAGAGGGGTTATGTAGCTTGATGGGAACAAGGTTGAAACCGTAGGTGTCATTAAGGACCTCCCCTTGACTCTATTCTCCTGCCCTAGCATCACAGTTCCACAAGATATCGTGATCATAGACGTGCCCCCCATGTTCGATCTTTGCTTACCCCAAGAATTCACTTCCAAGATAGGCGGATATCTTTCCTTGGACCGGTCACACTTAATCCTCAAGACCAAGCATGGAGCTAAAATGAAGATAGTATCTGAACCTCTACATTCGAAGAATGTGGTAAATGAAGCGATGATCAAATTTGAGGCCGCTTATACCTCTTTCACCAAACAGGAAATATATTGTACTAAGCTACTAGAGGATGAGAGGGTGACCAGAGATCAGACTGATTCAGAAGAGGTCCTCTTGATTGAATATATAGACACTGATCCTTTTGGCAACTATCATGCCACTGGATTGGGAACCTATGTCATCTATGATGAGGATCAAGTGATGTCGAAGGTCATAAAGGAACCCGAGGGTGATCAAGTCTCAGAGCTATTGACGTTTCATTTCGATGGAGTGAGATGTAAAGTTGGTGCAGGAGCCGGGATATTTCTAACATCCCCATCCAATGAAAATACCCTCAGGTATTTTTGCTTTCATTTCACCTGTTCAAACAACGAAGCTGAATATGAAGGCCTAGTGCAAGGTCTGAGTCTTGCAGAACAGATGGGTGTTAAACAAATAATGGTGTTCAAAGACTCTAAGCTAGTGGTCAATCAATTCTGAGGGCTCTTCGTTGCCAAGAATGTCTACATGAGATCCTATAGAAATAGATTCTAGGACCTGATTGAAAGCTTTGAAGCCTTTAATATCTAGACAATGCCCAAAGAGCAAAATGCAGATGCAAATCGCATGGTGGCAATCGGATCTCAATTTGACCCTATTCCTGACCTAATTCATAACATACACTCTATACGAGTGATCGTCCAACCGGAAATCCCAAATAATGATCAAAGCTAGCAAGTGTTTGAAAGTGATGAACACATCACCTCATTCATACAGTAGTCAAGAGAGTTCGCTAAGCAAATCCAACCAAAAATTGTTAAGGCCTACAAAGGGAAAATTATTCAGTTAAGGTCCAAAAAGCTTCCAAAAGGATTGGTCACTGTTGAAAACCTATTCGATTGTGATGATGCAAGGAATGAAAAGAGGAAGTTTGTAGCGGGAAAAAGTGACTATGTTGACCTTCAGGTCACTAACAGAAGGAAGCTCAAGGTCGGAAAAGATGTCCCGCAACACGATAAAGAAAGGCTCATTCAATTTTGTGAAAAATATGGAGTAGTGGTCTGGTCATATGATGACCTCAAGGGATATGATCCCAAAATCATCCAGCATATTATAGAACTGACGGAAGGAGAAAAATATTTCCACCAGAAGCAGAGACCAGTAAATTCAAAGATTGAGGCACTGATGGCCTAGGAGTTCACAAAGCTAATTTAGTCCTAGATCGTCTTCCTGATCAAGCACAGCACATGGGTGTCCAACCTGGTTCTTGTCCAGAAAAATAATGGAGACATCCGCCTATGTGTGGATTTTTGGGACCTGAATAGAGCATCCTTGAAGGACCACTACCCCTTTCCCTCCATGGAGTCTATCTTGCAAACAGTGGCTAGCTCAGAAATGTTTTCTCTGTTGGACAGCTTCTCTGGTTACAACCACATCCGAGTAAAAGAGGAGGACCGACACAAAACTACGTTCAGTACTAAGTGGAGAACGTTTTCCTACGAGAAAATGCCTTTCGGTCTCTCAAATGTGGGAGCTACCTTCCAGCGGGCAATGGATATTCTTTTAGAGAATTGATCAACAAGATTATCTTAATCTACTTGGATGATCTAACCATATTCTCTAAGTCTAAGAATGATCATTTTGATCTCCTAGAAATTGTTTTTTAAAAGATGCCAAGAGTTTGGGGTATCCCTGAACCTAAAAAAATGTGTTTTCGGAGTCCCGTAAGGAAAATTATTGGGACACGTGGTGTCCAAAGATGGAATTTCAATTGACCCAAACTGGTTAAAGGCAATCAGGGAGCTTCCCCTACTAGTCAACAAGAAGGGAGTCCAATCCTTTCTAGGAAAGGTAAATTTTGTGAGCAAATTCATTTATGATTTTGTAGGAATAATTAGACCTATTACCCTGATGCTCAAGAAGGATCAATTATTCAAATGGACAAAAAAGGTTAGAGAATCCTTTGAGAAGGTTAAGGATGATATTTCTTCAGCTCCTATGCTGGTAAACCTATAACTATCAAAGGATTTCATAATGTATGTGTTCAGTAGCAAATCCAGCATTGCTACTGTTTTGACCCAAAAGGATGATGAAGGAAAGGGAGAACATCTGATAGCATTCCACTCCCAGACCTTAAAGGATTATGAAAGGAATTATAACTTCATTGAAAGGAAAGCATTCACCATTGTTAAGGGGCTCAAGAAGTTTCGACACCTCATATCTTGCAACAAGGAGATTGTATATGTCATGCATTCTAGCGTGCGCGAATACATTATGGAAGGAGAAATCACAGAAAAAAGGGCCAACTGGATTACTAAGATCCTCGAATATGACATTGAGGGCAGGCCCACAAAGACCATCGAAGAGAGAGGACTGTGTAAATATGTGGTGCATGATCAAGAAATGGTAGCCGAAGAGGAACAATCTGAGCTTGTTCTAACGAATGAATTTGAGTTTGAAGGCTACTGGTTGGCAGATCAGAAGAGATTCATGCAAACTAGGAAATACTTGAAGGGCCTCCCTTCTTAGAAAAGGAGATTCTACAGATTGCATAATAGCAGATATACACATATCGAAGGAGTCCTTTTCAAAAGGAACTTCAATGGTGTCCTCCTACGGTGTGTTACCATAGAGCAAGGAAAGAAAATTCTAGACATTTTTCACAGCAATCCCATGGGCGGACACTTCTCTACAAAGACCACTGCCGTCAAAATTATGTGTGTCAGATATTTTTGGCCTACACTATTTAATGACTCACACTCTTTGGTCAAGGGATGTAAAGAATACCAATTCTTCACAGGAAGAAGAAAAAACTCAGCAATGCCCCTCAATCCGATAGTGGTTGATAAACCCTTCACACAATGGGGGCTTGAATTTATCATGATGATTAATCCCACCTCTAGTGCTAGACACAAATGGATCCTCACGGCTACAGACTATTTTACCAGATGGACCGAGGCCATGCCCCTGAAGAATGCGACGAAGGCGGAGATTGTGAAATTTCTCGAGGAACTAGTAACGACCCGCCAAAGACCATAATCTCTGACAATGCCAAGGATTTCCTGGGCTCAAAGGTATGTCAATTTTCACTCAATCATGGCATATTCTTAAAAACATCTTCAAACTACTACCCACGGGGAAATGGCCTAGCCAAGTCAACAAATAAAAATTTAGTTCAACTCATTAAAAGAATCGGCTTGAAACATCAAAAAGAGTGGCATAAGAACCTCTAAGCAGCACTCTGGGCAGATAGGATAACTCCTAAGAAATTTCATAAGACTTCATTGTACAATTTGGTATACGGGAAGGAAGCGCTATTTCCCATCTCCATGGAAATTCTCACACTACAGCTACTCAAATATTTAGAGGTTGAACATAATGGAGCCATGGCGGTCCAGTTGGCCAAATTTTTGAAGGTGCAAGAGAAAAGAGAAAAATCCCTGACAACCATGAATAACCGCCAACAAGTGGTTAAAAGGTGGTTTGACAAGAAGACCTCAGACCAGGGTCTTAAATGTGAAGACCTAGTACTAAAATTCAATGAAAGGGCCACAATGCCTGACCTACATAGAAATTTTAATATCCTATGGGAAGGCCCTTTTCGCATTATTCAATGCAAGAAGCATAATGCATTTGAACTAGAAAACATGGAAAAAGAAGCATTGGGGATTCCAGTTAACGGAATCCACCTCAAATTGTTCAATTAAGCTTCATTAATCATTTTTCCAATGTAGATATGTAATTATGTAAATTTCCTTTGCGCTTTTATTTTTTGTTCAGCTGATCTTTCAAAACGGAACCCATAATGTGGAAGTTGGAATGAAACCCATAATGCAGAATCAAAGAAAGGAACTCATAGAAGCTGAGAATGGAACCCATAATGTAGAAAGCAAAAGAGATAGAAAATTGATTAAAAGGTTGTATATTCATTATATGGTATTAAATACTTTGGTATTACAATTTCAAAATGGCTCTTGGGCCATACTTTTTGAAGTATATATGTATACTATGCAGTTTTTTGAGTATGTATTAAAAGCCTTTCAAGGCATATATACAAAAAATGGAAAAAGGGGAGTTCATTCTTCAAGCAAGAGCATCAGCAGTGTTAGTGGCATCTGGAATAGCTTCATTAGCAGGATCATTAATAGCAGCAAGAGCGTCAGCAACAGCAATGGCAAGTGGTGGAGGATACACCAGGTTTTTGAAATCAATGTACCACTCCACATCATAGAACAGGAGCACATTGTAGCAGCGTAGCAGCGTAGCAGGAAGTGGCAAGCACGAGTGACCCTCTGGTGGTGCTCTTCAAGCATCAGAATGCATAATCCACTCAAGAATGGCACCCACGACACCACTGCATCTTCTTTGATGTGTCTGTGGAGGTCACTCGTTGTAGGAAGGCCAAGGCCATATACCGCATTTGCCACAACTTCTCCAAGGCCGCCAAGGTAGCACTTTGGGAAGATTTTCAATGTGAGTCATAGGATCATTGGCTTGGGTACCTGTATATCAAGCAAGGAAGCAATGAAATGGGAGCAAATGTCAGTATTAACCTTATACTTGTCCTCATATTTTACGCAATCCCTCCCCAGTATCCACTTCATTACTATAATTGCCAAAGAATGCTTATTCTTTGTCATGCGTTACAAACGCATGTTATAAATTTCACCTAAAAAGGTTGTCTACGACTTATTGCTAGTGAGCCTAATCAGAGTATTCATTGCACCTATCTCTACCCAACTACCAAATGCTAATTCTTCCCAATTACCAAGTGCAATTCTACTATTGTCTTAGGGTCTATTTATAGAAATAGATGAGGTACATGCATGCGATAAGCATGATTTTGATCGAGTATTAACACTGAAATCCCATCAAAATCCAACTCAAAATTCCCACCAAGAGCAAACTTGAGAATCCCACCTAGTTGCGTCTGTTGCATACAAATTGTTGTGTGTGAAGTTAAGGAGTAATTAATTAGCTAAAACTAGTGGCAGTCCCAAGTGATCGTCTGCACAGTCAAGTGCTAATGTGTCATGCTATGGGAATTTTTATTTCTCCAAGGATGAACTCAATCTTTTTTTGTACTCATTACGCTTTGGGCCTCATCATTCTTTTTAGGTTATTAATTGCAAAGCATGTGAAAGGTTTTGTATGCCTTCAATCACTAGCTCAATTTCCCAAGAAATTGCACCATACGACATAATGACTAATCACCATTATGAATTGATGTTTTTCAAAAAGGAAAAAAATTCATTTCACATGAATAAGAGAGTTGACGATACATGTTGAATTTATTGCAAAAAGGAAACCGTTGTCTACAACTCTAAGTCGAGAAAAGAATAAGTGTTGCATGAGAAGGAATGACACTATGAAGAATTCTCTAAGTACGTTGTTCAGTGCGAAGAGCTTTAAGTACATAATTTGCTGAAGAACCCAAGTGAATTGTAGAGAGTTTGAATGTTGCTAAGGTCCACAAATACTTGAAATGGCCCATGATCTTTAGATAGAAGCACAAGGAGAGGTGACTCAAAGATTATTTGACGCCATGTGTGTGGGACCAATGGCCAACATTTTTTATAACATCTCTTACACTTTTCCTAGGATGCTAGAGAAGCCAAAATGGGTCCGCACGCGAGCCGTGGACAAGAAAGATCACAGGGACCAAACCCTGATAATGAAGGAATGGGATAAAATTCATGACCCTATCCTCAATACCAACCCTAAGAGTCTTAGGGAAGCATCCTATGAGAGAATGAAGCATTCCACTAGCTAGCAGTCTTTGGCATACAAGCTATGGTTATGCGGTCTCCCACAATATATGGTTCCTTTTGTGCATTGCTACCTAGAACTAGTCCACGAATACATGTGACATTTTAACCCAGATATTGACACCTTTGAAGGCCAGGAGCTGAGGGTCGTGATCAGCGTGGAGGCTATAAGGGATATGTGATGCATCCCTCCTAGAAAGGGCTATAGAGCAGAAAAGATGGAGACGTTCACTCCAAAAAAGGGGGAAGAGTTATGGCAGATCAGAGATCTCACTCTGAGCTTTTATAACCAAGAGACCAAAAGGCCTAAGGAATATTTTTTGAAGCCGCCATAGATTTTGGTCATGCACATTGCTTTTAGCCCGGACTTGCAGGAGGCCTTCTCTATGATGGCTTTTGTTTCTGGCATGGACAATGATAAGTACGTGCAAGAGTTTCAAATGGGTTTGGGTTTCCAGCTAAGGAGACAACATTCTTTGTTCTTGTATGACTTCGTGGAAGTCATTTTCAAGGAAATATTGAGCCAAATCAAAGAATACAGCATGTCACAGCATAAATTTAGGTTTTCTTCTCTCCTCGCTCATATGTTTTTGCACCAGAACCCTGACTTCTTTAGAAAATATATGGGCTTGGCTATTTTTTATGAACATGGAGTAAGAAGGCATTTTTGTATGGACTCCCCTCCTCTCTGCAACTTATGATTACTATGCATTTTTAGAGTGCTTCTTGACTCTGATTTTGCAATATTTTAGTGAAGATGGCAAGCTTTATCAACTTTCTACCAATCAAATAGGGTGGATGCGGATTTTTCGTCCTCCTTGTGATTGGTTTCTTAGGGAGGATTTCACTTTCATTAGCTTGTGTGGCTTTATCGAGGAGCCATTCAAAATCCTAGCATGTGTTACAAATAGGGTGTTGTCCCTCGAGGTGTTTCAGCAACTATCGATTATTGACTTAGTGGACCTAAATGTTAAGGTGACTCACAGCTTCCGGCCTTACTGGGAAGCTCAGTGAAATCCACAGTCAAAACAGGATGACCTATTTGTGGACTTGGCCTATATTCCTATTGAAGATAAGAGGCCATCATGGCTCTCTTTCTATTTTCCTTTGGAAAAGCCTAATGAGAAGCACCAAATGGGGGCCACCCTTCACAATGAAATGGTCAAGCATTGGCAGTGGAGTCAAGAAAAAATTGTAGCCTTCTGGATTTATCGTCAGGATACTAATTGCCTTGATGCCCCATTCCAAGAGGCAAACAAGGATGAACAATTCGATACTCTATGTAATAGAGGGAATGATGATAGTGATGCAAGCGATGATGAGGATATAGACCCAAAGGAGGCTAGGAAATATACAACAAAGGGAAAGGAGGTGAAACAGTCCCAAGTGCAGAAGAAAGAAAAGGTGACAGAGCAAGCAGGAAAGACTTCACTGAAAGTGCGTCTAACTACATCACAGTCAGAGGCCTCATTACCATGCACATGGACTACGAAAAGACTCAGGGTATCCCAACAACCTTCAGAGGTTATAGAGGTGGACAATTCTCCACTTGATAAGAGGTCACGCACGGAAGCAACTTCTGGAGAAGGGTCACAGGAGCCTGCAATGAGCCAAGGATCAGAGTCCTCCATGCCTTAGGTATCTTTATCTCTCCCTCTTTTCACTATGCAATCTTTGGTTACCTCTGTCGTATCTGCACCTCCCATTACTTCAAGTGCCAACATTTCCTTTGCTACTTCCACGGTCGTGGGAGGTTTCTCCCAATTCTCCCACATCGAACATGCAGCTTTTATTCCCCCACAGTCTGTTCCATCATTTGTCGCAACCTAGTTCGGATCCACCATTGCTACTCCTTTTACTCCTGCTGCGTCAGCTCTGACTCAACCCACCCAACAAATGGAATCCACTGTATCTCTGTTACCGCCACCGCTCCCCATGAGTCCTTCCACCACTTCCTCGATTGGGCCTTGGTATAACATTCCCTCGTTCTCCCCATTAACAATATCTCTGCTAAAGAAGACATCAACTGGGACCACAACTCTCCCTTTCCCTTTTTCTCTTCCTCTCGGTGCACCCTTCGATGGTGAATTGATTAAATCACCAACAGAATTTATGTCAAACGGCTACAAAATGAAAGTGGCAAGGGCTATCAAAGTCTAGAAGAGGAAAGAAAAAGATGTTGGTCGTCTGAGCCATGCGTGTAGACCCTTTTTAATGAAGCTCAACAATCGTTACATTTCACAACTATGCATCCAAACACCATCAAGCCGCAGGGAGAGATGCAACCGAGGACTATATGATGCATGATGTAGGGATTAATTTGTGTGTGGACCAGCCGCAAGAAAAGGTTCAGTTGATGGAGGAAACCCAGCGAGTGGTGACTATTGACTTCCTCAAGTATAGTCACCAACTGAAGAAGGAGGACGAGCTCAAAAATTTCAAGGAAAGGGTGGAGGTCTTGTTGAAGAAAAAAAAGGTGAGGGAAGTCAAAATTACATGAATATCTCAGCAAGCACAGGCGGACTGTGCCAAACTTCGGGTAGAACTTGAGAAGTTCCAGTCCATTCATCCCAACCTAGTTGTTGAGCTACAATAGAAAAACAAGGAATTACAAGACCAATTGGTGCGGGCAGAGGGAGAAGTGCAACAGAAAACTGAAGAGCTTCGGCACCAACAAGCTCAATTAGAGCAGGAAATGTAGCATAAGGATCAGGA
This sequence comes from Sequoia sempervirens, assembly GCA_007258455.2. Classification (NCBI taxonomy): domain Eukaryota; kingdom Viridiplantae; phylum Streptophyta; class Pinopsida; order Cupressales; family Cupressaceae; genus Sequoia; species Sequoia sempervirens. The sequence continues at coordinate 421,090,662 of VDFB02058242.1, read as the reverse complement.
GCTCCAAAACAAATAAGCTCAATTTGAGAGGGAGATACAGGAAGTAAAGCTTTCCTTGGAAAAAGAATCTACAACCAAAGGCCAAGTTGAAGAACAATTGCTCGTCGAGTTAGGGACTCTACAGGAATGGCTCTCTGTTGCGGACAAGAGAATTGAGGAGCTAACGCAAGATGTCAAGTCGAAGGAGATGGAAATTGGTTCTTTAAAGAATCTTCCCCAGCCTCTTGCTACTTAGTTAGATCTCCTTTTAGTAGCCTAGCAACTATACATTTCCTACTAGGAAAAATTCAAGACTTTATGTCTGACTCTTCAACCAGCGCTACAATTCATGGCAGAAGCGGAAATTTTGAGCAGGGAAGTGCATGGAACAATAGAGCAGTTCCCACAATTCATAGTAGAGAAGGTGTCTAGACAAGCTATACACGGTGGCGAATGAAGACCTAATGAACACAGGGATTGAAGATCGAAGGTTAGCTACCAAGACAGCAAAAGAATTCATATGTTGCCACGCGGTCATTCTTAATGGCAGCAATTGCTCGGCAACACTAGGTCAGACTATGAACAGTATATAGATGAAATTCTCCCAACTAACTCAGATGGGCTTGCCCTCCCCGTTTCTTTCTGATGATTCGGTGGCAACAGCAAAGCATATCGCGGAAAAAATCGAGGAGAATCAGTAGGATTTTTTTGCCTTTCAAAATTTCAGTCAACCCCCTCCTACTAAGGATATTGAAGGTGTCACCCATTAGATAGTGTGGTTGCTCTTTTAGCTTGAGTCTGGGACCAGGATATCCATGAATTTTCCTTTCAAAGAAGTAATCGATCTGCATGAGGTGCAAGAGAATCTACGTGCCATATTGATACCATCTGAGGCCGACTGGTTGCCTCTACAGGCCGCGCTCTCAAAGCTCTAGCTTCGTTGCTAATGGATAAGGATCTAGTCCTCGAACCCAAAATTTTGGGTTCCCATTAAATAGGTGAAATGCCCCTGGTAGTCGCCAAAAGCTATGGATTGAAAATCCCTTGAGCTCCCTTTAGGGTTGATAATATTATTTTGCTTAGCCTTAGCCTGCACCTCATATCTTTAGATATCCCTGGCCCTTTTTGAAGAGTCTTGTCCACTTTCTCCATGTTTCCACCACGCGTTCCTTGCAAGAGTTTCCTCCCTCGCTTCTTTATTGAGCCCCATCGTGCCTCCGCATGCCATCAACACCGGCCTTTATGCACCTACTCCCCTTTGCTTCCCTACTGAGCTCTACTTGTGTGCCATGTAGCATCATTCCACGGCTACCTTTTGGCGGACCCATAGCCAATGCTCGATATGAAGACTTCTCCATGTGTCTTCTCTACAGGGAGTTTCATCACAAGGAAGGGAGGAATGAATGACAAGCCCCGCCCTATTGCCACATGTCCTAACCAACTCTGCAAGCAAGTGACACATGTTTGCACGGGAATTTTGTTGCTTCCACACTGGGACCATAGTCATCATTCGCAGGGGATGCATCTAGTTTAAAGGCGACTGCATTCCATGCTTCAGAATCTTTTTTGTTGCAATGGCCATGGGAAATCATTGCGACAGACATCATTACTAGTGCCAAGGATCTTTTCTATTACTAGCTTTTAGGCAGTGGGATGCTTCTCTATATATACTACTTCAACTCTCTGAAAAGAGGTTATGAGTTTGGAGAATATACAGAAAAATTGTGGAAATACACCAAGTCTTTGTATTGTTTTTGATTGTTGTATTAAGATTCACAGACTGTGCCATTGTTGTTCAGTCTTTTTGTTTCTTAGCTAATTGAAAAAACATTATACTATGTTATTATTGTACTAAGTAGTTTATTTGCAAAACTTCTATAATTTCAATATAAGTTTACTGATTCAGACCATGTCTTGAACTCTTCTTTTTAGTAAATGTGTATGGAGGTTATTTTATATTACTTAATAAAATTCTTAGGCTTTTCATCCATGCTATATGTTATTTTCAAACATGCAGATTGTTGAACGGACCCTTAAATCCCATTTGAAAGGAATATTTATCATGCCCACACCTACATCTTGGCACATCGCCTTATGTTAGATATTTATTTTATATATCTACTTCCTTTTCCCATTCCAAAACTCCAAATACAAAAGAAGTCAACTTCTTTAAAAACCCATAGGTCACTCAATTTAGCGCAATTGGTCCCCACATTAACTGAGTTTCCCATAAGGCTATTGCTTGACAATTTTAGGCATCAACATAGATCAAGAAAGAAAGAAAATCTAGTGTTTCCCCACTATGCCCCAACAATCAATGGAAAAATGATAAGACGTTGGGCTGCACCCTAAAGAGTTGAGATGATGGAGTCACAGTGTCCCTGATGAAGTTGTAGTCTTCAATGGAGGACCTTTGCTAGCAAAGATATTCAACCACATAGAAAGTGTTTCAACAATGGAATGCAAAATAGAGATTCTATTATGATGATATGATATGTTACAAGAAAACATGTGCCTGATTAAATAGGCAAAAGAGAGAACCTAAAATGCATAAGATGTTTCCAAGTGTAAAAATCACACTACATGTGGCAACATGTGAACCCTACCTAGGAAATGATAAAAGATTGAGATAAGTTCTAGAAGGACAACTCATCTTCTAGAAGGAATCTTATCCCTACACATGAAAAGGGGAAATTATCCCATTATTTATGATTTATCTAAAAATGAAACCTAGGACTAAATAATGCAAGACTTAAGTAAACTTATGCTAGTGTAATAATTAAATAATTACACTAACACCCCCCCATAAGTGCAACTTAGGGAGGAAATGCAATGATTATGCAAAGATGATGGGTTCTGTTAACGAGACCATGTTAGGTACCCATTTACATGATAAAGATGCAACTAATCTCCCACAACTAGAGAAAAGGGGAAAACCCAATGGGAACAAAACCCCTCTCCAAAAAGGAGATGAAAAAATAAAAATGATGGAAGAGAGATGATTGGAGGACTCAACATCATCCCCCCAAGGACTACAACCATCACAAAGATACAAAAAGAAAAAAAATAGGTGACTAGATATTCCCCCCATAAAGGAGAGTAGTCCCCTCTAGGATTTCTTCAAAACCTGTGATGAAATGAGAAGCCAAGCCTGCAAGACTTGATGTAAACCCATCCAGATGCCACAAGTCTGAAGAGGTGTGTGAATCCTGCCCTGCTGAAACAAATCTCAACTGAGAGGTAGATGAGGAAGAAGATGGGGCTGAGAGAAGAGCCAAATCAAGCCAACCACCACAACCCTGGCGAGGAGGATTAGAACTGCTTCCTACCCTAGAGTTTAAAGAGTCAAGAGCAGGTTGAGCACAATTCCAAAACTTGGTAAACTTGTACACCCTAAAGTGATGATCTGCTTCTCCATAGGCAACAAGTGTGTCAAACCAATCCCTGATGATAGCTAGATCTGATGTGAACTCAATTTTCAAACCCTCCTAAGCAAGTTGATAAACTAAAAGAAGGTTGTGGGCCATTTGAGGAATATATGCAACATCATACAACCATCCCCCCTTCAAAGCAACATCACAAATAGCAGCAACATTAACAATGTCTACATTTGTAATGAACATCCTATAAAACTCTGAAGGTCTCATGGAATCCCAAAGAATGTGATCCTGAGAATAGGTGACATGTCATGAAGCACCTGAGTCAATGACCCAATCTTCCCTTCGATCAACTAGAGTAGTGATCAAAGCATTTCCCTTGCCATGATTCTTAGTTGTGGCAATTCCTGCAATGCCTGAAGAAGACTATTCATGAGAAGAAGAGTGAGGTGATTTGACAGAAGAAGGAGGAAGAGTGATGTTATGATCTCTGAGAATCTATCTCAACTCATGTATCTCCCTCTTAAAACATGTCTCCTCACTATGACCAAGCCCATTACAAAAACTACACTTGGGCCTCTCCCTCTTAGGCTTTTCTTCCTTCTGTTGTGATGATTCAGAAGATCCTGTCTTAGATTTTCCCTTGTTCTTGCCTTTTCCTTTGGATGGTGCTACAACAAGAGAATGAGACTTTGAAGATGAATCAACTTGATTGAGTTTTGATTGTTCTCTAGTCAGCCACTCACAAAAAGTCTCAAATGAAGGCATCACAAAACTGTCTCCAAGGCCATCCCTTGTAGAATAGAAGGAAGTAGCAAAATAAGAAAAAGAACCTTTTAACTTGGACGGAATCATGAAGATGCATTCCTTGTCAGTTTTATCTTTGGCACACCCTGATAGTTGTGTCCTCAAAGACTTGAATTTTACCAAATAGTCTTCGATGGAGGGAAACTGATCAACTGAGAGTGAAGCAAGTTCTGACTCTAACTGCAAAGCTCGAACATTGCTGACAGAACCAAACAAATCCTTGAGTTTATCCCAAACTTCCTTAGGAATTTTGCACCCCTCAATATGGAAAAATAAGGAGTTGGAGACATGAAGAGCAATAAGTCCCATAGCCTCCTCACACTTTATTTGATGTTGAAATTTCTCATATTCTCTACTCAAATGTGGTTGATTCTCATTCAACGTTGACCATAGGCCCTTCGACCAGAGGAGACGCTGCATGCTGACTTTCCATGTATGATAATTGTGGGGTGTGAGAATCTCAAATCATGTATCTGCCAGTAGAGAAAGAACAACTATACAATACAAAAAGTCTCTAAAAGGAAATGTTGGAATCTAATGATATATCAATGATCAACTAAAATGAAGCCCCCTTGATACAAACAACTCCCTTCAAAAAAATAGGATGTTCAAGTGAAGACAAAAAACACTTATGGTGACAAACAACCAAGGCACTTCACCTGAAGCTGATTCTAAAAGGAAATGTTGGACTAATGAAAAATAGACTGCAATACCTCTCTGATGATGCGAGAATGGAAAAAATTTGACAAACTGAACAAGAGATATCACCTTCCAAGCCCAAATTAGGGTTTTCACTTCAACTGGATAGAATTTTTATGATATTAGAATCTGTAAAAATAGAGTTCACTATTGAAAATTAGACTCCAAGAGCTTTCCAACGGTATATCATTTTCCAAATTTTTATATTGCATGCGAAAGATACGGCCTCTGAAATATCACTGCTACAATTGACCTACTCAGGCTAACCAGGTGCAAAAAAAGCACCCGGGGGCTAAAAAAATAATCCCTTGGTCGTTGATGTGACTGCGGGCTAAGCAAAGGAAAAAAAAAGGCACCCCCCGGATCGAGTGGCGTCAGAGCGGTGAGCGAGCGGACTGGTGGTGGCGCAGCCGGTACAAGTTGGTGGTGTCATTGGGAACTAGCGAAGCCCTCAGATCTCTAGGTGACCAAGGCTAGGGCTGAAGACTTTAGTGATCAGTGGGTGCCCGATGTTAGTGGATGCACCAAGAAAGAACTCTGGTGATGGCGATGGTGAATGGAGACAGGGTCGATGGCGGATGATGAAAGGTTGATGGTCGATGACGAAAGGCAACCGGTCGATGTTTGTGGGTGGTCGATAGATGTCGACTGCAAATTTTTGAATATTGCAAAAAATTGCAATTCAAAAATTTAAATAAAATTCTGATAAAGTTTGCCGACGGGTGATAAATAAAACCCGAAAACACTATAGCCGCAAAAATATAATCCCTGCCGACTGCTAATTAAATTGCCAGTCGCTTCCACAAAAATTTAATTTTTGCCTAAACTTTAGTAAAATTTGTGTGAATGATAAAATAAAAACTGCCTAATGTATCTAAAAAAAAAATTCCATGATGGAGGACTAAAAGGGGGATTTTTTTCTGCAAAATTGTACGAATAATACAAAATAATACAAACCCTAGATTGATACCTCAATGGCTCTCGGTTGATGTCTCTGATTTTAATGATTGAGCAGGTGATCTAAGGGTTTTGAGGCCTTCTAGACACAATGGAAAGGTCAAAGAGAGCCTGATGTGCACCAGAAATCAGCTTGGCTCCCGGGTAGAACCAACTAGCCTGTAAGAAAAACTCCAAGCCTGCAAAGAATCTTGCACACCAACTTTCTTGATCCTGAGTTGAAGTTTCATTGGAAAAAGCTCTGATACCATGTTGAGATGATGGAGTCACAGTGTCTCTGATGAAGCTGCAATCTTCAATGGAGGACCTTTGTCAGGAAATATATTCAACCACACAGAAAGTGTTGCAACAATGGAATGCAAAATAGAGATTCTATTATGATGATATGATATGTTACAAGAAAACATGTGCTTGATTAAATAGGAAAAAGAGATAACCTAAAATGCATAAGATGTTTCCAATTATAAAAATCACACTACATGTGACAATATGTGAACCCTACCTAGGAAATGATAAAAGATTGAGATAAGTTCTAGAAGGACAACTCATCTTCTAGAAGGAATCTTATCCCTACACATGAAAAGGGGAAATTATCCCATTATTTATGATTTATCTAAAAATGCAACCTAGGACAAAATAATGCAAGACCTAAGTTAACTTATGCTAGTGTAATAATTAATTAATTAATTACACTAACAAAGAGGTTGACCGAAAAAATTACTTTTTGAGTCAGGCTCGTGACAAGGTTCGAGAGTAGTTCTTATGTGTAGAGGATGAAAAATTAGGCCCTAGGGGTCGTGTTTAAGGTTTAGGGTGATCTAGGGTGCTCAAAATTTAACCTAGGAGGGTTTTTAGGGCTAAAAATTAAGATTTGAGGGGTTAAAATAGGAAATTATGGTTCATTTAGCCTCATTTGCACTCTCAGCCTTTCTGAATTTTAGCTCTCTGTAGATTTCCTTCTATGATTGTCAATTTGCAATGGCTCACATTCCAAGTGCCCCACATAGAGTAAATCTAGTATGTCAGTTCCAGCAGCTAGCCAGCGCAGGGACTGTGGTATGTACACTTTTCATTTTTGCTTTCATCATTTTATACTTTCGTAATTAACGCCCAAAGTCAAACTAGGACGATAGTGGTAATTTCATAGAAAGGTCGCTATTGTTGTGATATGGTCACTATAGTACTAGGTTAGAATACTGCTTATGTTCAAACTTCACACTATCATGGAATTAGACTGCTATAGTAAATAGTGGTCACTATTGTTTGTTCGCTGTCGTTGAAAATGGTCGCACATTTGAACCACTTAGGAACTTGACTGCTATCATAAAAACTAGTTTCTATTGTAGTAAAACAAGCTCGCTATCATATTAAAGAGTTGCTATCATCCTATAAAAGCTCACTATTGTTGAAAATGATTGCTTAAGCTAGTTTTTTTGTAGTTTTAAGTTCCCAATTTTATTTTCTAGCAAAATTTTCACATTGTGGGTTGAATTTTTGCAAGCGGTTCTCAAACCACTATATTGCAAAGAGTGACAGCCATGACACCTATTATATTTCATTGTTGCATTTCACGAGCTGGAGAGGGACTTCTTGGATGTTGTGGGCTTACAATACATCAGCTACATGTCAAAGATCTAGGCTCATAGGACCATGATGACTGCTCTAGTGGAGAGATGGAGATTTGAGACCTCTTCCTTCCATACCTACTAGGGAGTGTACCATCACTCTCGAGGATGTGTGGAGGATCCTATAGATCCCAATTCATGGGGAGTTGGTGACATACAATTTTTGGAGGGGTACCTAGGCCATACAAAGACTCTTGGTGTAAAGAAGCTATAGATTGTGGATTCATAGATCGATTTGACACTATTTGTAGATGGTGTTGATCCTATGTTGATGGTATTGGCTAGACTCATTATCGGTCCCTTGATTCCCAATCGGAGTGTGAAATTATTTGCTACTGGTTGGGGTATCTACATTAAGTAGATGATGGAGCATGTGACTGTATATGCTTGGGGACCATGCGCGTTAGCACATATTTATAGAGGCATGCATGAGGTCGCGTATCGGGGTAGTAGTTATATTTCAGCCGAGATGAGTCTCCTCCTCATGTGGGCGTAAAAGCATATTTTTATTACTCAATTAGATGGTTTGGTTCATCGAGATCTAGAGGATCCCTATTCTTAGAGATATTTTGATTATTTGCACTATACTCAGTCAGGTAGGTTATCATACTAGCGAGGAATTTTTGATGATGTTACAGATTTTATTTGGAGATCGTATATGTCATACGAAGAGTGAGTCGATGACCATGAGAAGTTGATATTTGGCAAGCACACTCAGTGGCAGATAGGATGAGTTGATATTATTCTAGAGAGGTATTTTCTAGATAGGGTTATGAGACAGTTCTGCAAGAGATAGACTTGCCCTACAGATGCATTTCATGCCCATTTTGGATGCATGGCCTGAGAGGTCAATGTGTGGGGGCCCAAAGCAGACTCAAGGATAGAGGTTATAGAGTTTATAGGACTAGAACCTATTGGATGGGGATGGTCAGTTGGTCCCCCATATCCAAGGACCACTAGGGATTGCACACAATGGTTGGCCCATCATCGACCCTTGAGATTTATAGCTCCTACTAGCACTGGGCCAATGATTAGGCAGGTCGGGAGGATGGCAGGTGTTTTCAAGAGGAGAGGAGATAGACATAGACTTAGAATAGACCATGAGAAGTACTAGAGGGCACAGGATGAGAAGGGTGATAGTGGTCAGGGGCAGCATGATCAACAGGATCAGCAACAAGACCAATAGCAGGCACCACAAGCTCCTCCCCCACAAGGGGATATGGCAGCACAGATTGCTCAACTTACAACTAACAAAGATGCTAGAGTTGGGGAGAGGGATGTTGAGATTGATCAATGATAGGTTTCAGATGCTCTCTGTTCGGAGAGGGATGCATTGGAACAAGAGCTAGCGACTAAGAGGCAGTAGCAGACTACCCTAAATATTTCACATGCTTCCTGCATTTCCTGAGATCAATGGAAAAGGGAGAGAGGGGCCCTAATAGAGGAGAGGACTTACTACAAGACTCTCTATGAGGTCGTGGTTTTGAGGGTGATAAAACATCCTATATTCGAGATTCCTAGCAATGCCATAGGTGCAAAGTCATCAGGTTGCTAGTCAGTTAGACAGCCACATCAGTCTCCTCTTCAGCCGCACCAATCTCTCGCACACAACCACTAAGACCAACATGATGGGGAGCAGTGTAGATCCCCACCTCGAGATGGGCAGCAGGGTTGACATTGATATTTCATGATCTTTATGTTTATGTTATTGTATCACAGACTCTGTTGTAGACATATCTTTTTGTATATACACTCATCGACCCATTTGAGGCCTCACATATATTTTGTATATTATATCACACATGATATTTGATGATGTACTAGCACTTCACATTTTTTGATGATATACAAGATACCATTTTTTTCATGGCATATGTGTTATGTGATGCTTATGGATACTTATATGTATATGATAGATGATTTGTGATTATATGCTCATTTTTTTGTACTTTTTTTATGTATTTATAAGGTGTGTTGTACCCCAAATTAAAAATTTTGCTACACTTAGGCATTTTGCATAAATGAGTAAAAGTCTTGTCAAAACTATCAAAAAAGGTCAAAATTTTCAAAATCTAATGATCTGAGTTTGCTCAAAGTGACCAAGTCTAAAAAACCTAGATCTTAGTTTTTCAGCCCTAAATTTTAGGAAAATTTATATTTTTAGAAACTTTCTAAAAATAGGACCTTTTCTAGATTTTTCTGGGTTTCTTTTGAAACATATGCTGGCAAAATTTTCTAAAAATCGAAATTTTTTCTTCTAGGGTTCAAACTAATTTTGATTGGTCAAAAATACTTCCTCATCAAGCTAGTGCAATCAAAATCACAAAAAGATCAGTTTTTCCCTAGTGGGTCTATTCTGCTTTTTTAGAAGCTTTTTGGGAGTTCCAAGGCCATTAATGGAGGCCAGTCAATGGCTAGGTGTCAGATTCAAACATTCAAGCACTAAATAGAAGATGAAAATGTTGTACGTGCATGCAGAACAAAGAATGGAGAATGGCAGTTGAAGAATCTTGAAAACTAAGGAAAAATGGTTAAGTTTGGAAGCTTCAGGCACCCAAACACTCATGCTTTAGAAAAAATTTCAGTCTTCGGCAGTAGAAGCAATGACAAGCACGTGAAGCAAGGAAAGAGTTGAAAATTGCAAAATAAAAACTAAGTCTGTCAGCCATGGGTGCTCTAGAAGGAGATAGGCGCCTAGCTTTTTAGTAGATCAAGTGATGAAATTAGGGTTTGTGTTCCTAGATAATGTTGCTCAAAATCTTCTCATCTCCATGGTGAATCCATGAGCACAGTCATCTGATCAATTAGTCACCCAGAATTCGAGATCAAACAGACAGGTCTCAACCAAGAAGCAGAATTCAAATCATGAAATCATCAGAAAATATTCTAAGTCTGGAGAACTTGGGTGCCCTAAGAGAAGATAGGTGCCTATGGTTTTGGAGGCCCAAATCCAACAGTTATGGTTTGCAAATATGCTCAATCTCTTCAGAATTCTTCTAGCTTCACAATGAATATCTTGGCATGATCATCTGATTCGTCAACCTCCGACAAACTCAAAATGAACAAAAGGCATAACATGAGTTCTCAAGCTTCAATGTTGAAAACTGAAGAAAAATGACTAAGGTTGGAGATTTTGGGTGCCCCGGAAGGAAATAGGCACCCAAGATTTTGGGGCATCAAATGGATAAATTTGTAGTCATAGCTTCTAGTATGACTTCTTCAGTCTTGATCAGGCTTTCCAACGCAACTGTCAGCAAGTCCATCGGAGTTGACAAGTATCAAATATCACCGACTGATCGAAGGGGTAAAACCATAGAAAATGTTAGCAGTCAAAAGCAAGATGAAAATCTCATAAAATAAACTTTGGAAGAGTTGGGCACCCTAGGTAGCTAGGGGCACCCAAGTTTTTGATGCCCCAAATTCAATTTTCAAAGGATGTAGCATCTAGAGAACCCCCTTCATAATTCATCAGGCTATCTAACAAGCCCAGCTAGTAATTTTTTCGGACTCCTGAATAATCCAGAATTGCAAAATCATCAGAAGATCAAGGAAAGCTAGCAAAACTTGAAGAACATAAAAATGGGAACCTAACATTTTGAGGGGTCAAATGAATTTTTTATGAAAATTTTCCTCCAAACAAACTTCATCAAATTCACTTCGGCTCCGCGATGGATCATTTTTCCAGTTCACAACATCAACTAAACTCCCAAAAATTGAGATCAAACCAAGGGTAAAATCGAGCAAAAAAATTGAAAATGGTCAAAAAATGGCTAAGTTTGGAGAGGAAAAGCATTCCAAGCTAGGAAAGGTGCCTAAGACTCAATGCCCTAGGAAAAAATTTCAAAATTTTTATCATTCAGCATTAGAAAACATCCAAGTTCGATGCACCTGCTCAAGATTGACTTCAAGAAGTTTTAAAGCAAAAAGAAAGCAGATTTTCTCAAACCTCCACTTATTTAAGACGTCCTTTCCTTCCATTATTCACTTTTTGCAGGTTGGCGTCTAGAGCAAGAAGATTTTCTCTTTTATTTCAATGAATATTTGAAGACCCAAACGACATGCTTTTTCATTGTTCTTCGTGGTTCCAAGATTAGTGAGCAAAGAGGATTTTTTTTTTGTGCTCCAGACTTCTAAGGCATTGCTTTTTCAAAACGGCCACTCAGCTTTTTCCATTTCTAAATTCATGGGTCTCTATGCTTTTTCATCCTCTTGAACATTGAGAAACTTTTCCCTCTTCTAGAAACTACTTTTTGGCTACTTTTTCAGGATGGATTTAGCTTTTTCAGTTTCTAAGCATCTGGGTTTCTTTGGAACATGATTTTTTACAAAACCCAAGTCCTAGCTTTTTTTGGAGAACTTGATTTTTCAAGGAAGATCAGCATTCTATTTTCAGTAGCATTCTCCACTTGAAATCAAGAAGCAAATCAGCTTTTTGGAAAATATGGACAAGATTTAAAACAACAGTCATCTAGAAGCTTTCTTCCAGCTTTTTTTCTATTCTTGTCTCAATTCTTATCCTCTTTTTGAAGAAGAGAAAGAAAACAAAATGTATAGTTGGCATTTCCCTATTTTTATGATTTCATAGGTTGTAGATGTTTATCTTGTTTAGTTTTTGAAATAAAGCTTGCATGTTGGCAAGTCTTAGTTGTAAATTCAAGGAGATTTTAGGGTTCCCTACTCTTATGCTTGTGTATAAATAAGGGTAGCCTTACTCATTATTTTCTTAACTGTTCTTGTGATAACAAATTGTTGAGTCTATTTTGCTTGCAAGTTGTTGTTTAGTTTAAGTTCACTTAGTGTAAGAACAAGTTTCCAAGTCTCTTTTAGTTGCAAGTTCTTGTTCAATGCATGTATCTTGTGTCAATGTATTCTAGTTTGATGGCTAAACTGTAAGCCTATTTTGCTACAATCTTGTTGTCCCAGAAGTGTAATCTATGTTCTTGATATTTGAGAAATAAAGTCTTGTGCCCACTTTGCCCTAATATAAGGTCTCAGATTTTCATTTTATGTGTTATGCTTATATGATATTTATTTCAGCTTGCATTGAAAGTAAGTAGATGTGTGTTGGGAGAAAATTTTATTTAAGTATTTATGTCAGAGAATCCTTCCTTGTCCATTTCTAACTCTCTTGCTCTATGTTTACTTGAGAAGTTAGAAACGTCATTAGAGTAGGCTTAGTTGTAGTTGAAGTTCCAAAAGAGAAAATCGCAGCTATGATACTTGAGTTTTATAACCTTGTGCTCTTAGTTGAGCCAAAAGATAGGCAAATTAGTTTTAATTTACTTTCTACAGCAACATTAGCAAAGAGGGAGCTTCCCCTCCTAATTCAAAGAGTAGCTTATCTGTGCATAGTTGTATGTTTCTAATCCACATTCCAGAGGTGCGAATTGAAATGCCAACAATATGGTTGTATGGATGATTTATGCATGTATGTAATGGATAACGTTATGACATATGATGTTTTGTTATATGATGGACATGATATGCACTAATGAGTTTTTGGATGTAGGATGCATGTGGTACTAATGACTTTGTGTTGCAGGATGCAGATGTTAATCACAAGACATGTTAGTATGGTTAGAGATAGATAAAAGTGTTAGATAATTGATCTAATTTCTGAAAATCCATGGATTATGATTATAATGATATGCATTGATGAGATGATTGATGATATGATTGATGTTATTCATTGATGATATGTGATTATATGCATTGATGAGTTTTTTTTTTTTTCATGGAGGACTAAGTAGTTTATAGCAATCCTTATTGATGTGGCAAATAGACATGATGCACCAGGGTATTAATGATAGAAGTGGCTTTGTATCTATTGTGTGAACTTTGACTCTGCAAATAAATATTATTCTTTCTCGTACCAGACATACGGAAACCCTGTTAGAGTGTATGGGTGAGAAGTTTCAAAAAAAATTGTAGTAGTTACACAGAAAGGTATGGAATACCTCATATGCAACTGCTACCCAAATTTCCCCAAAACAACTTCCACACATAGAACAAAGCAAGTATTCACCGTAGTATTATTGCAAAAACATCCAACAAACAAAGAAGATAGAAAACTAATGATCAATGGCCCATTCCTTCCTTTCTAAATCCTTATGGACATCCTTGAGATATCATATCATAAAAGATAAACAATATTGTTGTATCACTTGCCATAGATGTTTTGATGTTTCAAGATGTTTATCCATCGAATTTTTCTATTGTAGGAACATTTTATCCATTAAAACATGTGTCAAGATGTTGATGATGATTCTCAAAAGGTAGGGTAATTAATACTTAAGCATTGTTTTAGTCCAATGATGATCCATTCATTTTGTTTCATTGCTTGGAAGTTTTGGATTTTGATGTTTGCTTTGTTTGTTGATTGCATTGCCAAAGGTTGAAGGTGATGATTGTTTATTATGGATGGAAATTTTATTGTGAATAGGTCGTAATAGAGATAGAATTTTTGAGATTTTTGAATGTTTTTGTTCTTTTGAGGGGTTTAGAGAACAAGAGGGGGACCTAAGGGGACTAACCTAACACCTTGAGGGATCATAGATGATGGATTTTCCTACATATGCGCAAAGATGACGTAGTTTGACTAACCACAATTGACACTATTTTTAGAGTTTTCTTATTGTTTTTGAATGTTTTTGGATTTTGATAAGATATTTGAATGTTTTTGGATTTTTTCATCCTAGTTTAAAGACCAAGAGGGACACCTAAAGGGACTGACCTAGTGCCTTGGGGGTTCATCAATGATGGTCTTTTCTACGTTCAATCTCAAAGACAACGTAGTTCGTCTGACCATGATTGACACTATTTTTGGAGTTTTCTGACTTTTTTTGAATGTTTTTTAAATTTTGATAAGATATTTGAATGTTTTTGGATTTTTCATCCAATTTTAAAGACCAAGAGGGACACCTAAAAGGATTGACCTAGTGCCTCAGGGGTTCATTGATGATGGCCTTGCCCATGTTCAATTTTAGAGACAACGTAGTTCAACTATTTTGACTCAATTCGGCTTGTCCGGAGACGGCCTACAATGTTTTTGGGATTTTTTTATGTTTTACGACTTTGTTTTGAATTTTGACTTTTTTTGAATGTTTTTTATTTTGATAGTTTTTTGCAATTGATGGGATTAACAAGGATCCAATCCACTACTAGGTTTAGGAGGTTGCCTGCAATTTGGGATAGGATTACGTTCTATTAGGGATGGGTGGATAAAACGGATGGTGGATAGAGATGGTGCAACAAGGTTCAACACTTGATCAGTTATTGATCCATAGTTGGGTGCACATTTTATTATGCGATCGATGGAGTGGATGTGATAGTAGATGGATAGTGTTGATAAATGAGGATGCATGACTTATTCAAATGTAGCACTTGTTTACCAAGTTTTCACTGCGGTGTCGGTCCTAGAAGCATCACAAGTTGGTTTTCACTTAAAGGACATTTTATTTCTCTTTATTGTTTTTTTGACTTTTTTTATTTTTTTACTTTTTTTCTTTTTTGCTTGGGATATTCTAATACGCTTAGGTACATAGAACTTCTTAAGATAACTATTGTTAAGAGGTTCGGCTAGAGGTTCTCTTTTTGGAATAGCCAACTAATATTCTCCAAAGTCATAGCTTGTTGTAATGATGTAGGGACCCAGCTAGTTTGGTTCAAACTTACCTTTCCCATCTTGATTCAGCTAGATTTTTTTATTTTCCTTCAGGACCAAGTCACCAACCTGAAAGTTCATGGTTCTGATTCTCTTATTGTAGCTTCACTTGAGTTGATTTTGATAGGCCTAGAAATGGTTCAATGCACTCAAGCATCTTTCATCTAGGAGTTCAAGCTTGTTGAGTATGGATTCCTAATACTCTTCATTCCTAACAAGATCCTTCAATGATACTCTCAGGGATGAGATTTCAACCTCTATAGGCAGTATTGCATTGGATATGTAGATAAAGGAAAAGGGATTCACACCTGTAGGTGTGTGGATGTTGGCTCTATAAGCCCATAAGGATAGGTTTAATTGTATCCAGTCACAGTCGGCATCATTAATGGCCTTCTTTAAGATTTTTAGGACGGTCTTATTAGATGCTTCGACCTGGCCATTTCCTTGGGGATAATATGGGGTTGAAAATGGTGTTGGATAGAGAATCTTGAACAAAGCTCATGGATATCTTGGTTCTTAAAAAAAATTTAATTGTATGTTATAATAGTATGTGGGATAATAGAAGGGCTATGGAGTAGTGATAGGATGCAACTCTTGCACAGCTGTGTGCACAAGATCTCCATGTTGTTGGCATTGATGACACTTCTTGGAATAATGAATTGCTTCTTGCTCCATTGATGGTCAGTAGTACCCTGTTTGTAGCAACTTCTGGACTAGCTTAGGTCCACTATAATGGGATCCACAAACACCTTCATGTACCTCTTGCAAGGTAGTATGCGCCTCTTCTACATTGAGACATTGGAGTAACGTACCATTGAGACTTCGGCAGTATAAGATATCTCCAAGGATGGTAAATCAAGAAGTTCAACAAGAAAAGGTTTTCTTTTGATTGGTTGTTAGGTGGGGTGGTATGATTATGTGTTAGATATAGGCGAATGTGTCTTCATACCAAGGCAAGTCATAACCAATAACATCACATACAAGTTTCAATTTCGGGATATCGAATGTTGGTATAAGCAACTATTCCACTAGGAATTCGTATCTAGGAACGTTCTCAGGTATTTCAAGGAGTGAGCCAATAATGTCCATAGCATCAATTGTGTTATTGTTAACCCTTGGGATCTATTCAAAAATGATGACCAAAAAGTATTACTTGAAGTTTTCCACCATTCTCTTGTACAGCATGAGCTTGTCGTCTTTAGTCTGGTATTCACCGTTGCCCTTCCTTATGACCAACTGGGAGTCACTATAGACTTGTAGTTCCTTGATTTTCCATTCCAATGCCATTTTCAACCCAATGATCGATGCTTCATACTCAGCTATATTATTCATACAAGGGAAGGAAATCATGTATGCTTTTGGTATACAATCCCATTGTGGTGTAAGAAATAGGATACTAGCCTCTGAGCCATGCTGAGTATGGGATCCATCAAAGTATAAGGTCCAACGGGTTGACTGAGTTGTTAGTAGGATTCTCTCATCTGGAAACTCTGCTATGAGTGGTTGATGATCTTCAATAGGTGCTTCTTCTAACTGATCTGCTATCACATGTCCCTTGATGGCTTTCCTATCAACATATTCTATGTCGAATTCGCTAAGTATCATGACCCACTTAGAAATTCTTCCTATAAGAGCCACTTTTTCCAAGAGATATTTCAAGGGATCTACTTTAGATATTAGCTTGATTTGTTTGTCAAATATCCTAGATAAGTTAGCCAAGTGTTCTTGTATTTTTATTGATTTAGCTAACAGATCATCAACATAGTCCTCCATGGTGATGTGCAACATGTCATGGAATATAGTAGTCATTGCCCTTTGGTATGTGGCTCTTTTGTTCTTCAAGTCGAATGGCATGGCGTTCTAGCAAAAAGTTCCCCAAGCACAGATAAAAGTCATTTTGTGTTGATCCTCAAGGGTTATTTTTATCTAGTTGTACCCAAAAAATTTGACCATTAGTGAAATCATTTCATGACTAGTAGTTAGATCCACTATTGATGACAATGCAGGAGCACAAACAACTCAACCAATTCTTACTTGTCCTTGCAACTAGGACTCAATATTCCTTCACAAAACTCTTGTTTCATAACACCAAAACTGAAATTAAGGCATAGAAAATCTTCTTGAATCTTAAAAATACCATAAACAACACCAAATTTACAAACTCAAACACTTTCACAAACTCATACAACTCAAACATGTAAACTTTCAAAGGTAGACTGTCCAAATCAACAATTAGGCCATTTAGTCCACATAAACAATCAACTTCTAATTCCCAAGCCCATTTCTCTTTACTAATACCACAAACAAGTGTAAATATGCTTGCACAACATGATTAGACCATTCCCCAATCTTTAATTGTGATATTTCAACAAACAACTATTCTAAACCCTCCTTTTTGACCCCAAAATATGACTATCACCAGTCTACCATGCAAAGATCAGCATATAAATGAACACAAAGACTTTAAATCCACCAAACCCTATCTAAAGAGGGCTCAAAATACACCAATACAACCTTTTGAATCACTGTCACCCCAGTAGTACACAATTTACTTCATCAAAACACCAAAATCTTCACTGATCTTTGTCAATTTCCAGATTTTTACCCAAATTATAGACCTAGGGCATCATCATTTCAATTTCTAACCATTATCTTTCAGTCTAAGACTTTATAATATGAAATAATATGCAAAAAAAATCCTCCTCACCAAAAATTAAAATTTTCCACCGATTTAAATGGAAGAAACACAATTTTGATTACCTATTGTTACCCCAGATCAGGGTTTTGACGCACCAGAGATGAATTGCCAATAACTTTCACAAACTAGCATGGATTTTAATGAAACAAAATACAAAATAAAGTAGATTCACAGGGCTTTCATTACCAATAGAGGAGAGGTTTTTATCATAGTACATGGTCGTACAAAGGCCTAAAAACAAAGAAAATGTTGGAAAACTTATAAAAAATAGAGTATCTCATTAAAACTTTCAATCCTACATCACTCCTCTTCTTGCCTCAAAATTTGACAGGCTACAAAATTATTTAAATAACCAAACCAACACCTACAAACTAACTCTCCAACTACCTAACTCTTCATATTCCACCATTTTACAATTTGTTGCATTTTACAATATTGCATTGACAACATTTTGTCAATTTTTGCAACTTTTACACTTTATGCCCAAATTAACCCAAATTAACTAACTCGAACCTATTAAAAACTAAATGTGGACATTTAGACCTTATTGCATCATGAGATTATCAATTCTAAATCAAAATCCTAATATTTCCTCATGGAGGCATATTCTTGCTAGGGTGCACCTGCACCAACTATTATGTCAATATTGGGAAGGGGAAAATCATCCTTAGGACATGCCTTGTTAAGATCTTTGAATTTTGTACAGATCGGTATATTCCCCTAGTGGGTTTCGACACCGGTACGAGGTTGGATACCCACTCAAGATAATCTATGGGTTTGTTGAATCCCACGTCTAGCAGCATCTGAAGCTCCACCTTGACTAATAGTGTTATTTGCGGGTGCATCTTGCAAAGCTTTAGTTTAACTAGTTTTGTTGCAGGGAATACTACTAGATGATGCACCACTAAATCTTTATCTAGCCCAAGCATATTTTCATATGTCTAGGTGAAGTTGATCTTACATTCCTTGATGAATTTTGAGAAGTTGACTCTTTCCTTAGGATCTAAAGAATTTGCATGATATGTTACCTTAGGTGCCTTTGTTATTCCAACATTGATAGGTTCATAACCTTCAACCAAGACTATTGATTGTTCTTGATATTCTATGATTGGGATATTGAATCCTCCATCCTCAGGTGCTTCAGAGAGGTTTTCACCCTCAGATACATCATTTTTCTTTCCTTTTTCATGATCCAATAGAGCCACATTGTGGTTTTCTCTAGGGGATCTTAATTTGATTTTTAGATTTTTCATTTCAATTTTGTGACTAGAGAATGCAATCTCCCCTCAAAACTACGCTCCTTGCTCAAGTTCTATGAAAAAACCAACCTCATGATCTCCTTGTGGTATGCCATTCTGAAATCCCATGAACTCAATGATAGCTTCATTGTTTTTGAATTGGTCCACAATAGGTACGTGATGTTGTTCATCCCAATCAATCAACTACGGGTGAAGTAAGGGTAGGTTGTCATTGCTATTGGAAAAGCTTATGGAGGATGGGGAAATATTGAGGATAGTAGACTTATCAGGTTCCCAGAGGGTATCTAGTTCATAGTCACTAGAGGTGTAAGATTCTCATTCCCATTTGTTGGAGTTTGCTTCAGTATGGTAGTTATCTGATGTCTCAATGTTGGTAGAAGGAGCTATTTCTTGACAAGAGGTAGTTTCAAGGGTTGGGGTAACCAAGTCTGTCGAGCCATAACCTAGACCCATATTCTTCTTACTTTGTTCTATTATGATTGGTTCTCTCATACCTTGTTCATGTAGACCAAGGCCACCTTTTCCATTGTATCCCATATTTCTTGCCAGCTAATAACCTTTATTGTTAGGATCCACGGGAATGGGTTGTAGCTATTTTTGTTCCTCTTGTTTTTCTTCTTTGTAGAGCCACGATGAGAGGTCCTCTTAAAACACCACTTCATCCTTCATGTCTCCCCACTTGGTGAAAATAGTAGGTTTGACTTCATAGGTGACAGCTTGAATAAGCTTTATTTCCTTTGGTCGCCCATAGGATTTTGGTGACAAGGGAAGCTCCCCAGTGTAGAAGGATTGTTTAAAATGGTATTCTCCATAGCCCTTGTCAAATACCTAGATCTTAAGGTCATATTTTGGTGGATTGGTTGATGTAGATGGAGTTGAGGATGAAACACATGATGTAGGGTCAACATAGGAAAATGAGTGGAAGGATATGTCATTACTAGGAATTTGAAGAAGCGTCTTGTATTTCTCCTCCAAGTTTGTGTAGTAATGGAAAGGTTCAGGATCGGCATATATTGTAACTTCCTTATCATTGTAAGGAAATTTTAAACATTGATGGAAGGTTGAAGGGACCGCTTGCATTGCATGGGTCCAAGGACATCCCCAAAAGAAGGTTATAGGGTAACTCAAGATCCAGCACCTAACAAGTTGTTTATGCTATTGTCGGCCCCACTTGAATTGGAAGTCTAATTGTGCCCTTGGAATTTCTTTCCATATCATCATAGGCCCTTATGATGATACTCATTTTTTTTTATCACGTCATCAAAGTATCCCAACTACTTTATTAGTTTAGAGGTACAAATGTTTAAGCCTACACCTCCAACTATTAGGACTCTCTTAATCTTGTGTTTATGGACGCAAACCTCGAGATATAGAGCTTGATTATAAAAGGATCTTTGTGGAAGGTATTTTTAAGAAAATACCAAGTGATGAGGGGAAGTGATGGTACCAACCATAGCTTGAAACTAATCAGTGTTAATATTGTTAGGTACTAAAGATTCAATGAGAGCTTTCTCTAAGATATATTTATGTGCAAGTGATAACTTTAGAAGTTCAAGGATAGAGATTAGTGTTGGAGTTTTATTTAATTGGTCAACAATACTGTAGTCATTTGAAGGCTTAACGATGGCTTTTTCTTGAGGTGGGGCTCCTTGGATCATGACTTTCCCTCTTCGTGTAGTAACATTACACTCAGGGTTTTTTCCAAGTATAGTTACAACATTGATATTGTGATTATCTTGACAGATGGTTCCTACGACTTCATCGTAGGTGAAGTTAGCTTTTCAGTAATCTTGTCCCTTACCTTTGTCATTTCCCCTAGAATGATCGGGGATTGTATCCTTTTAGATTCCCATATATCTACTTCCAGAGGGCCTAGGACGATGTTCAATGTTGACCTCTCCTTTTTCTATCAAGTCTTGTATGATGTTTTAAGCCTCATGCAGTCATGTGTTGTGTGACCCTTGATTTTGTGGAATTTGCATGGATCATGCTCATTGTACCAAGGGGGTTTAAAGTTTGGTTATTAATAGTTTGTTCTATCAGGAAGCTTGATAAGGTTCATTTGAACGAGTTTACGCATAATCACCTCAAGAGATTCTCCCAATTAAGTGAACTTTCTCCTATTTTTATTACTTTTCCTTGGCGGCCCTCTTTGATTATCTTGACCTTGATTTTTTTGTTGGTTATTATGTTGGTTGTTTTGAGGATACCACGTAAGTTGGGTTTTTTGTGTGTTATTTTGAGGATAGTTTGTTTGAGCTTCTTGGACATTATTTTGTGGATTTTAAGGAGGTTATATGTTTCGCACAAATTTGGCATCAACCACTCCATCGTTTGTAATGTTTTTTTTCTTTGCCCATAGTTTAGGTTTGTCATTAGAACTAGAAGATTGGTCCTTGTTATATATTTTAATGACTCTCCTTGGTATGAGTTCTCTTTCGATGACTAAACCTTTTTCGATGATTTCTTTAAATTTTCCAAGACATAACATGGTGATTTGGTAGCTAATGTCCCTTGGGTAAAAGCAAGAAGTTGGGTACGAAGAGGGGAAGTTTCGGCCAAAAAAAATCTTGCAGAAAACACGTACACATTATTAAAAAAACATGTACCCGCTTAGCAACAAGTACCCGAACCTAAATAAAAAATGTACACGTTATGCTTTGGGTATGCACTAAGAAACACGTACACATTATAATAGGTACACATTATATATAATGTGTACGCATTATATATAATGCGTACACATTTCTAAAAGGTATTTAATTTTTTAAATAAACGACTTTCATTTTCATTTTCAAACAGAAAATCAAGCAAATAAAGAATGCATACTTGTTTCTATTTAAAAACGTGTATGTGTTTCATAACACATACACGTTTCTAAAATTTTGATTTCCCAAACCACATGTTGCCTCGGTTTTAGGCTTGGGAAAGGCTTGGCAAGCCAACCCCTAGCCTTTGACCTGTAACTAGAAAGCTAAGTTAGGTTCAAGAGAAATGTTCAACTTTGGCAATATAACTAATAGACTTTTTTCTAAATTAATCTGTGGAATTAAAACCCATTATAGAACATAATCTCTAGTTTCCAAATATATAATTTTTGTTAAGATTGTATTATTTTTTATTTTTAAATTAATTTCCAAGCAAACTGGTAAACTTGAAATATCATGCTTTTTTTTTTTTTAATAACTTGTTTTGGTTAATTTTTTTGTAAAACAAATTATATAACATCAAACTTCAAACAATTCTCTACACAATGAAAAAAAATCAAAAAATGTTTAGCTTAGGTCCAATTATGTTGTATGTGCACATTGATTTTTGAAAACAACAATTAGGGTCAATAAAAACTCAATATTCAGAAAAAAAAAAAAAATTACAAAAAAACATCCTCATCAATCTTCATGTTATTACATATCTTTCACTAAAAGGAATTAAAAAAATACTTTTATTTAGGTCAAAAAGTGGTGTCCATACATGTGTGTGGTATGGTAAAAAAAATGATTTTTAAAAAGTGGTTTTTATACATGCCTATCAAAATTTATTTTCTATTATATAAGTATTTGAATAAATTACATATTTGGAAACTAGATTCAAAATACTAAATTTCATATTACTGACTTTTTTTAAGATTCATTGGGTAAGCACTTAAAATTTTCATCCCAAGTGTGACAAATTCTAAAAAATACCAAAAACACTTACACTTTTTGAGCTTTTTGTGGACCCAACTTCTTGCATCAGCCCCCCTTAAAGATTAGAGACAAACATTTCCACTAGTTTTTCAGGAACGAACCACTTACACTTACTAGCTTTGTGTCTCTATCTCTGTAGGTATGAAGCAAAGGATTCCCCTTGGTTTTGTTTAATGTTGTATAAGTCGGGAACCATTATGTCTTGCTCTATGTTATAAGAGAAGTGGTTAACAAACTTTTCTGACAACTCATCAAAGGTTTTGATACTGGGCGATAAATGAAAGAACCACTCAATGGTTGCACTGTAGATAATTTGTGGGAAAAGCCTCATTAAATAGAAGTCATTGTTTTGTACATCCATGCAAGCTACCAAAAATTCTCATACGTGTTCTATTGGATCTCCTCTTCCCTTGTATTTTTCAAATTTAGGTATTTCAAAGTTCTTAGGGAAGGGCATCATGGTTATGAAATGATCGAAAGCATATGGACATATTGTTGAATAGGACAACTGAGAGTGGGGTGAATCAGTTGTCACATAATTAAACCTTTAATTCAATCACTGAAACTAATACTTGATACTGCTTAAATGATTAATCATCAAATGCCAATGCAGAAACTCAAATCCAACACATACACGCAGTAACACCAGATTTATGTGGAAAACCCAATGAGGGAAAAACCATGGTGAGGATTAACTAACACTATAGAGAATATCAAAACCGATTACAAAAAGGCTCACTGCCTGAAATAAGAACTCACTGTCCAGAACAAGGACTCACTATCCAGAACAAAGACTCACTATCTAGAACAAGGACTCACTATCCAACAAGGCTACAACCCAGAGGGCTCACTGTCATAGAGATACAAAGAAGACAAAGAATATTTGTTACAGAGAGACTACAATCCCAATGCAACAAAGGATTCCACCACAATCACTCGATCAACTTCCATGAATGATAGAGTTCGCCTTCTGCTCACTACATCCAGAAACTCAACATTAAGCTTTGCACTGATCTCCCACACTCTCAACACACACTCTTATTGAATAGAATCAATGCCACACAAAATTGCACTTTCTCTTTTCTCTTATCGCACTTCTTCTTCACTCTTGTATATTTTCCATTACTAACTCATCTTGTATTTATACCATCTTCAACTTTGAACATATCCAAGGCAGATATCCAAATTCAAATTCAAGTTAGGTCGGCACCAAAACATCCTAGGGTGGAATTAGAATGAGGGCGACCCAAACACACATTTCATAGGGACCCAAATAGATCCAGCACGCTTCATCATTCTCAAAAGTAGTATTTCACACAAGTTCAACCACACCAGTGTAAAACGCATAGAACCATTAAGCATGAACTTTCCAAATGTCAAAATTAACTTCAATACAATAAGGGAAACTCAACTTTAGAACCATACATCATGAGAATTCATCACAGAGAAATCCGAACCAACACCATTTCTCCCAGACCTCAATCAGAATCAAAGAGAACCATAGTTCACAACTGGTGAACGCAACTTGCATTGTACCACGAACTAGCAACCAAGAATCTGAATATAGCACCTTCTCACAACCATAAACAACATATCTGAACCGCACAACCATGGGAGAAAATTCAGACCAAAAACCGGAGCAACCACAGAACACCTGCAACTTATCTTTATTACAATTTTCTCAATATCCTCAACATATCCCCCTTTGTCATTGATGGCAACACATGATGTGAAAAACCATCAAAGACAACATACAAGCTCTAAATACAATTTTTTGTTTCTCCCTTTTAGAAGATAATTCCATATATGTTTCTTCTCTCAAACTTTATGATCCAAGTGGATCTAGAAAACCTAAAAATTTCACAGTCTCAGAATCTCACGAAACTAGCATCATCACGTAGAGCTCACCGACACGGTCCTAACGCAACTTGAACGAGCTCAAAAGGAGTTTGTATGTAGAAGTTATTTGCAGTCAAAGGTCCAATCAAATAGCCAAATAAGGGGGCCAAGAAAAAGGTGGAAAATTGATCATTTTGAAATGAGGCAAAAATGACACCAAGTTGTAGAGCTCATCGCGCTGATTCTAGAACTATATTCAGTTTTGAAAATGGAGTCTGTATGAGCAAAATAGAGTCGGTCAAAGTTTGCAGACAAAAGGAGTTGACCAGTCAA
Source organism: Sequoia sempervirens (assembly GCA_007258455.2). Taxonomy (NCBI): domain Eukaryota; kingdom Viridiplantae; phylum Streptophyta; class Pinopsida; order Cupressales; family Cupressaceae; genus Sequoia; species Sequoia sempervirens. The sequence continues at coordinate 421,065,740 of VDFB02058242.1, read as the reverse complement.
AATGATGACGTTAGCATGTGACGTGGCAATTGGTGACATGTCAGCACAGTCAACAGACATGGTGATGTGGCACTATCACAGTTTGACATGTGGACCAATTATATGTTGACACATGGCATCGTTCTGGCCAATTAAATTCTGACACGTGTCCTTTGACTGGTGAACTAGAAGGTGCCACATGGCACCTCTGCAACCTTCGGTTCGGCACGCGTGGTATGGAAAAAAGTGGTTGAGGAGGTTTGAACTTACAACCTCCTCCATGCTATTCTAAGCGCCAACCGCTAGACCAAGCGGATTCTTTGGAGATAATTGTGGGTGTTTTTCTCTTTATTATCTGTAAAACAAGTAAAGACTAAATAAGGATGGTGAAGGGGTTTGAACCCCTGACCACCCATTTCCCTTAGAGGCTGCGAAAATTGTTGCGCCACACAGATTGTCCATGACAAAAGTGATTCAAAACCTATTTAAAGGCTTAGATTGCGAGGAGACCAAAGATAAAATGGCCGAGCCCCCATATAAAGATTCTTATTTTTATTTTTAACCTTTGTTACGATCAAAACAAGTTTAGGAGCCTGTTTTTAAAAGATTTTCAAGATTTTCAAGGACTTTAAAAAGATAAATGATTTGATATAAACCATATAATTTAAAGGGGGTAGCTTATTTTTTAAAGATTTACTTGTAAATAGGAGATATGATTTATTTTCAAAAGTCATATGGTTAAACCCCTTTATTAGAAAAAAAAAGTGTAAATAAAGGGGATGATTTTTGTAAAGGGGGACATTGAGGAATGGTGGAGAGAATCATAATGTTGTTGGAGAATTTTGAATTCTTTGAGAGGAGAATTACAAGGTGTTATTATACACCAAAATTGTAAAAGTGAGAGATTGTGAGGAATTTGGTGCAGGCTTTGAAGCTTGAATATTGTAAGAAGGCATTTTTAGGTGTTTGGAAATATTAATGAAAGTGTTCCAACATTGAGAAGCGGACCCAGAGACGTAGTCCTGTTTGGACGAACTCTGTTATCAACCTGTGTTTGATCTATCTTCCGTCTCATTCTTCTTCTATCTCCTATCTTACATTCTCTCTAATTTCATTTTAGTTTTTTTTTCAATTCAATATTTGATTTCTAATTACAATTGTTCTCAATCATATTGCACCCGAACGCTTGAATGATTAAATTCAGCAATCTGTTGAAACATTGGATCAAACTCAGGTTGTGGGTGACCTATAATGAGATTGAACCTCTGAATTCTAGGTTGGCTTCCTATATGATTCTTAAATTAATAACTGGTAACTTGCTGGAAAAGGGATAGAAATGTATGATGAATGCATGTAAAATTGTAAACTAGTGGTGATGCACCTAATTGACAAATATTTGAAATTATGATTCACAATAAACTTCTCAGTACTTCAATCTGCACAACCTGATTTGATCCAATGTTTCAACAGATTGTTGAATTTAATCATTCAAGCGTTTGGGTGCAATCTGCTTGACAACACTTTTTGGCATGCCCGGTGGGACTCTGAAGATCACTTTAGAGTGAGAATTTAAAAGTTTCAAGTTGTTGTCCTAGTATATACAGCAGTGCATTTTTACCTTTCAGAGGTTACACCTTATACCTGGCGACTCTGAACACATTTACTGGTTTCAACAAGTTTAGTGCTGGTATGTTTCAATTACAAGCTCAATATTCTGATTTCCAGCATTTATATGAGTAGAAATGACAGATTTTCATGGATATCATGTATACCCACCCCCTTACTATGAAAATATTGTCAACCAATCACCATATCAGTCCAATCATGCTACTAGTTTTATCCCAAACATCCATGCAACAGAAGCCTATCAGCATGCTCAACATGCTTACCTCCCACCCACTCCTGCTCAGCCTTCAAATCAATATTCATATGTCCAAAATCAGCTCTAAGAGGTTGATGATATGAAGAATAACATGAAGGACATACTGTTAGACATCGCAAAGTAGATAGAAGAGTTTAGGAGGCAGCAGGAGTACGATCAACAACAAGAAGAGATGGCCTATCAGGCCTACCTTCATGAGCAAGAATCGGAGACACAAAGAAGACAGTTTGAAGAAAAGTTGAAAAGGGAGTTAGCAGCAAGAGAGGAGTAGATCAAGTTTTTGCTTGCTCAAACATAGAGGCATGAGGTCCAAGTAGCTCCTTATATTCCACATCAGCCTGTTCAAGAGGAGGTTTGTAATTTTAAGTTTCCAAGTTTCAAGCAAAGTGAGTCTCTTAACCCTTTTAAAATCAAGGTTCCAAGTTTTAGAGATGTTTTACCAATACAAGAGCCTATGCTGGTACAACCTAAATTTGTTAATCCTCAAGACCAGCCACATGAAGAGCCTATTTTCCTTCAATAGATTCAAGAAATTCCTCAAGTTCCCTCTAATTCAATAGCTTAGTCCCTATAGGAGCCCATGAACCTTCATTTTCAATCATATCAAAAGCCTGAACCAAATCATCAAGGTACTGAACAGCCATGGTGGCCTTCTTGGACCAAGCATCTTGACTTCAAAATGCCAAATCTAGTTCAAGAGGCTCCCATTCCAAGTTTCAGAGATCCTCTTCTATTGCAAAGTCAAGTACATGTAACAAATCAAGCTATGAATCTTCATGAACAGTCACCTGTTCTTATTCAAGGGATCCAACATGCGTATGCATGTCCTGATACCATTTCTTTGTTCAAAGGAGAATCAATTGCTTGTCAAAATAATTGGTTTGATGAGCATGATCAATTCAAAGTAAATGATGCAGGAGAGGAAAAGGTTTTTAAAGAGAAGCAGGAAGAATTTTTTGATATTGATATGCTTATACCTGACGAACAAGATGGCAAAGCAAACTTGTAGCAGGAGATGAACGAACATGATCAATCAGGACAGCAGGTTGAGGAGCTTGAAAAAGGTATGAAAGGCGATGATTTCATGTTCTTATTCGATGAATTACCTTCCTTTATTCAGCAGGAAGATGTCAAAAAATGTGATGAGTTGCTGGTTGAGATCAACAAATGTGATAAGTTGGAAGCTACTCATCTAATTCCAGAAGGTAATGCAAATGATGATAGTGAAGAAGCCATATTTTGGAATGATCTTGAGTCCTTTGTTTTAAACTTAGATGACAATCAACATTAAGTTGAATATGTTTTAAACAAGGAAATAGAGGTTGAATCTCAAGATTTAGCTAATTTGTTTGAGCAATTACCCGAATTTGTTAATGAAAATGAAGAGGACACACATTTACTAACATCAGTATCTACCTTTGAGCGGCAGAGTGATGATACTCATCTTAATCCAATTCAGGATCATGAATTAGATGAGAATATGTTTTCAGGCATAATAGATGTTTTTTGTTCTAACATAGATGATAAGCTAGAACTTTATGAGCCAGCAGCATATGATTAGCCTGTTCAAATCAGAGAGCCACACATTCCTTCATTTCATTTATGTGAACCAACTCTTTCATATCAGATTGAAATTGAGGCAATAAGAAGGAAGGAAGAAAATCTTACACTGCAAGTAAAGCAGTATAATCAGCAAGATGGAGTGCCAACAGTTTATAAACTTGAAGATAGGAGTAAGAGGCCAAGCTTTATCCTTTCAAAGGGGTGTCCAATTAGGTATTTATCATACGAAGAGTCTACAGAATTACAACAAGTCATGATTCTGCCAAAGCATGTTATTGCGACTGTGAAGCAACAAGTTAATCTCAGCTCTATGCCTCAAAATAACATCTTTGGTGGTCAATCAAATGAGCAAGGCATGCTTTTTGAGATGTTTCAGACTTTTCTGCAATAGTTAGTCAAATGTTTATCATTTACATACCTCTTTTTGATTGATCTTAAGGATTTGAAGCATCCTCTATTTTTAAGGAAGGGCAGCTATTTCTCACAGCCAGTAAATGGTCATGTCTAAGCACTAACACTATTTGGTTAGTGTAGGATAGGGTAGAATTTTCAGTTATGCTTTCAATAAGTGCCCCATGGCACATTTCATTCCAGTATTGTTTTGCTTTCAATAAGGTACAATTACTGCACATTTGGTTTCCAGACTCTGTCTTAAATAGAGTTGCAGTAGTTTCTTTCAGTTTGTTTGGTTTGAAGCTGAGTTACAAGGTTTTCAGAAGTTTGAATAGAGTAAAACGGACTCCATGCCCAATGGATAAGCTATGTACTGGTCTATTGTGTTTAGCAGGCAAACACTTCGCAGAGGACGCCAATTTGTTACCTATTTTTCACTACCAGCTCAAACAGGGAGAGCTGAAATGATAAAATCATTGAGAGGTACACAAAATTTCAAAATGCATGCTAAAGTATTCATTTTTCATCATAAAATCATATTACATCTGAATTACAATTTGATTGTGCAAGTATTTGAAACAGAAAAATTGGAAAATTGCATAATATTATGCTTTTCATTCATTTTATAAAAACTGAAATCTTGTACAAGCCGCGGGAGTAACTGAATTTGATTATCTTAATCAAATGATGAATACAAAATAGGATGGACTACTACACTACTGAAGATAACGTAAACACAAAGGAGAGAAGCAATTCATCATTGCATGTGATGATGAACCGCTTTTGCTCAATGTCTTCAGTTGTTGCGTCTCCAAGCTGCAGCAATCTTGATTCCACGCTCCATGAACCTGCAAGGTTGATAGAAGTGTGGTTAGAGCAATGTGAATCAAATCCTATCATATTCCTATGCTACCAACAGAAATATAGTATACATTTGATGAGGCATCCATTAGATGATTTCAGATTTCAAAGGCATAAAACTCAAGAGGAAAGCTTTCAGCTTTTTTTATTTTGCTAACACGTTTGTTCACTGTGCAGGAACAGGTTTATTATGTTTGTGATCATCTTATCAGATATGTAGAGTAAAACGGGCTCCCACAAGGGTTGAGCTCGACATATCAAGGACACACTCTCAAGTTACATACGCGAGTTCATTAATATTGATAACAGTCATTAAGAGAGTTGTTGAAACTAAAGGATATAATCATACAAGCAGCCTTATTTCAAAGAGATTCAAAAAAATAGTGTGAAGAACTCATCAATTTCATTAATATTTTGTTCAGCTTTGCTTTACATTTTCACATTACATCTAAATGAAGTATAGAGCCTCTTTACATTGAAGAGAAACAGGGTATTCATGCATTCTAGTGTTCATAACTTCAAAAGCATATAACAGTCTTAAAAGAAGACATCGTAGAATTCTGTGAGACACATACAATATGAGAAAGGCATAATGTCTAACAGTTGTAAGCTCTGTTTGAGCTTATTAGTAGAAATGTGCAAGAAATCAAAGATCATGCTAATCTCATAAGAGCTTTTGAAATGATGACAGTTCAGCTCATAATCACAGTCATAAATTACCACAAATGACAGTCACCATGATTTGAACAGCAGTCAAAATTACAACATACCTTATCACAGCAAAGATGCCAGAATTTGAACAACATTTAGTAATAGCAAAAAATCAGCATATACCTTTCATGGAGCAAGCTACTGAACTTTTTAGAAGGTCGATGATAAGAGAAAAAAGATTTCATTTTCAGAATAGCATCATCATTTTGAGCCACAATATTACAATAAAGAAGCAACAGTGGAGTCAATCCTCAAAAAATTCAAAGAGAACACCTGGAACGGCCTAAAATATCTTTTTTGATTAAGGAATAAGTACCCACTTGTGGTTTTGAGCCAAAAATATGCCTACAGTTATCAGCAGGGTCGAGCCAAGAGTTGTGTATTTTGCATTAAATGAGAGAGTTGTCCATAGTATGGCCACAATTAATGCAAAAAAAAAATCAAGATTACAAATTATGCCAATCCTTAGATGTCGACCACAAAGTTTATATCAAAAGAAAAAATCAAAATGATGATACATTTTCCTGCATAGGGAAGCCTCTAAGTAGTTATTAAAGGAAATATCTAGCGAAAATACAATCACAGCCATGATATGCAAAAGGGTTTCATATTTTCAAGGAACAATGGACTAAAAACCAAGTTCCCATCATTGTTTGATGTGGGTCAAGCTCAAATCGAGCATAATGTATAGTGTTGTAGATGATAATACAATGTCAACAGAGCATCAAAAAACAGAGGAGATAAAGTGACAAGGAAAAATGACAGTTGACAAAGATAGTTCTTATTTCACTTCCACTCTTCCATGAAATCTCATTTATATTATAAAGGCAAGATGATCTATAGACCTGGCCACGGCCATGAAGGAAACAAGTATATCAAAAAGTTGTAGAAGAAACCCAAAGCAGCGAGCTTCAAGTCAACCACTAATGGCGACCAAGAACAACAAAGCACGGAGAACGTAAAGGTGCTTAGATTTTCTTTATGATGCAATTACCTAGTAAGAAGAAAATATGAGACTAAAGAATGAACTTTCCTTATGTGCCCATAGAAGAACCCATGTCGCGTCCAAGCAGTTGACAAAGTTTCTGAAGCAAAGGTCGAGGTCACTCATGGTGGTGCCAAAGGAGATAGGGAATATCAACAGTCAAAATGAACAAACAAAGATGCATTAGAATGGAGTTGAGGCTGCAGTCATAACTTGAATATGCTTTAGATAAATAAAAAATACCATCATTTTTTGCCCATACAGCAAAAGGATGAGGCTCACCAATGTTTTCCTAAGGAGTTTCAACATTTGAAGCTGAGTTATAGAGGTTCGAGCTCTCCAAACCCTAACCAGGTCGGTGGCTAGTTGAGAGAGCTTCTTCATGAAGCTTCTTCGAAGTAGTCAAAGTGCAAATTAGAGTTTTGATTAGGGTTCAACTATTTTTGTCTACCCTAAATTCGACATAGGATGCTTTTGCAAATGATTTTTTAAGTTAATCATTTTATTTTATTACCTTCCGTGGTCCAAGACTTTTTAAGTCAAAAAGCTTAATCATGTGGTCGGCTCAATGATACAATCCTCAAGGGTGGTCATGATTTAGACTTTGAAAAAATATGCTAGTGTGGTGGCGGATTTCAAAATTATGCATGGGCTCGTGTTTTATAAGGTCAAAATTCCATTTGATATAAATCTTAATATTTATGCCTTGCATTACATATTGTAAAGTTGAAAAATTAAATGATAAAATATAAATCATTTAATTTATTTAACTATCTCAAAGTGCAAACATAAATGTGAAGTGACGATAACCTTATGACTATAGCTTCCAGTTGGAGATGCAAACTGCTATTTTTAGAATATGCATGGAAAGAAATGTCGAAAATACTAAAAAAAAATTTGATCATGCACAAGTGGAGTTCAGTTTCAGTTGATCCAATCATGCAGATAGGCCTCCTTCATTTTCGCTTCAGTTCACAGTTTTTTTATCATGTGCATGGAGAGGTGAAGTTTTCAAAGCAGAGAGTGCAGTTTACTTCTTTTTGGAGCTATTTTTATCAGGGTTTACAGTTCTGCTCGGATTTCAGCCTTGGAGTTATCATTTTACTTCAGTTCTCTTTTCCACTTCTATTATTGGCTACTTGTGTATGCCTCTTGTATATATTGAGGAAAATTATTCATTTTCCTCTAGTTCTTGTTTTCTACCTTTGCACTCTGCAAAGTGAATTATCATGTAACTCAGCTTTTATATTCAGATTAATACAGCAGCAGGTTTACAGGTTCAAATTGTGTTATTTAGCAAAAGATTCCTTTATTTTCCAGCATTTTCAAAGTTTTTCCTTCAAGATTTCAGGCATCGTTATTGTGCAAGATTTGATCGAAGGATTATTGTGTTTTTAGTTTTGAAACCTTTAATTTTTTTGTCTCCTTCATAAGTATCTGTATGCAATTTAGTTTAAATTCACTGGTTATACACTGTGCATGTATTGATTAATCAGTTTAGTCGTAAAAACCATGTTTTCCCTCAAGATTGTGTTAAATCAAAGCCTTTGTTTAAAGCATTCAAGTGATTAGATTATCAAATCAGGTTGTGCAAATTGAAGTACTGAGAAGTTTATTGTGAATCATAATTGCAAATATTTTTCAATTAAGTGCATCACCACTAGTTTACAATTTTACATGCATTCATCATACATTTCTATCCCTTTTCCAGCAAGTTACCAGTTATTAATTTAAGAATCATATAGGAAGCCGGCCTAGAATCCGGAGGTTCAATCTCATTATAGGTCACCCACAACCTGAGTTTGATCCAATGTTTCAACAGATTGCTTAATTTAATCATTCAAGCGTTCGGGTGCAATCTGATTGACAACAACAACATTATAGTAAATAGTTAACCTTTTTCAAGTTTTGTAAAATTCAATGAACTAGTTTCACATTTTCAACAGTTAAGAAGCATAATCATGCAATACTGCCTGGATCAGGAAAAACTATAATTCGAATCAATTTGCAAGATAATTTTGTAAACTCTAATTACAGATCACTTTCTTTCCTTTTTCACATGCTTCTTCTCCCCCTTTGACATCAATGGAAAAGGCAAAATAATACTTTACATCGATTTCTCCTTTGACATGAAAACAAAATACTCATAATCATAACACTTGAAACTACCTGCTCCCCCTGAGAGGTAGCCACCAAAACATTAGCCCATAAGAAAGATGGATCCATAGATCCATAGGACTAATGCATCTCCATATGCATCTAGTTCAAGAAAGGGGGGGAAATAACCCCCAACTTCTCCCGGAGATACCCAAAAGTATCTTTAGGAAGAGCCTTCATGAAAATATTAACAACTTGATCCTTCATCAGAACATACTCAAGCTTTACTTCATTCTCCATGATCTTCTCTCTTAAGAAATGATATTTGATAGATATATGTTTCGTCCTCGAGTGTATAACAGGATTCTTTGAAATGTTAATTGCACTTGTATTATCATAGAAAATAGAAATGGGATCATCATATACTACTGTGATATCTTTTAATGTCTATTTCATCCATATAACTTTTGTACGACAAGATGCAGCAGCAATATACTCAGCTTCAACAATAGACAAGAAGACTGAATCTTTCTTCTTACTCGACCATGCCACCAATCTGCATCCAAGAAAGAATGCACCACCACTTGTACTTTTCTTGTCATCTACACATCCAACCCAATCTGCATCCGTATAGGCACTAAGTGTAAAATTAGCATCTTTAGGATACCATAATCCATAATCCATAATCCAGAGTGCCATTCAAATATCTAAAAATTATTTTAATAGTAGCAACATGTGTTTCCTTAGGGTCTTCTTGAAATCTAGCCACAAGATAGACAGCATGCATTATATCTGGTCTAGCAACAGTTAAATATAATAGTCTTCCAATCATAGATCTATACTTGCTCTGATCAATCTTAGGTGAAACATCAGCTTTTCCCAATTTGCATCCAGTCACCATAGGAGTACTTACCAGTTTGGAACAATCCATCCCAAACTTCTTCAACATTTCTCTCACATACTTAGACTGTGAAATGAAAATTCCCTTCTCTGTTTGATTAATCTGTAGCCCAAGAAAGAAATTCATCTTGCCAAACATAGACATTTACAATTCTTTTTGCATTTCTTCCGCAAACCTCTTGCACATAGTTTCATTTCCTCCAAAGATAATGTCATCAACATACACTACTACAATCAAGATTTTGTCATTTTCAATATTAAAGTATAAATTACTATATGTCGTACCTTTGTTAAAGCCTTGCTAAATCAAATGCTTATCTAACCTCACATACCATGCTCTAGGAGTTTTCTTCAAACCATATAAAGCTTTCTTCAATCTACCACCATATATGGTCGATCTGTTAACTGAAATCCTTTCATTTGTTCCATATAAACTTCCTCTTCTAGTTCACCATTCAAAAATGTTGACTTGGCATCCATCTGATAGACCTTAAAGTCTTTATGAGCGAAAAATGCCAAGAACATCCTTATAGCTTCCATTCTTTCTACCAGAGCAAAAGTTCCTGAAAATATATACCTTCTACCTATGAGTAGCCTTTACACACAAGCCTCACTTTGTTTCTGACAGCTTCTCCATTCTCATTCAACTTATTTTTGAAAACCCATTTTGATCCAATGATGTTTTGTCTGCCAATCTTGGGACCAATTCCCAAGTTTGATTCTTCTCAATCTGCATAATTTCTTTCATAGCTTCCTTCCAATGTTCATCTTTATAAACTTCACCTACATCCTTTGGTTCAATCTCATAAAATAGACATAAATTTACTTCAGCGACAACTCTTCTTCTGGTTAACACACCTTTTGTCTTGTCTCCAATAATCTCTCTTTCTGAATGATTCTTCTATACATATTTCGGTATCTTAGGGGACATCACCGAAGCATCTTTTTTTGTTTCATTATGTTCATCCTGCTTCCCTTGCTCATCTTTTTCCTATTCTTCCACAAATTCTTCTATTCTTACACAATCATGCTCATCAGATACATTTCTGTCAATATCAATAGGATTTTTCATTGTCTCATCAACCTTCACATTCAAGCTCTCTACAATCTTTCTCAGTCTTTTATTGAAACATATGTATGTCTTGCTATTAGTAGAATATCCAAGAAAAATTCCTTCATCACTTCTTGCATTAAACTTACCCAAAGTTTTCTCATCTTTTCTGATATAGCATTTGCTTCCAAAAACTTTGAAATATTTAACAGTAGGAATTCTTCCATACCATAGCTCATAGGGAGTCTTTGTAGTGTTTTATCTTACTTGAACTTGATTGAATACATAAACAACAGTATGAATAGCTTATTTCCAATAAACTTCTAGTAAACCAGCCTCAGTAATCATTGATCTAGCAGCATCTTGAACTGTTTTGTTTTTCCTTTCAACAACTCCATTTTGCTGAGGAGTTTTTGGGGTAGATAACTATCTCTTTATTCCATGCACTTCACAAAATATTTTAAACCCATGGGAGTTGAATTCTCCACCTCTGTCAGATCTTTAAAAAATTCTTTAAATTCACTTCATTTTCAACCATAGCATTGAATGCCTTGAATCTATCAATGCATCTGATTTCTCTCTAAGAAATGTAACCCATGTATATCTAGAATAATCATCAATTAAAAGCATAAAGTACCTTTCACCAAGTAGAATTCTTCCTCTCATAGGACTAGACAAAGATCTGTATCAACTAAATCCAGTAGTCTGGTAGTGGACTATTCCTTCGATCTCTAATAATTTCTCACTTGCTTTCCAAACTGATAATTCTTGCAAATAGCATTAACAAGCTTTGTAATTCTCGGTAAATCTCTCATGGCCTGAACAACACTGATCCTTGCCAAGTTATCAAAATTCATGTGACACATTCTCATATGCTATAACCAACTATCATTAATCTGATTCATAAAACATTATCCATTAGCACCCTTAAGTTGATAGATATTCCCTTCAGATTTATTTCCTATAGCAATTAATGTTTTGTATCCTTTCTAGATCTCACATCTCTCATCCTTAAACACAAGATCATATCCATTTTTGCACATCTGACCAACACTCAACAAATTATGCCTTAAACCCTTAACATAGTAGATATCATCAGTATGATGTTTTCCATCAAAACTTACTGAACATGTCCCACAGATTTTAGCACCAGTATCATCTCCAAACATAACCAAGCTTCCATCATATTTTTCAAGCTTAACAGACTTACTCTTATCACCAATCATATGATGTGAAAAACCACTATCAACTACCCATAAATTCTTTTATTGTTTAGCATGTAGGGCAAAGATAACCATACCTTCATTTTTCTCCTTCTCTAGAGGATTTTCTTTTACCTGTCTTAAATAATTAGTAGAAGTAGGTTCATTCTTAATCGCCAAGAACAAGCATTCATAGTCATCAGGATATTCATATTTTGAATCCTCATCAAATATACTAGCATTCTCATTCACATAATAAGCTCTATTAATCTTCTTCCCTTTCTTTTCTTTCTCATATCTTTGTTTATTTCTTTTAGCTCTTTCCGAACACTTCGCAACATAATGACCTATTTCAACACAACTAAAACATTTAAAGGGAAACTTACCTTCATACTTACCGGAGCCTTTCCTCATTCTTCTTACAAAGTTGGCTTCTATTTCATCAAAGTTTTTTTCATCCAAATCTTCAGCTTTTGTAGCTTTAAAAGCAGTCTCTAATTTGCACCCATTCCTTAGACTCAGCTTCCTCATCTCATAAGATATCAAAAATACCAATAGCAGATCCTTAGTGTAGGTCTTATAAACTATAGTCTGCTCAATAGCACTCACTTTCTCACTATAAGCATTAGGAAGAGTTTTGAGAATATTCTTTACAATCCTGTCTTCATCTATAGTAGCACCAAGTCCTCTCATTTCGGCCACTATCTCATCCAATCTATGTACATAAGCTTTAATATTCTCATCTTCAGACATATGTAGAAGATCAAACTGTGTTTCCAAGTTTTGTAATTTTGCTTCTTTGACTCTTTCATCGCCATCATGCACTCTTTCCAAAGCATCCTAGACTTCCTTAGCCATTTTCAAATTATGAACCTTAATCAACTCATAATGTACCAGACTATTCTTCAAGATGAACTTCACCTTATTGTTCGCTTCATGTGCTTTGATCTCTTCAGGTGTACTCAAACCATTAGCAGGAGTGTAAGGATTTTTGTAAGTTTTCTCCACATCATATCCGCAATACTTCAGATATTCTTCCATTAATACTTTGCAAATACCATAGTTAGCTCCATCAAACCTCAGATAATCAAAAACCATTTTTCCAACCATCTAAGACCTTCCTCAAGCAATTAAGCTCTTCACCAAGGAACCTTGCGCTCTGATATCAATTGTTGAATAGGACAACTGAGAAGGGGGGTGAATCAATTTTCACAAAATTAAACATTTAATTCAATCACCAAAACTAATACTCAATACTGCTTAAATAATTAATCATCAAATGCCAATGCAGAAACTCAAATCCAACACAATAACACAGTAACACCAGATATACATGGAAAACGCAATGAGGGAAAAACCATGGTGAGGATTAACTCACACTATAGAGAATATCAAAACCGATTACAAAAAGGCTCACTACCTGAAATAAGGACTCACTATCTAGAAAAAGGACTCACTATCCAGAACAAGGACTCACTGTCCAACAGGGCTACAACCTAAAGGGCTCACTGCCACAGAGATACAAAGAAGACAAAGAAGACTTGTTACAGAGAGACTACAATCCAATGCAACAAAGGATTCCACCATAGTCACTCGATCAACTTGCATAAATGATAGAGTTTTCCTTCTACTCACTACATCCGGAAACTCAGCATTAAGCTTCACACTGATCTCCCACACTCTCAACACACACTCTTACTGAATAGAATCAATCTCGCACAAAACTACACTTTCTCTTTTCTCTTACCGTGCTTCTTCTTCACTCTTGTATATTTTCCATTACTAACTCATCTTGTATTTATACCATCTTCAACTTTGAATATATCCAAAGTCGGCTATCCAAATCCAAATTCAAATTCAAGTTAAGTCGGCGCCAAAACATCCTAGGGTGGAATTAGAATGAGAGTGGCCCAAACACACACTTCATAGGGACCCAAATAGATCCAACACACTTCATCATTCTCAAAAGTAGTATTTCACACAAGGTCGGCCACACCAGTGTAAAACATAGAACCATTAAGCATGAACTTTCCAAATGTCAAAATTAACTTCAATACAATCAGGGCAACTCAACTTTAGAACCATACGTCATAAGAATTCATCAAAGAGAAATCCAAACCAACGCCATTTCTCCCAGACTTCAATCAGAATCAAAGAGAACCACAGTTCACAACTGGTGAACACAACTTGCACTGTACCACAAACCAACAACCAAGAATCTGAATATAGCACCTTCTCACAACCATGAACAACATATCTGAACCGCACAACCATAGGAGAAAATTTGGACCAAAAACTAGAGCAACCACAAAACACCTGCAGCATATCTTTATTACAATTTTCTCAATATCCTCGACATATACAACCAACAGCAACTAGTAGATAACTAGGTGACCAGTTGACATCAATGACAACACCTTCAATATTTCCATTCTTGCAACGCATATGTCTTGTAGAGCATAGTTCTTCGATTTTCCATGTTGAATGTTTGATATCCTTCGGTTTAGATTTTGGATTTGTAAGTTTACGTCATCACTTGGTGTGTTCGTTTGATGAGGAGGGATGTTATAACCTTTCTTCCCTACAATTTTTTGTGCATTGTATTGTGTGGTTTGTATATATGAGGTCCCTTGGGCCATGTTGTGAGTGTAGGATGATGGGTTGGTTCCTTGAGGACTGATGTGAGTGTTTTGTGGATTGATGGTATGATGTTGTTGTGATGTGTAAGTTTGAGGTTGTTGAGGTGTGATGTGTTTTTGAGGTGGGTAGGTTTGATATTGTGATGGAGGTTGTTGTCCACCAATGTTGTGTTGTGGAGGATTGGGTTCTTGATTTTGTAGGTGTGCACTTTGTTGTGGTTGAACATACATTTGAGAATTGATGTTTTGTGGTGGTTGAATGTGTGTTTGGTGTTGAGGATTTTTGGTAGATGATGATCCATTTGGTATTGCGTGTTAGGATCATAGTATTTTTGTTGATGCATGTATTGAGTTTGATATTGAGCATTTCCTTGGTACATGCTTTGATCTTGTAGATTATTGGTTTGTGGTGGTTTTTGATATAGGGTGGATTGTTTTTCTGATATATGTATTGTCCTTGAGGTGGGTTGTTAGCATGTAGTTGTGGTTGCAAAGGGTTTCCTTGTTGGTTCACTACATGTTGTTATGGTCTTGGTGGAGGATTTCCCATGTTTTGCATATTAACACTAGGACCTTGTTGTTGGGTGTCCCAAGAAGTCTCATATTGGTTCCTAGATATGTTGGGTCCCACTATATTAGTTTCCATATTGTTTGATGGCATGTTTTGACTTGTCAATAGATTTGGATTTTCTTGAATATGTTGAGCAACCATAGCTTGTTCAACTTGTGAGGGATGTCTATACAATGGATTATCCACATGTTGTGGGAAAGATTGATCCTTGTTAGGTGCTTTTGAGAACAAAGGCATGGTATCTTGGGATCCACTGTTGGTTTAAGTATTTGTCTCACCACTGATTGGTCTCCCAAAGGAATGAGTGTGGGATCCTTAAGAATTTCAACGTTAAAGTCTATAGGTAACTTGGCACCGTTTTGTGCTAGTTTGAGGAAATATGTATTTGGGTCCTTCCCAATCATTTTGTCCATTAGTTTTTGCATTTTGGGATCTTGAGCGTGCTCTAAGAGTACTTCATCATTGATTTTCGCATCACTATTATACTCTATGATCATATCTATAGGATTAAGAGGTTGATTTTGTTGCCTAGTAAATATATCTTGATGTTTAAGGTGTATTTTTGCATCACTAGGTGGCGGATTTGGTTGAGCTTTAAATGTTGGTTGTCCTTAAGGAGTTGAGAGCATATTTGGATCATAACCCCATGGTTGAGATTCCTCATTGGTAGTATTGGTTTTTGGTGCACTAGAACTGCTTTTGTTGGCTTCCATTTTCCTTTTATGTTAGGATCTTCTTGTAGTCATAAACAAACTCAAAAGACCTTGGTGAGTTTGAGATGACCAGTTATGTAAATGGGATAGTGTTTTGATTTGAGATTTTGTTTGGTAAAATGACATACAAAGGGGATGTTCGAAAACCTATTAGACAAAGGGTGTTGATTGTTTGATATGAATTGATGTTGATGTTGAGATAGTTGGACGATCAAGTTTGATGTTGGAATCTTGGATATTTAAGGATGATGATATTTTTCTACTCAACCCTATGATGAGGAGATGAGTCGATTTTGGATGTTGTTTGATAAATGACACTATGATGTTGGATGCTCAAACCCTAGGATAAGAGTATGAGTGAATGTTTTGATGTTTTTATTTGATGCTAGTCTAGAACACAAGATGCACAAGGCTCAAATTGATGTTTTGATATCTCTTAGAGGATATGGTGATTGCTTTACTTGAACTAACTATGAGGTGTCAAGTAAAGATTGTTGTAAAACAATAGCAAGATGATGGTTTGATCTGTTGCGTTCAATACGTTTCCAAGACTAGGTTGATGTTTGGTTGTTGATGGTGATGTTGATAGGATATGGTGCAAGTTTGATTTTGATGTTGTGTCCAAAATATGATAGTTACGAACATTAGGTAAACCAAGTTCAGAGTGTAGGATGGTGATGTTGGATTGTGACTAACATGTCCAATGATGTTAGTGTTTTCTAACAACTGAGTAAGATATTAGGCCAATGTTTGAAACTTATTGCTGACAAATTCTGAGATGTGCCAGAAAATAGGACGATAGTAGCAAAAATTAGGACAATAGTGGTTTTGTTTAAGAACGGCCACGATAATCCAGAGTGATCTCTGTGTAATTCAGTGATTGGTGAAACAAATTCGACAATAACGTTCTTTTGCACAACAGTGATCAGAATTTAGGACGACTATGGTAGGATTTTGGAACAAAAACAGTAAAATTGACAATAGCGGCTCTGTTTTGATAGTGTTCAGTTTTGTTTGACAGTTTTGGATAAGTTCGCCAATTTTGATGTTTGAAGTCTGATGTTTTTGAGATGTGTTAGATAGTAAGTGATGCATACAACAAACAAGAATATCGCAATAACTGACTCAATGGTAAAGGGGGATATTTTTTGGTCCTTCCATTAAGATCCACTTGGTATAGCTCAAAGAATTTCAGTCAAAATACCATAAGGAGTAAAGGTACATTCTCTATAGGCTTACCTCACCCTTGAAGGAGTGATTTTAAATCTGTCTTTATAGAGGGGTCAAATAGGATATATCACGGAAATGTACAGTCTTGATACTCTTGGCTTTGTAAAAGAGAATTAGCTCTTAAGACTTATGTGTTAACTATGGATTGGACGTGGTAAGTAATTTCTGGGAACAGTGTTATTCCCATGCACTACTTTGAAGAATGTTTCGGAAAGACTTGGATGGGCTTCTAAAACAAAGGTGTGTAATGACAACCATGAACATAGCAACATATGCATCAAAATGTGAGACACTTAAGTCTCTAGCCTAGCCTGTGCAACCCATTACGTTCGCATGAGGACTATTGGTACATAATGGCATTCCCACCCAGATTCGTGTTACCTTCTTTCGATTTCACACACTTTAATATAGCCCACGGTAAACGTTCTTTTAGGTTTGCTTATGAGTTCTCCATTGCGGAACGTGTCTCATAGGCAGGCCCTTATCTAATAAAAGGGATGACCAACAAAAAATGCAAAGAGCCCAAAGTGTTTCCCGTCACTCAAGATTGTCAAAAAGGCAAAGGGGAGAGGATACACACTTGGCTTGACAATCACAGAAGACATGGTGGACAATTTAATGCAATTAGATTTTAAGCCCAAATGAGGTATTGTAGATAGAAATTTGTGCTTTAAAAGCACCAAATTCAAATATTAGAGACTTCAAACACTCATACAAATGTTGCAAACCAATTTGTTGTCATTGCAATTAGATTTTTAAGCCCAAATGAAATGTTTGTAGATAGTAATTCGTGTTTTTAAAGCTCCAAATTCAAATGTTTAAAGACTTAAAAACATCCATACAAATGTTGTAAACCAAATTTGTTATCATTGCAATTATATTTTTAAGCCCAAATGAAATGTTTGTAGATAGCAATTCATGTTTTTTAAAGCACCAAATTCAAATGTTTAAAGAATTAAAAACATCCATACAAATGTTGTAAACCAAATTTGTTGTCATTGCAATTAGATTTTTAAACCCAAATGAAATGTTTGTAGATAGCAACTCGTGTTATTTAAAGCACCAAATTCAAATGTTAGAGACTTGATAAATCCATACAAATGCTTGAAAATAAAATAATTTTGAAGGTTCTGCAAGTAAATGTGTTAGTAGTTTAAGCCTTTAAGAGTCTTGGACCATTTGTCAACCCTACAAGCAAACGATTAGTAATTCAATTAAAAACATGCCATCACCCTACAAGAGTTGCACCAACAACGTTAGATAATCTTCAAACACGCCGAATAGTAATTGTGTTAGGGTTAGGTAAACTGATAATCCAAAAAAAATTGACAAAAAAAAACATAGGAAACAGTATAATAGCAGCTCTTTTACCTGTGATAGCGGCTCTGTAACTGGTGCGATAGCGGTTTTGTTAGACGATAGCGGCTCTGTTCCTGACAATAGTGACTCTCCAACAACAATTAGTTAAATACTTGCCAACAAAATAGACAAAAAGACTAGTTTTGACAATAACGATCAATTTTTAGTATGACCGCAGTAGAGAAATGGTACGTTAACAACCTTCTTCCATACGATAGTGGCTTTTGTTCCTGCACAAAATGTCAGAAAAAATGAAAGAAGCTCTGTTCCTATAATGGCTTCCAAAAAATATGACAACCATGTTTGGATTTAAGACTATAGCGACCCAGTTTGAGAAAACGATTCTTGAAAACGACGACAACGACCCGGAACCTATAAGTGATCACAAAACTTGACGAAAACATTAGAGTTAAGGACCTAGGTCTCGTCGAGCGTGCCAAAATGTGTAAGGGGAATTTAATGGATCGAGATTAGTAACAATTGAAATCAAAACAAAAGATAAAACCCAACCTACTCATGAAATGCAATTGCCATAGCTATGAATTCAACAAACAAGGTTAAACAAAGAGAAACATAAATAAACTCAGACTACCCAATCTTACCATCCCATGTCAGAGTGTATTTGTGTTGATAATGGATGTCGGATTGCTCAACACAAAGCCTCCATGGTTTGCAAAAGCTTGATAACGATGATGATGATCTAAAAATGCAAGGGTGTTTGCTCAATTTGCTCAAGAATCACACTGACATGACCTTTCTACAAATTCTCTAGATGAATTATGGAAGAGATGAAGGTTGTTTTATAGATTTACAAGTTTCAAATGAAAGATCAGGATCAACGGTTGATGTCTATTGAGAGGAAATAGATTGATTAGTTAAGTAGCCTGATTAATCCAACTAAGGGAATTAATTGGATAATCAGTGGGATTGGAGTAATCGATGGAATTAGTGAACATGATTTATTCAATCAAAGTGTGTGAGGATGATTAATTAATTAATCTTGAGAGGAACGTGCAAAGATGTATTTGATTTAATAAATAAAAGTTTAATTATTAATAGACTATGTTGAGTGAATGTGGGGAAATCAAATAATTGATTTAATTATTTAATTTGGAAGAGGGAAAGTAAATTAATTAAATAATTAATGATAACTATTTAATTAAATTAAAAGAATAAGTAATGTTAAAAACATAATTAAATATATAATATTTATTTAATTAATCAAGAGGAATAAAGTTAAATCAGGTGATGACATAGTGAATTAATTAAACAATTCAATATTATTTAATTAATAGAGGAAAATAGGGTTAATGATGCAAATGATGTTAAAAAGGGGATTAATGATGTTAATGAAGTGAAATGAAATAATGATAATGAGAGTGATGTCAATAATGGAAAAATATGGTTCAGGATGTGTGATATGCATAAAGTCATTTTTACATGTCTACACTATCATATAACAAAACCATTCTCATAATTTCAATTCTAATAATATTATGATCATACCATGATTTTATTTCTTATTTTCTTGTTTGGTTGTATGCTACAATTAATTGGTTCTCACTTAACTTTCCCAATTCTAACTTCTTCTTTTTTTAAATCTTCATTCAAATATTGTGAATATTGTCAGTCTTGGATTAGGAACTATGTATTGTATTGACTATGTGTCATCCAACCCATATAGGAATTAAAATGGATAAAATTTTATTAGTCTTTATACATTGTGTAATAGACCAATAGTACCATAAGTATCTTCTAATCCCAATCAGATGTATCACCAACATAAATTTTGTAAGTACCTAAACCAAGATTTTGTTAAATGATTCCCTTGCTCCATTTGCTTAAGGGGTATGGCGTAATATTGCTATGATCATAAAAATATATAGAAGTTACTTGATTGTCCTATTGACAAAATTATTTATTTGGTCACTTGTTATGTTCAAGGGCTATTTAAACCATGTAATAATGTCCTCATCTATAAACATAGCTATGGTTTGTGTGGTACAATCCTTCGTTGGTTCTACTTTCTCCCGCCTAATAAGATATTCAATACTAGTTATAGTAAAGTGTGCATGTGTGTCCCAAGTAGGAGGATTGATTGGACCTATGAAATTAATAGCCCATTTCTCAAATAATTCCATAACCAATACTTGTTGTGATGGCATTTTTGGTAAGATAAAGCCAAGCTTACAATAAGCCAAATCTATTGCAAAGGAAATGTTTCATACTCAACTAACTACTAGCACATCCAAAAGACATAACAAGTACACAAGACATGCGCTTTTATATCTATAGGACTCAAGTTTGAAATTTTTGGTTAATGGTGGTCTATCCCCATTCCACGTGTTTATTAGAGGGGGCAACAGGGAGAGATTGGTAAAATTACACTTTGGGTATGGGTGCATTTTGCTTAAATCCATATAGGCAAAGGTGGCAAAGGTGATTATGAGGTACATCTTCTTGGAAGGGAGGTACAAGTCAATTACGATTATCACTTTGTTTTATTGAATCATTTTCATCATAGAATGTAAATTTTGTTTCCTTTTAATTTGTTGATGTCTATGGAAAATTCTATTAAGGATAGTAGTAAGGCATCGGATATGATGTCAATACACCAAAGTCTTATGCTATTATTGGTCAACTATATGAAGGATAATACCCCTAGCAAAGTGGCAATAAACCACTCTAAGAAGAAAAATATTCATGTTAAGAAAGATTTTGCTAACATTTTCTCCTTTGAGTCTTTGAAGGAGGGCATCACTGCTGGGGGAGGAAGGTGATGATGTAGGGGACTCTAAACAAGAATCTAAGTCTTGGAAGGGGGGTACTATTGGTGGGGGGGAGCAAGGTGATAATGCCTTTAATGGAGGTACAATATGTACTAATATGATGATGAATATAATTAATTTTATATGTTCTATTCTACCACAACCTTCTAGGGAGGTACTGTTTGTACTAATATGATATGTAGTATACATGCCTTTAAGGCATTATGTGCAGAAATGAAATGAAATGAACTATTTTAATAATGTCCACAAGGCCACAGCAGCCTATGGGACCTTGGAACAGCACAAGATAGCAAGCGAAAAGAAAAGACCCTAAACAATTTGGGATCTTCACTCGAGGTCTACCCTACGACAGTGAATTTTGATGATGTAGTTTGTCGATTTGACCAACCTTTCCTCTTCAAACAAGGTATTTAAGTTATCGACTTGTAAGGTGTCCTCATAACTGGCCCGAATATCTTTATACGCTGAGCACTCCATAACAAAGTGTCATTATGTGTCCACCAATCCCATGTCGCAAAATCGACATATTCTTTTGTCCCACTCTTCTTTAGGAATCATCCATCTGCTCGTCTCACATCTAAGACGATGTGAGCTAGTATGAAGCTGAGCTATCAACATCTTTACTCTCCATTTAATATTTGCTCCTATATAGGCCTTTTCTTCTTGGTCCCCATTGGGATTAAATTCTTTGATATAGTAAATCTTTTTTTTGCCCTGATTGTTTTGTCCACGTAGCATCTTTGAATTTTTGCTTCACATTTTTTTTTATTTCTTCGTTTGTACTTGGACAATCATGCATATTTACACCCCACTTTTCCATCCATTTTTTGTTTTGTTTCATCCATGTATTCTTTCTTCTATCCAACTCCTCTTCTACAATTAGCTTAGGCCACCAATGGTTCTCCATTTTTTGGACCTTTTGTAGGTAACTTAGTAACTGAATTATCGCTAAAGCTTCCAAGGGGAAGGTGTCTATCTCCGCCAATAAAATCTCATAAGGTATTGCATTTTTGAGTTTAAGGCTACTAACAATTAGATGCTTTTGAATTCTTTCCACTTGCCTCCATTTCTGATCTGACATGTTGCTGCCCCAAATTTCACACCCATATAGAACTACTGGGGTCACAAATAAGCCAAACAACATTCTCTTGGTTTTCCAATCCCATAATTCAGCATTTCTACACCTATTCTGTAGAGAGTAAAGGGTTTTCCAACCCCCTTGGATTCTTTTTGCTCTTCAAGTTTCCCAACTGAGTCTATAGTGAAAATCCAACCCAAGGTATTTGTATTCATCCACAATTTCCAACGATTTGCCTTCAAAGATAAAGTTAATTTGTTGTTTTTTCCTTCGCAGAGAGAAGATCATTATTTTAGTTTTACTAGTATTCACTTGCATCCAAACTTCCTTACAAAAGGATTCAAGAGCTTTCAAATGTTTTCTTAGCTCATGTGTTGTTTTAGCAATTAGAATGAGATCATCGACATACAAGAGCAATTTTATTACATATTTGGTCAGTTGAATGCCTTCCCCACCAACTTTGCCTATCCACTCTTCCAATTTGTCGATGTAAATCCCAAATAACGTTGGGGAAAGCGGGCAGCCTTGCTTGACTCCAATATCGCTGCCAAAGCATTCGGACATAACTTCGTTGGTTCTGATTTTAGCTCTGACCCGCTCATACAGCCTATGAATAGCCGCTCTAAGCACCTTTGGCACTCCCAATTTTTCCATTCTATTCCACAACTTGTCCCGTGACACTATGTCAAAGGCATTTTTAAAGTCTACAAAGCAGCAAAAGGCCTCCTCCCCTTGAACGTTCCATATTTTTTCAATCAAAAATCTGAGAGTAATATTGTGATCAATAGTGGAATTTTCGGTCTAAAACCAGTCTGACCCTCTGCTCTTTTGCCCTCTTCCTCAACCTAACTACTAATTCTACACTCAATCATGCTTCCAACAAGTTTTCCAAGAAGTGGATTAATCATAATAGTGCGATAGTTTGACGAGTTATTGGTGTCCTGTTGATGAGTGTTTTGTGACACACCCAACACTTTTAGAATAAAAAGAATGCCCAAAGGCAGCTCTATCCTCTCTTGAAAAATTACCTCTTATGCTAAGATTGTCAGAAAGGTCATACGGTAATTCCAATGTTCCGGTTTGGGGGATGGACAAGCTCAATGGATGATGTGATATGCTGGTTTCACAAAGGGACCTTGAAATGAGGAACTTACTCAAAGTAGGGAGTTGGATTGATGTAACGTTGAACGCTCTTATGTTTTTTGGAATTTTCAGTTTAGGATAAAAATAAATAAAAAGGGAATGGGGGGTAAAGGAACTAGATTTACGCAGAACTAAACCTATGAACTTCGGAGACAAATGCTGGATAATGGAATTTAAACCAATCTTTGCTTCGCCAAGCACGGCACTACAACTAGACAAAGACGGTGCAATCTTCAAGGGTTTGCGAAAGATATCCTATTACACTATATCACCATCAATTCGACCAATGCATATAGATAATAGAATTCAATTTAAGCAGTTTTAATGTTCAGACTAACCTTACACATCAAATTGAAAATCATCCAATTGAAAAAGGTATGAACTAATTCCACTTTTCCAACACTATCAATCTTTCATTCATCTAAATACTTGAAAACAAATTTACTCTATTTTGAAGAAATCAATGAAACCATGCGGGCTCATAGAAATAATAAATGCTCAACTCTGAATCCACTTATTATTTAAACAGCAATATTGCAACAATCTCATCAGTCTCTCCCTGAATAAATGAAATGAATGGGGTTTATATAGGCACCCCAATTACAAAGCAACGGCCAAGATTAAATTTGAAATCAACGGCCAAGATCAAATTTGACAAACCCTAACCCTAAAAGCATAACAAACTCAAAGACACATGGCACAAGCAGAACACGCCATTTGGAGCATGGCAAATGATGACACCTTGCACTTCATTCGAGCAAGTAGGAATCCAGAATGCAATTCCCTTTGGATCGCTCCCTAGCTGCAAATGCAAGAAATTTGGCTAACACAGAATCAAGTTCCTCCATCGAGATATTCGGCACAGAATCCAGTTGTATTCCAATCACGTCCAAGGTCTCCAGGCACTGAGTAAAAGTTCCTTCCCATCTAGCCTCCTGCTTCTGAAAGTTCTCCATGAAGGTCAAAAGGGAAGACATATCATCAAGCTGATTCTCTGTAATAATCTGCACTTCCTTGAAGTAAATGCTCATCACACTTTTCTTCAATCCTTCTAAATCTAAGCCATTCGTATCATGATGTTCTTGTCCTGTTAATCCTTCAAGAGAAGTGAGGATTTTGAACTGAATTTTCTCAATCGTGCTCCGTATAGCAGCACATTCTTCCTTTATTCCATCATATGTCTTCTTTTTGGCCAATAAGGAATAATACCACCTGCTGAAATCATACGAGGCTCCTTCTTCGACAACACCTTCCTGGATCAAAATTTGCAAGGAAACTTCTTTTAGAACCCTCAAACGAGGTATCACTTTGTCCTGTACATACTGGAAATCTTCCCAATGGTCCTCAACTTGACTAACTTCAGTTATCAGCAATGCAGATCTGTCATAAGTTTGGGCGCACTTCTCCAAGAATTGCTCCATTTGTTTTGAAATATTGGTAACCCAACTCTTGGTAGCTTGACTCGTAATCCTCATAGCCTCAAGGACATCAACGGACTCCGGAGTAAGAGATGACGGTGGAATAAAGGCTGCATTTTCCTGACGCAAAGGGGCTGTTAGCTGCTGAATGAACTCTATCAGCCTTAGATTTTCTAACTCCAACCTTTCCTTCTTCTCTTCTGTTTTATCAAACTTCTCCCTGATGGCTTTGGAAGTGTCTGCCAACTCATGAAAATCCTGATCTATTGTCGTTGGGCCAATGTCCAACGTTGTAACTTCATAATCCATAGGAGCAATCTGATCTCTTGGCTTATCAATCTTCGGGACTGCCACCTGTAAGATCCTGGATCCTATATCGTTCCTGGTGATCTGAGAATACTTTTTAGGCTTTTTAGGCGTTTTAGCCTTGCCAATTCTTTCTAGGAAGTCCTGTATGCTCTCAACTGGTTGAACTTCATCCAGTGGTCTGGACTTCTTCTTCAAACTTTCAGTTAGCCAATCCGGGATTGTGGATAATTCCATTCCATCCTCTAACTGAACATCATCATTAATTCCTTTAAGAGCAGAAATTACCTCATCTCCTAGTTCTTCACTGTCCTCAAGGATCTCAGTATCTCCTGCACCTTCAATCATTAAAGTATCATCTCCTTCTAAACACTCCGTGGAGGCTTGATTTTGGAGAGAATCCACCTGTTCTAACTCTTGAAACTGAACTTCTTGCTCATAGCTCGGCTCGATATCAACAATGGATACATTTTCAACTGACAAAGTCCTCGAAGATGAGGGATTTTCAGTCACCTTCTGCTTCTTACTTTCCAATTCCTCATTAGCTGACTCCTTTTCCTCTAGTTGAAGGTTTCCACTTACTACCTTCCTCTTGCTAGGATATGGAGATTCATCCGGATTTTCGCCAATTGCTTCCTCCTGGCCATCCTTATTGTTCAATGTGGCGTAAGTAAGAGAAACTCCTTCCTTCCTCAACTTGCTGATCTGACCATCGACCCATTCCCTTGAGTAAGCAAAAATGTCCTTCATCAATGTGTTCAAATTGGCCATCTCAGGTTGTGTCCAGTTAGGCAATAAAATAGGCTTATCTTTTTCTTGTTCAAATTGAGGATGAATGTAGTCCCCGTTGTCTTTCACTTGGTCAGGTATAGGGAACAAATCGCACCTTTTCACAAGTTCAACTGGAATTCTTGACCAAGCCTTCTTCCTGACTCCATACTCGTCCATCAGGTTAGACCAGTAATCTTCGATCTGCATAACATGAAGGGACTTCTTCCCGTGCATCCTCAGGTATGGATCATAATCAGACCTTGGATTATAGGTGCTAAACTTGTAAAATTGCAACTCTACCCCTGCTGTTTTGGCTGACTGTAACGAAGGACAGACTTCTAGCATTTTTCCAATTGCAACCGGAAAATCCACTCTTTGTTTGTTCTTCTTCGCCTGAATGGAGTCTACACATGCTAGTTGCCTTGCCACCTCA
This sequence comes from Sequoia sempervirens, assembly GCA_007258455.2. Taxonomy (NCBI): domain Eukaryota; kingdom Viridiplantae; phylum Streptophyta; class Pinopsida; order Cupressales; family Cupressaceae; genus Sequoia; species Sequoia sempervirens. Next base: position 421,039,666 of record VDFB02058242.1, on the reverse strand, counting down.
AGCATAACAATTTTGTCTGTTGGGTATCGAGGAAGTCTGTACGGAGCATCAGAGAATCCATGAATTCTTATATAAGTAAATGTCGAAAACTGGATAGACCAAGACCCGAACTTGTCAAGCATTGCCATAGCTTCTTTAGATAGCCTTCTCTGTACTGTTCCTTGAAGAACTCGTGTGATGTACATAAGGAAGGCATCATTTGTTATCTTGAAATTGTCCCTGTAATGTAGCTGGAGCTGCGGGTAACATTCATATGATTTGAATTGATCTTTCCGAAGTCCCACTTCGCCTTTACAAATCAGTCCTCTATACTTAGTGAATCTTGCCAGAATGTAAACCACATAAGAACTCATGTAGAAGGTTTTAGTTTTTTCAAGGTTTCTCAACTGGAAATCGATGTTATCACTTATTAACTTGGCCCAATTTATAGCCTCCATTCCCAATACGATTTCCTCCACGTATGAAAACATCCACACCTCAAAAAAGGCTCCTTGAGACGTTCCCATAACTCTGTTCAGCATGTGAATCATATCACTATATTCTATCTTAAAGTCTGTGCAAATTAGTCTCTTTGGCAACTTGGAACGATGCCTTTTGGGTTCTTTAATCCAGTTGGAATTGATGATGTCCAAACAGGATTCCTTGGCTTGATCGAACATGGCCTGTGATTCTTGCTGAGTCCTGTTCAACATTTTCCGGCGATGGGGAATACCAAATACCTCCCTGACTGAATCCTCTGTGAAATAGGCCAAGGTGATTCCATTGGGCGTTTTAATTGATCTTGTTTGAGGATTGTACCTTCTGGCGCATTCAACCATTAACTCACTGCACTGAACTGCAGGCGGAAATCCTGCTGCTTGATGAAGTCCAGACTTAACAATATTTGAGGCGATAGGTGTAGGCATTTCGTTTCCTGTGCCAAACATCCTTCTCTTGTGCTGAATCGCATTAAATTGTTCAAAGTTTGTATCTGTCACTTTTCTCCACTTCGAGGACAACTGGGATTCTGGATAAAATTCCTTCAGGACTTCCTTGACTTGAGCTTTTCTGACTCCACCTCCCACATTCTTTGGAGAAGACATTACGCCTGTAAGAAACTCGAAGTTAGAGAATTTTTTAATAAATTTGCAAAAAGGCGATTTCTTGGCTGGAGAAATTTTAAAAAATTAATTAAAAATCCAGAACTTGATTAAAGGATGCATAAAGAATAAATTCTTAAATGAAATCGATTTTCCTTTATTATTTTCAAAAGCATTCATGGAATTTTAAATAATCTTCTGGATTTTTAAAGGTTTATACTGAAGTTTTCTCCAATCTTTAATGAAAAATCCAATTCCCTTCTCAAAATCGCCAAAGATAACCTGCAGTTGTTTGAAGAAAATCCAGAAAGGAGGAGAAAAAATTCAATTCAGTGTTCTGGAACTCAAGAAAAAATCCACTTGCAGCTGAAAAAGACGTCTTTTCTTGGGAGAGCTCTGCCTGTGAAGAAAGTCGACTTTGTAAATAATAAAATAATGAGCTCACTAGATTGTCTTTTATAATAAAAACCTTCCCAAATTGTTTTAGGTCGATTTCTTTCTCTCATTGGTTGTATTTTGATTTAAAAACGAAAAAGCAATCTTATCCTGATCTTTGACTTTTCAAACAAGGCGTCCCTTTTGGCTTGGTGATTAAGTTTTAAAATAAAACTTAAGTTTTTCTCTTATTTTTGCCTTTAGCAAAATTCGACCTTCAATTGGACTTCTTGACTTTTCAACTGGAATTTTAACTTCTCAAAGTGACTTTGCCTTAGAAAAAATTCGATTCTACCTTGAGAAAATTCGACTTCCAACTGGATTTTTCACTTCCCAACTGGAATTTTCACTTCACTCAATTTCCTGAAGTCCAGTTCAATAATTTTGATGCCTTAGTCGATTTCTTACTTTGTCCAACTGGAATTTTCACTTTGTCCAACTGGATTTTCTTGAAGAATGCGAATTTCCTCAAATGAATTTTACTTGGATTTTCCCTTTGATCACTGGATTTTCGAACTGGATTTTCTAAAGTTTCAACTGGATTTTTAACTTCTCAAGGGCGTACCTCTTCCAGACTTAGGCGAATTTCACCATGAACTGCCTGCTTTTTAGTTGATTTTTCAGTGATTTTCTCATGATGGCGCGATTTTATCCAGTTGATTTTTTGACTTTGCATGCGCCTTTTCTCTGCTTTTCTCATCTTGCATGCGCCTTTCTCTGCTTTGCATGCGCTTTTTCTCTGCTTTTCTCATGATTTTTCGATTTTTTGCTTGCTTTTTAGTTCCAAAAATAGAAACTTTTGACTCAAATGCTAATGACACCCTGTACTTTCTAAAAATAGAAAAAAGCAAAAAGCAACTTTCTAAAAATAGTAAATTCCAGATTGGGCCAGAAATGCCAAAAACGAAAAAAGCAAAAAAGCAAAAAAAGCAGAATCCCTAAAAAATAGGAAGTGTCAGAATTGGGCGAAAGCACAGGCGATCCTCGCCTGCGAGGCCTTCTAAGCACTTCCATGACGTTTACGTTCAGTTTCGGGCTAAAACACCCAACTTGGCTCGGATGATGACTCCAGACCTTGACATGAAATTCCCAGATATCAGAGACTATGAGATTGCTACTCAACGCTAAACCCTAAGAGCAAACCAGTGAGGGTCCCCATTTGCAATGGGGCGATGTGTGAAAAAGGTCGCAACATCTGGCGACTCCACGTGAGGAATGTTTCAGAACATTCCTAAGATAAAGACCTATTCTGAATCCAGAATCTCCGATTTAAATCACACTAACTTATCCTTAGGTTAAAATTTGTACTCAGAAAGAAGAGGAATTCTAAATTGGATTGAGACACCTTTTCCCTTAATCACAAGTGGGTGCAAATGCATTCATTTCCGTCTCGTAAAACCAATATGACTCTTTGGTTCCATCATGGCTATTTGTGTATTTTGTCTCAACTCCAAAAGCATCCTTGGATAGAGCCTCGCTGCCAGCGAGCGTCTATAGCCCCGGCGAGGTTATCTTCTATAATCTCACGGAGATTGCTCTACTTCCGGCGATTTATCATTGTTTTGATTCTTTTGTACACCTGTAGAGATGTCCGCACACCCAAAAGCCAAGTATTTCATTCTTTTCTTTTGGTTCTCTTTCTCTTTTCTCTTTGATATTCTTGATATTTTGCATATTTCCACACTTTGGCTTGTAAGCATTGAAGCTCACCTGGGTTTGAGCATTATAGTGGCGCTGAAGCGAGACTTTTGATTACTTTTAGTTTAGCCAGTGACTTCGCCTAGGAGACCATAATGATTCATAGATTTTGATTAAGTGTGTAAAATATGATGATTGTAAGATTCAGTGTCAAAACACAATAGAGGATTCCCTTCTAGCCAAGTACAAGTCCTAACCTAGAGTTAAATTAGAGAATTCAATCTCGGATTCCGGGATCCTTAACCAATATTTATCAAAGGAATAATCCATTCATTACTTTGCAGAATAAGACCAGTGTGTGCCTAAATCTTTACCACCTTTTGCAGATGTGGATCCTCATTTATTCAAAACAAACCCGAAGCAACAAACGAAAGCAAACAAAGCAAACTAATCTAAGAAAACAAAACAACTAAACTAACGCACACCAAAGCAAGGGAAACTAAACTAAAACAAAAACCAACCCGAAAGAAACTAGACTAATTATGTACAAGGGCAAGACTCGTGAGGAGTCTAAGACTGGAAATAGTGTTTGAGGAATCTCCCATTGACGGGCAATGGAACATCCTCTCCGGTTAACGTCTTCAGTCTAAATGCATTGTCTCCGAGAATCTTCGAAATCTGATAGGGACCCATCCACAGATTGTCAAACTTTTCGTGGTCTCCTTTTCGCTCATGTGCTTTGTCCCAACATAGGACTAAGTCAGAAATTCTAAATGCTTTAATTCTGGCTCTTCGGTCAAACCATCTTTTCACAATTCCCTGATGTTTTGAAAAATTCTCTAGTGCCTGATCTCTTTTCTCTTCCAACAGTAACAGCTGAGACAATCTGGTTTTGACTCTGTCTTCTTGGTCCAGGCATTCTTGCATGAACTGTAATGTGGGAATCCTTAGTTGTATCGGGAATATGGGATCTTGTCCGTAAACGAGATGATATGGCGATGTACCTAAGGAACCTTTTATTCTCACTCTGTCCGCCCAGAGGGCGAATCTTAACTACGTATGCCAATCTCTCGGATTTTTGTCCAACAACTTCTTTATGACATTCAGCAAATTCTTATTAGTGGATTCGGCCAATCCATTTCCTTGGGGATAGTAATTCGAAGAAAATTTTAAATTCACCCCATATTCAAAAGCCCAGTTAGAAAATTTCAGAGAAGAAAATGCAGAACCATTATCACAAACTAGAGCATAAGGACAGCCAAACCTGGTGATAATGTTCTCCTCTAAGAACTTAATTACCGTGTCGGTCGTGCATAATTTCAGTGCTTGAGCTTCTAACCATCTGGTGCAATAGTCAGTCGCGGTTAGAATATACCTGTGTTGCGCAGATGAAGGTGGATCGATCATACCGATGAAGTCTAATCCCCACTTCGCAAAGGGTCGTACCTCGATCACTGGTTGGAGCGGCATGGCGGGGTTCTTCTCTCGAGTAGCAGTTATTTGGCATGTGTGGCAGGTTTTTACATGATCGTACACATCCTTGAAAACTGTTGGCCAATAATAGCCTGCCATTAGAACCTGGTGCGCTGTTGCTAGTGCTCCTCCATGGCCAGTTCCAAATCTGGAATGAAAATGTTCTATTATCTGCTTGGCTTCGTCTTTTCCCAAACACCTTAGGAAAATTCCTTCATGATTTCTTCTATACAGCACTGCTCCTTGCAACATATATCTTTGACTCTTCATTCTCAGAGCCCTCTTCTGTACTAGATTGAGATGATTGGGGCATTTGTGATTGAGCAAAAAATATGTGATATCATCATACCATTCATCTTGGGATACTTCCTATAATTCGTACACCTGGTGTACAATTTCTGGTCCTGTGGCAATTGTTTGTGTTAGAGCTTGACCGCGGACAATCTTCATGGGTTGAATTTCCACGTCATACTCTTGGATAATTGTGACCCATTTGCCCCTTCTCTCTCCTAATTCATTTTGCATGAGAAGAGTCTTGACAGTCACGTCTGGAACTATAGCAAAGACTTTACTTCTTAAAATGTAATGTCGAAATTTCTTTATCGCTCTGACCAAAGCATATGCTTGTTTTTCGACGTTTGGGTATCTCAGCTCTGCATCCTTAAAAGGTGCACTCATAAAGGCGATAGGATGTTCATCCTTCTCAACTGTCTTCTGTGTTAACATGGCGGCACTGGTATGTTCTGAGGCAAAAGAGTAAAGGTAAAAAGGTTTTGTGTAATCAGGACTCATCAAGACAGGAGCATCAACTATGACCTGCTTAATTTCTTCAAAGGCTTTCCGCGTTTGCTCCGTCCATTCTATCTTCGCATCCTTCTTGAGCATTTCGTTCAAGGGTCTGACTATCTTAGCAAACCCCGTGATGAACTTTCTCACAAAGTTAATCTTTCCGAAAAAAGATTTTAATTCTTTCTGGCTTATTGGCAGACCAATCCTTGAGATAGCCTCTACTCGATCTGGATCAATAAGAATACCCTTCTCCGTTATCACATGACCAAGCAATTTTCCCTCTGTTACCCCGAATATGCATTTCTTCGGGTTCAAGGATATCCCGTATCTTCTGCATCTCTGAAATATCCTTATCAAGTCTTTGGCGTGATTTTCTCTTTCCTTTGAAAACACAGTAAGGTCATCCATATAAACAATGATACATCTCCCTATGAGATCCTTGAACGCAATATCCATAGCTCTTTGAAAGGTGGCCCCGGCATTGATTAGACCGAACGGCATCCTCTTGTAAGCAAATGTACCCCATTTTGTTGTAAATGCCGTCTTAAGCCTATCTTCAGGTTCTACGAGGACTTGGTTGTAGCCAGAATATCCATCTAGAAACGACATCATCTGGGATCCGTTCACAACTTGAATGACTTCATCTAATGAGGGCAATGGATAATTATCCTTTTCCGAGGCCTTATTAAGATTCCGGAAGTCCACACACAGCCTTATCTCTCCGTTCTTCTTGCGGACGGGTACCAAATTGGCGACCCACGTCGAGTGTCGTACTGGGAAGATAATGCCTGCTGAAAGTAGCTTCTTAACTTCTTGAAGAATAAGGGGTTCCAGTAGAGGATTCACAGGCCTTTGGCGTTGCCTGAATGGTTTACTGCCTGGTCTGAGGGGAATAGTATGTGTAATAATTGAAGTGTCGTATGTTTTCAGGCCCTCATAATCCCAGGCAATAATATCTTTAAATTCTTTTAAACTTTTGACTATCTGTTCTTTTTCTTCACTCGTGCATACTTTGCCAATTAGGACATTTCTTACCTCCTTTTGTGTTCCGAGATTGACTGCTTCATGTT
>VDFB02058242.1:420891534-421033082 GCA_007258455.2 Sequoia sempervirens | reverse complement strand
CTGTCACTCTTTGCAATATAGTGGTTTGAGAACCGCTTGCAAAAATTCAACCCACAATGTGAAAATTTTGCTAGAAAATAAAATTGGGAACTTAAAACTACAAAAAAACTAGCTTAAGCAATCATTTTCAACAATAGTGAGCTTTTATAGGATGATAGCAACTCTTTAATATGATAGCGAGCTTGTTTTACTACAATAGAAACTAGTTTTTATGATAGCAGTCAAGTTCCTAAGTGGTTCAAATGTGCGACCATTTTCAACGACAGCGAACAAACAATAGTGACCACTATTTACTATAGCAGTCTAATTCCATGATAGTGTGAAGTTTGAACATAAGCAGTATTCTAACCTAGTACTATAGTGACCATATCACAACAATAGCGACCTTTCTATGAAATTACCACTATCGTCCTAGTTTGACTTTGGGCGTTAATTACGAAAGTATAAAATGATGAAAGCAAAAATGAAAAGTGTACATACCACAGTCCCTGCGCTGGCTAGCTGCTGGAACTGACATACTAGATTTACTCTATGTGGGGCACTTGGAATGTGAGCCATTGCAAATTGACAATCATAGAAGGAAATCTACAGAGAGCTAAAATTCAGAAAGGCTGAGAGTGCAAATGAGGCTAAATGAACCATAATTTCCTATTTTAACCCCTCAAATCTTAATTTTTAGCCCTAAAAACCCTCCTAGGTTAAATTTTGAGCACCCTAGATCACCCTAAACCTTAAACACGACCCCTAGGGCCTAATTTTTCATCCTCTACACATAAGAACTACTCTCGAACCTTGTCACGAGCCTGACTCAAAAAGTAATTTTTTCGGTCAACCTCTTTGTTAGTGTAATTAATTAATTAATTATTACACTAGCATAAGTTAACTTAGGTCTTGCATTATTTTGTCCTAGGTTGCATTTTTAGATAAATCATAAATAATGGGATAATTTCCCCTTTTCATGTGTAGGGATAAGATTCCTTCTAGAAGATGAGTTGTCCTTCTAGAACTTATCTCAATCTTTTATCATTTCCTAGGTAGGGTTCACATATTGTCACATGTAGTGTGATTTTTATAATTGGAAACATCTTATGCATTTTAGGTTATCTCTTTTTCCTATTTAATCAAGCACATGTTTTCTTGTAACATATCATATCATCATAATAGAATCTCTATTTTGCATTCCATTGTTGCAACACTTTCTGTGTGGTTGAATATATTTCCTGACAAAGGTCCTCCATTGAAGATTGCAGCTTCATCAGAGACACTGTGACTCCATCATCTCAACATGGTATCAGAGCTTTTTCCAATGAAACTTCAACTCAGGATCAAGAAAGTTGGTGTGCAAGATTCTTTGCAGGCTTGGAGTTTTTCTTACAGGCTAGTTGGTTCTACCCGGGAGCCAAGCTGATTTCTGGTGCACATCAGGCTCTCTTTGACCTTTCCATTGTGTCTAGAAGGCCTCAAAACCCTTAGATCACCTGCTCAATCATTAAAATCAGAGACATCAACCGAGAGCCATTGAGGTATCAATCTAGGGTTTGTATTATTTTGTATTATTCGTACAATTTTGCAGAAAAAAATCCCCCTTTTAGTCCTCCATCATGGAATTTTTTTTTTAGATACATTAGGCAGTTTTTATTTTATCATTCACACAAATTTTACTAAAGTTTAGGCAAAAATTAAATTTTTGTGGAAGCGACTGGCAATTTAATTAGCAGTCGGCAGGGATTATATTTTTGCGGCTATAGTGTTTTCGGGTTTTATTTATCACCCGTCGGCAAACTTTATCAGAATTTTATTTAAATTTTTGAATTGCAATTTTTTGCAATATTCAAAAATTTGCAGTCGACATCTATCGACCACCCACAAACATCGACCGGTTGCCTTTCGTCATCGACCATCAACCTTTCATCATCCGCCATCGACCCTGTCTCCATTCACCATCGCCATCACCAGAGTTCTTTCTTGGTGCATCCACTAACATCGGGCACCCACTGATCACTAAAGTCTTCAGCCCTAGCCTTGGTCACCTAGAGATCTGAGGGCTTCGCTAGTTCCCAATGACACCACCAACTTGTACCGGCTGCGCCACCACCAGTCCGCTCGCTCACCGCTCTGACGCCACTCGATCCGGGGGGTGCCTTTTTTTTTCCTTTGCTTAGCCCGCAGTCACATCAACGACCAAGGGATTATTTTTTTAGCCCCCGGGTGCTTTTTTTGCACCTGGTTAGCCTGAGTAGGTCAATTGTAGCAGTGATATTTCAGAGGCCGTATCTTTCGCATGCAATATAAAAATTTGGAAAATGATATACCGTTGGAAAGCTCTTGGAGTCTAATTTTCAATAGTGAACTCTATTTTTACAGATTCTAATATCATAAAAATTCTATCCAGTTGAAGTGAAAACCCTAATTTGGGCTTGGAAGGTGATATCTCTTGTTCAGTTTGTCAAATTTTTTCCATTCTCGCATCATCAGAGAGGTATTGCAGTCTATTTTTCATTAGTCCAACATTTCCTTTTAGAATCAGCTTCAGGTGAAGTGCCTTGGTTGTTTGTCACCATAAGTGTTTTTTGTCTTCACTTGAACATCCTATTTTTTTGAAGGGAGTTGTTTGTATCAAGGGGGCTTCATTTTAGTTGATCATTGATATATCATTAGATTCCAACATTTCCTTTTAGAGACTTTTTGTATTGTATAGTTGTTCTTTCTCTACTGGCAGATACATGATTTGAGATTCTCACACCCCACAATTATCATACATGGAAAGTCAGCATGCAGCGTCTCCTCTGGTCGAAGGGCCTATGGTCAACGTTGAATGAGAATCAACCACATTTGAGTAGAGAATATGAGAAATTTCAACATCAAATAAAGTGTGAGGAGGCTATGGGACTTATTGCTCTTCATGTCTCCAACTCCTTATTTTTCCATATTGAGGGGTGCAAAATTCCTAAGGAAGTTTGGGATAAACTCAAGGATTTGTTTGGTTCTGTCAGCAATGTTCGAGCTTTGCAGTTAGAGTCAGAACTTGCTTCACTCTCAGTTGATCAGTTTCCCTCCATCGAAGACTATTTGGTAAAATTCAAGTCTTTGAGGACACAACTATCAGGGTGTGCCAAAGATAAAACTGACAAGGAATGCATCTTCATGATTCCGTCCAAGTTAAAAGGTTCTTTTTCTTATTTTGCTACTTCCTTCTATTCTACAAGGGATGGCCTTGGAGACAGTTTTGTGATGCCTTCATTTGAGACTTTTTGTGAGTGGCTGACTAGAGAACAATCAAAACTCAATCAAGTTGATTCATCTTCAAAGTCTCATTCTCTTGTTGTAGCACCATCCAAAGGAAAAGGCAAGAACAAGGGAAAATCTAAGACAGGATCTTCTGAATCATCACAACAGAAGGAAGAAAAGCCTAAGAGGGAGAGGCCCAAGTGTAGTTTTTGTAATGGGCTTGGTCATAGTGAGGAGACATGTTTTAAGAGGGAGATACATGAGTTGAGATAGATTCTCAGAGATCATAACATCACTCTTCCTCCTTCTTCTGTCAAATCACCTCACTCTTCTTCTCATGAATAGTCTTCTTCAGGCATTGCAGGAATTGCCACAACTAAGAATCATGGCAAGGGAAATGCTTTGATCACTACTCTAGTTGATCGAAGGGAAGATTGGGTCATTGACTCAGGTGCTTCATGACATGTCACCTATTCTCAGGATCACATTCTTTGGGATTCCATGAGACCTTCAGAGTTTTATAGGATGTTCATTACAAATGTAGACATTGTTAATGTTGCTGCTATTTGTGATGTTGCTTTGAAGGGGGGATGGTTGTATGATGTTGCATATATTCCTCAAATGGCCCACAACCTTCTTTTAGTTTATCAACTTGCTTAGGAGGGTTTGAAAATTGAGTTCACATCAGATCTAGCTATCATCAGGGATTGGTTTGACACACTTGTTGCCTATGGAGAAGCAGATCATCACTTTAGGGTGTACAAGTTTACCAAGTTTTGGAATTGTGCTCAACCTGCTCTTGACTCTTTAAACTCTAGGGTAGGAAGCAGTTCTAATCCTCCTCGCCAGGGTTGTGGTGGTTGGCTTGATTTGGCTCTTCTCTCAGCCCCATCTTCTTCCTCATCTACCTCTCAGTTGAGATTTGTTTCAGCAGGGCAGGATTCACACACCTCTTCAGACTTGTGGCATCTGGATGGGTTTACATCAAGTCTTGCAGGCTTGGCTTCTCATTTCATCACAGGTTTTGAAGAAATCCTAGAGGGGACTACTCTCCTTTATGGGGGGAATATCTAGTCACCTATTTTTTTTCTTTTTGTATCTTTGTGATGGTTGTAGTCCTTGGGGGGATGATGTTGAGTCCTCCAATCATCTCTCTTCCATCATTTTTATTTTTTCATCTCCTTTTTGGAGAGGGGTTTTGTTCCCATTGGGTTTTCCCCTTTTCTCTAGTTGTGGGAGATTAGTTGCATCTTTATCATGTAAATGGGTACCTAACATGGTCTCGTTAACAGAACCCATCATCTTTGCATAATCATTGCATTTCCTCCCTAAGTTGCACTTATGGGGGGGTGTTAGTGTAATTATTTAATTATTACACTAGCATAAGTTTACTTAAGTCTTGCATTATTTAGTCCTAGGTTTCATTTTTAGATAAATCATAAATAATGGGATAATTTCCCCTTTTCATGTGTAGGGATAAGATTCCTTCTAGAAGATGAGTTGTCCTTCTAGAACTTATCTCAATCTTTTATCATTTCCTAGGTAGGGTTCACATGTTGCCACATGTAGTGTGATTTTTACACTTGGAAACATCTTATGCATTTTAGGTTCTCTCTTTTGCCTATTTAATCAGGCACATGTTTTCTTGTAACATATCATATCATCATAATAGAATCTCTATTTTGCATTCCATTGTTGAAACACTTTCTATGTGGTTGAATATCTTTGCTAGCAAAGGTCCTCCATTGAAGACTACAACTTCATCAGGGACACTGTGACTCCATCATCTCAACTCTTTAGGGTGCAGCCCAACGTCTTATCATTTTTCCATTGATTGTTGGGGCATAGTGGGGAAACACTAGATTTTCTTTCTTTCTTGATCTATGTTGATGCCTAAAATTGTCAAGCAATAGCCTTATGGGAAACTCAGTTAATGTGGGGACCAATTGCGCTAAATTGAGTGACCTATGGGTTTTTAAAGAAGTTGACTTCTTTTGTATTTGGAGTTTTGGAATGGGAAAAGGAAGTAGATATATAAAATAAATATCTAACATAAGGCGATGTGCCAAGATGTAGGTGTGGGCATGATAAATATTCCTTTCAAATGGGATTTAAGGGTCCGTTCAACAATCTGCATGTTTGAAAATAACATATAGCATGGATGAAAAGCCTAAGAATTTTATTAAGTAATATAAAATAACCTCCATACACATTTACTAAAAAGAAGAGTTCAAGACATGGTCTGAATCAGTAAACTTATATTGAAATTATAGAAGTTTTGCAAATAAACTACTTAGTACAATAATAACATAGTATAATGTTTTTTCAATTAGCTAAGAAACAAAAAGACTGAACAACAATGGCACAGTCTGTGAATCTTAATACAACAATCAAAAACAATACAAAGACTTGGTGTATTTCCACAATTTTTCTGTATATTCTCCAAACTCATAACCTCTTTTCAGAGAGTTGAAGTAGTATATATAGAGAAGCATCCCACTGCCTAAAAGCTAGTAATAGAAAAGATCCTTGGCACTAGTAATGATGTCTGTCGCAATGATTTCCCATGGCCATTGCAACAAAAAAGATTCTGAAGCATGGAATGCAGTCGCCTTTAAACTAGATGCATCCCCTGCGAATGATGACTATGGTCCCAGTGTGGAAGCAACAAAATTCCCGTGCAAACATGTGTCACTTGCTTGCAGAGTTGGTTAGGACATGTGGCAATAGGGCGGGGCTTGTCATTCATTCCTCCCTTCCTTGTGATGAAACTCCCTGTAGAGAAGACACATGGAGAAGTCTTCATATCGAGCATTGGCTATGGGTCCGCCAAAAGGTAGCCGTGGAATGATGCTACATGGCACACAAGTAGAGCTCAGTAGGGAAGCAAAGGGGAGTAGGTGCATAAAGGCCGGTGTTGATGGCATGCGGAGGCACGATGGGGCTCAATAAAGAAGCGAGGGAGGAAACTCTTGCAAGGAACGCGTGGTGGAAACATGGAGAAAGTGGACAAGACTCTTCAAAAAGGGCCAGGGATATCTAAAGATATGAGGTGCAGGCTAAGGCTAAGCAAAATAATATTATCAACCCTAAAGGGAGCTCAAGGGATTTTCAATCCATAGCTTTTGGCGACTACCAGGGGCATTTCACCTATTTAATGGGAACCCAAAATTTTGGGTTCGAGGACTAGATCCTTATCCATTAGCAACGAAGCTAGAGCTTTGAGAGCGCGGCCTGTAGAGGCAACCAGTCGGCCTCAGATGGTATCAATATGGCACGTAGATTCTCTTGCACCTCATGCAGATCGATTACTTCTTTGAAAGGAAAATTCATGGATATCCTGGTCCCAGACTCAAGCTAAAAGAGCAACCACACTATCTAATGGGTGACACCTTCAATATCCTTAGTAGGAGGGGGTTGACTGAAATTTTGAAAGGCAAAAAAATCCTACTGATTCTCCTCGATTTTTTCCGCGATATGCTTTGCTGTTGCCACCGAATCATCAGAAAGAAACGGGGAGGGCAAGCCCATCTGAGTTAGTTGGGAGAATTTCATCTATATACTGTTCATAGTCTGACCTAGTGTTGCCGAGCAATTGCTGCCATTAAGAATGACCGCGTGGCAACATATGAATTCTTTTGCTGTCTTGGTAGCTAACCTTCGATCTTCAATCCCTGTGTTCATTAGGTCTTCATTCGCCACCGTGTATAGCTTGTCTAGACACCTTCTCTACTATGAATTGTGGGAACTGCTCTATTGTTCCATGCACTTCCCTGCTCAAAATTTCCGCTTCTGCCATGAATTGTAGCGCTGGTTGAAGAGTCAGACATAAAGTCTTGAATTTTTCCTAGTAGGAAATGTATAGTTGCTAGGCTACTAAAAGGAGATCTAACTAAGTAGCAAGAGGCTGGGGAAGATTCTTTAAAGAACCAATTTCCATCTCCTTCGACTTGACATCTTGCGTTAGCTCCTCAATTCTCTTGTCCGCAACAGAGAGCCATTCCTGTAGAGTCCCTAACTCGACGAGCAATTGTTCTTCAACTTGGCCTTTGGTTGTAGATTCTTTTTCCAAGGAAAGCTTTACTTCCTGTATCTCCCTCTCAAATTGAGCTTATTTGTTTTGGAGCTCCTGATCCTTATGCTACATTTCCTGCTCTAATTGAGCTTGTTGGTGCCGAAGCTCTTCAGTTTTCTGTTGCACTTCTCCCTCTGCCCGCACCAATTGGTCTTGTAATTCCTTGTTTTTCTATTGTAGCTCAACAACTAGGTTGGGATGAATGGACTGGAACTTCTCAAGTTCTACCCGAAGTTTGGCACAGTCCGCCTGTGCTTGCTGAGATATTCATGTAATTTTGACTTCCCTCACCTTTTTTTTCTTCAACAAGACCTCCACCCTTTCCTTGAAATTTTTGAGCTCGTCCTCCTTCTTCAGTTGGTGACTATACTTGAGGAAGTCAATAGTCACCACTCGCTGGGTTTCCTCCATCAACTGAACCTTTTCTTGCGGCTGGTCCACACACAAATTAATCCCTACATCATGCATCATATAGTCCTCGGTTGCATCTCTCCCTGCGGCTTGATGGTGTTTGGATGCATAGTTGTGAAATGTAACGATTGTTGAGCTTCATTAAAAAGGGTCTACACGCATGGCTCAGACGACCAACATCTTTTTCTTTCCTCTTCTAGACTTTGATAGCCCTTGCCACTTTCATTTTGTAGCCGTTTGACATAAATTCTGTTGGTGATTTAATCAATTCACCATCGAAGGGTGCACCGAGAGGAAGAGAAAAAGGGAAAGGGAGAGTTGTGGTCCCAGTTGATGTCTTCTTTAGCAGAGATATTGTTAATGGGGAGAACGAGGGAATGTTATACCAAGGCCCAATCGAGGAAGTGGTGGAAGGACTCATGGGGAGCGGTGGCGGTAACAGAGATACAGTGGATTCCATTTGTTGGGTGGGTTGAGTCAGAGCTGACGCAGCAGGAGTAAAAGGAGTAGCAATGGTGGATCCGAACTAGGTTGCGACAAATGATGGAACAGACTGTGGGGGAATAAAAGCTGCATGTTCGATGTGGGAGAATTGGGAGAAACCTCCCACGACCGTGGAAGTAGCAAAGGAAATGTTGGCACTTGAAGTAATGGGAGGTGCAGATACGACAGAGGTAACCAAAGATTGCATAGTGAAAAGAGGGAGAGATAAAGATACCTAAGGCATGGAGGACTCTGATCCTTGGCTCATTGCAGGCTCCTGTGACCCTTCTCCAGAAGTTGCTTCCGTGCGTGACCTCTTATCAAGTGGAGAATTGTCCACCTCTATAACCTCTGAAGGTTGTTGGGATACCCTGAGTCTTTTCGTAGTCCATGTGCATGGTAATGAGGCCTCTGACTGTGATGTAGTTAGACGCACTTTCAGTGAAGTCTTTCCTGCTTGCTCTGTCACCTTTTCTTTCTTCTGCACTTGGGACTGTTTCACCTCCTTTCCCTTTGTTGTATATTTCCTAGCCTCCTTTGGGTCTATATCCTCATCATCGCTTGCATCACTATCATCATTCCCTCTATTACATAGAGTATCGAATTGTTCATCCTTGTTTGCCTCTTGGAATGGGGCATCAAGGCAATTAGTATCCTGACGATAAATCCAGAAGGCTACAATTTTTTCTTGACTCCACTGCCAATGCTTGACCATTTCATTGTGAAGGGTGGCCCCCATTTGGTGCTTCTCATTAGGCTTTTCCAAAGGAAAATAGAAAGAGAGCCATGATGGCCTCTTATCTTCAATAGGAATATAGGCCAAGTCCACAAATAGGTCATCCTGTTTTGACTGTGGATTTCACTGAGCTTCCCAGTAAGGCCGGAAGCTGTGAGTCACCTTAACATTTAGGTCCACTAAGTCAATAATCGATAGTTGCTGAAACACCTCGAGGGACAACACCCTATTTGTAACACATGCTAGGATTTTGAATGGCTCCTCGATAAAGCCACACAAGCTAATGAAAGTGAAATCCTCCCTAAGAAACCAATCACAAGGAGGACGAAAAATCCGCATCCACCCTATTTGATTGGTAGAAAGTTGATAAAGCTTGCCATCTTCACTAAAATATTGCAAAATCAGAGTCAAGAAGCACTCTAAAAATGCATAGTAATCATAAGTTGCAGAGAGGAGGGGAGTCCATACAAAAATGCCTTCTTACTCCATGTTCATAAAAAATAGCCAAGCCCATATATTTTCTAAAGAAGTCAGGGTTCTGGTGCAAAAACATATGAGCGAGGAGAGAAGAAAACCTAAATTTATGCTGTGACATGCTGTATTCTTTGATTTGGCTCAATATTTCCTTGAAAATGACTTCCACGAAGTCATACAAGAACAAAGAATGTTGTCTCCTTAGCTGGAAACCCAAACCCATTTGAAACTCTTGCACGTACTTATCATTGTCCATGCCAGAAACAAAAGCCATCATAGAGAAGGCCTCCTGCAAGTCCGGGCTAAAAGCAATGTGCATGACCAAAATCTATGGCGGCTTCAAAAAATATTCCTTAGGCCTTTTGGTCTCTTGGTTATAAAAGCTCAGAGTGAGATCTCTGATCTGCCATAACTCTTCCCCCTTTTTTGGAGTGAACGTCTCCATCTTTTCTGCTCTATAGCCCTTTCTAGGAGGGATGCATCACATATCCCTTATAGCCTCCACGCTGATCACGACCCTCAGCTCCTGGCCTTCAAAGGTGTCAATATCTGGGTTAAAATGTCACATGTATTCGTGGACTAGTTCTAGGTAGCAATGCACAAAAGGAACCATATATTGTGGGAGACCGCATAACCATAGCTTGTATGCCAAAGACTGCTAGCTAGTGGAATGCTTCATTCTCTCATAGGATGCTTCCCTAAGACTCTTAGGGTTGGTATTGAGGATAGGGTCATGAATTTTATCCCATTCCTTCATTATCAGGGTTTGGTCCCTGTGATCTTTCTTGTCCACGGCTCGCGTGCGGACCCATTTTGGCTTCTCTAGCATCCTAGGAAAAGTGTAAGAGATGTTATAAAAAATGTTGGCCATTGGTCCCACACACATGGCGTCAAATAATCTTTGAGTCACCTCTCCTTGTGCTTCTATCTAAAGATCATGGGCCATTTCAAGTATTTGTGGACCTTAGCAACATTCAAACTCTCTACAATTCACTTGGGTTCTTCAGCAAATTATGTACTTAAAGCTCTTCGCACTGAACAACGTACTTAGAGAATTCTTCATAGTGTCATTCCTTCTCATGCAACACTTATTCTTTTCTCGACTTAGAGTTGTAGACAACGGTTTCCTTTTTGCAATAAATTCAACATGTATCGTCAACTCTCTTATTCATGTGAAATGAATTTTTTTCCTTTTTGAAAAACATCAATTCATAATGGTGATTAGTCATTATGTCGTATGGTGCAATTTCTTGGGAAATTGAGCTAGTGATTGAAGGCATACAAAACCTTTCACATGCTTTGCAATTAATAACCTAAAAAGAATGATGAGGCCCAAAGCGTAATGAGTACAAAAAAAGATTGAGTTCATCCTTGGAGAAATAAAAATTCCCATAGCATGACACATTAGCACTTGACTGTGCAGACGATCACTTGGGACTGCCACTAGTTTTAGCTAATTAATTACTCCTTAACTTCACACACAACAATTTGTATGCAACAGACGCAACTAGGTGGGATTCTCAAGTTTGCTCTTGGTGGGAATTTTGAGTTGGATTTTGATGGGATTTCAGTGTTAATACTCGATCAAAATCATGCTTATCGCATGCATGTACCTCATCTATTTCTATAAATAGACCCTAAGACAATAGTAGAATTGCACTTGGTAATTGGGAAGAATTAGCATTTGGTAGTTGGGTAGAGATAGGTGCAATGAATACTCTGATTAGGCTCACTAGCAATAAGTCGTAGACAACCTTTTTAGGTGAAATTTATAACATGCGTTTGTAACGCATGACAAAGAATAAGCATTCTTTGGCAATTATAGTAATGAAGTGGATACTGGGGAGGGATTGCGTAAAATATGAGGACAAGTATAAGGTTAATACTGACATTTGCTCCCATTTCATTGCTTCCTTGCTTGATATACAGGTACCCAAGCCAATGATCCTATGACTCACATTGAAAATCTTCCCAAAGTGCTACCTTGGCGGCCTTGGAGAAGTTGTGGCAAATGCGGTATATGGCCTTGGCCTTCCTACAACGAGTGACCTCCACAGACACATCAAAGAAGATGCAGTGGTGTCGTGGGTGCCATTCTTGAGTGGATTATGCATTCTGATGCTTGAAGAGCACCACCAGAGGGTCACTCGTGCTTGCCACTTCCTGCTACGCTGCTACGCTGCTACAATGTGCTCCTGTTCTATGATGTGGAGTGGTACATTGATTTCAAAAACCTGGTGTATCCTCCACCACTTGCCATTGCTGTTGCTGACGCTCTTGCTGCTATTAATGATCCTGCTAATGAAGCTATTCCAGATGCCACTAACACTGCTGATGCTCTTGCTTGAAGAATGAACTCCCCTTTTTCCATTTTTTGTATATATGCCTTGAAAGGCTTTTAATACATACTCAAAAAACTGCATAGTATACATATATACTTCAAAAAGTATGGCCCAAGAGCCATTTTGAAATTGTAATACCAAAGTATTTAATACCATATAATGAATATACAACCTTTTAATCAATTTTCTATCTCTTTTGCTTTCTACATTATGGGTTCCATTCTCAGCTTCTATGAGTTCCTTTCTTTGATTCTGCATTATGGGTTTCATTCCAACTTCCACATTATGGGTTCCGTTTTGAAAGATCAGCTGAACAAAAAATAAAAGCGCAAAGGAAATTTACATAATTACATATCTACATTGGAAAAATGATTAATGAAGCTTAATTGAACAATTTGAGGTGGATTCCGTTAACTGGAATCCCCAATGCTTCTTTTTCCATGTTTTCTAGTTCAAATGCATTATGCTTCTTGCATTGAATAATGCGAAAAGGGCCTTCCCATAGGATATTAAAATTTCTATGTAGGTCAGGCATTGTGGCCCTTTCATTGAATTTTAGTACTAGGTCTTCACATTTAAGACCCTGGTCTGAGGTCTTCTTGTCAAACCACCTTTTAACCACTTGTTGGCGGTTATTCATGGTTGTCAGGGATTTTTCTCTTTTCTCTTGCACCTTCAAAAATTTGGCCAACTGGACCGCCATGGCTCCATTATGTTCAACCTCTAAATATTTGAGTAGCTGTAGTGTGAGAATTTCCATGGAGATGGGAAATAGCGCTTCCTTCCCGTATACCAAATTGTACAATGAAGTCTTATGAAATTTCTTAGGAGTTATCCTATCTGCCCAGAGTGCTGCTTAGAGGTTCTTATGCCACTCTTTTTGATGTTTCAAGCCGATTCTTTTAATGAGTTGAACTAAATTTTTATTTGTTGACTTGGCTAGGCCATTTCCCCGTGGGTAGTAGTTTGAAGATGTTTTTAAGAATATGCCATGATTGAGTGAAAATTGACATACCTTTGAGCCCAGGAAATCCTTGGCATTGTCAGAGATTATGGTCTTTGGCGGGTCGTTACTAGTTCCTCGAGAAATTTCACAATCTCCGCCTTCGTCGCATTCTTCAGGGGCATGGCCTCGGTCCATCTGGTAAAATAGTCTGTAGCCGTGAGGATCCATTTGTGTCTAGCACTAGAGGTGGGATTAATCATCATGATAAATTCAAGCCCCCATTGTGTGAAGGGTTTATCAACCACTATCGGATTGAGGGGCATTGCTGAGTTTTTTCTTCTTCCTGTGAAGAATTGGTATTCTTTACATCCCTTGACCAAAGAGTGTGAGTCATTAAATAGTGTAGGCCAAAAATATCTGACACACATAATTTTGACGGCAGTGGTCTTTGTAGAGAAGTGTCCGCCCATGGGATTGCTGTGAAAAATGTCTAGAATTTTCTTTCCTTGCTCTATGGTAACACACCGTAGGAGGACACCATTGAAGTTCCTTTTGAAAAGGACTCCTTCGATATGTGTATATCTGCTATTATGCAATCTGTAGAATCTCCTTTTCTAAGAAGGGAGGCCCTTCAAGTATTTCCTAGTTTGCATGAATCTCTTCTGATCTGCCAACCAGTAGCCTTCAAACTCAAATTCATTCGTTAGAACAAGCTCAGATTGTTCCTCTTCGGCTACCATTTCTTGATCATGCACCACATATTTACACAGTCCTCTCTCTTCGATGGTCTTTGTGGGCCTGCCCTCAATGTCATATTCGAGGATCTTAGTAATCCAGTTGGCCCTTTTTTCTGTGATTTCTCCTTCCATAATGTATTCGCGCACGCTAGAATGCATGACATATACAATCTCCTTGTTGCAAGATATGAGGTGTCGAAACTTCTTGAGCCCCTTAACAATGGTGAATGCTTTCCTTTCAATGAAGTTATAATTCCTTTCATAATCCTTTAAGGTCTGGGAGTGGAATGCTATCAGATGTTCTCCCTTTCCTTCATCATCCTTTTGGGTCAAAACAGTAGCAATGCTGGATTTGCTACTGAACACATACATTATGAAATCCTTTGATAGTTATAGGTTTACCAGCATAGGAGCTGAAGAAATATCATCCTTAACCTTCTCAAAGGATTCTCTAACCTTTTTTGTCCATTTGAATAATTGATCCTTCTTGAGCATCAGGGTAATAGGTCTAATTATTCCTACAAAATCATAAATGAATTTGCTCACAAAATTTACCTTTCCTAGAAAGGATTGGACTCCCTTCTTGTTGACTAGTAGGGGAAGCTCCCTGATTGCCTTTAACCAGTTTGGGTCAATTGAAATTCCATCTTTGGACACCACGTGTCCCAATAATTTTCCTTACGGGACTCCGAAAACACATTTTTTTAGGTTCAGGGATACCCCAAACTCTTGGCATCTTTTAAAAAACAATTTCTAGGAGATCAAAATGATCATTCTTAGACTTAGAGAATATGGTTAGATCATCCAAGTAGATTAAGATAATCTTGTTGATCAATTCTCTAAAAGAATATCCATTGCCCGCTGGAAGGTAGCTCCCACATTTGAGAGACCGAAAGGCATTTTCTCGTAGGAAAACGTTCTCCACTTAGTACTGAACGTAGTTTTGTGTCGGTCCTCCTCTTTTACTCGGATGTGGTTGTAACCAGAGAAGCTGTCCAACAGAGAAAACATTTCTGAGCTAGCCACTGTTTGCAAGATAGACTCCATGGAGGGAAAGGGGTAGTGGTCCTTCAAGGATGCTCTATTCAGGTCCCAAAAATCCACACATAGGCGGATGTCTCCATTATTTTTCTGGACAAGAACCAGGTTGGACACCCATGTGCTGTGCTTGATCAGGAAGACGATCTAGGACTAAATTAGCTTTGTGAACTCCTAGGCCATCAGTGCCTCAATCTTTGAATTTACTGGTCTCTGCTTCTGGTGGAAATATTTTTCTCCTTCCGTCAGTTCTATAATATGCTGGATGATTTTGGGATCATATCCCTTGAGGTCATCATATGACCAGACCACTACTCCATATTTTTCACAAAATTGAATGAGCCTTTCTTTATCGTGTTGCGGGACATCTTTTCCGACCTTGAGCTTCCTTCTGTTAGTGACCTGAAGGTCAACATAGTCACTTTTTCCCGCTACAAACTTCCTCTTTTCATTCCTTGCATCATCACAATCGAATAGGTTTTCAACAGTGACCAATCCTTTTGGAAGCTTTTTGGACCTTAACTGAATAATTTTCCCTTTGTAGGCCTTAACAATTTTTGGTTGGATTTGCTTAGCGAACTCTCTTGACTACTGTATGAATGAGGTGATGTGTTCATCACTTTCAAACACTTGCTAGCTTTGATCATTATTTGGGATTTCCGGTTGGACGATCACTCGTATAGAGTGTATGTTATGAATTAGGTCAGGAATAGGGTCAAATTGAGATCCGATTGCCACCATGCGATTTGCATCTGCATTTTGCTCTTTGGGCATTGTCTAGATATTAAAGGCTTCAAAGCTTTCAATCAGGTCCTAGAATCTATTTCTATAGGATCTCATGTAGACATTCTTGGCAACGAAGAGCCCTCAGAATTGATTGACCACTAGCTTAGAGTCTTTGAACACCATTATTTGTTTAACACCCATCTGTTCTGCAAGACTCAGACCTTGCACTAGGCCTTCATATTCAGCTTCGTTGTTTGAACAGGTGAAATGAAAGCAAAAATACCTGAGGGTATTTTCATTGGATGGGGATGTTAGAAATATCCCGGCTCCTGCACCAACTTTACATCTCACTCCATCGAAATGAAACGTCAATAGCTCTGAGACTTGATCACCCTCGGGTTCCTTTATGACCTTCGACATCACTTGATCCTCATCATAGATGACATAGGTTCCCAATCCAGTGGCATGATAGTTGCCAAAAGGATCAGTGTCTATATATTCAATCAAGAGGACCTCTTCTGAATCAGTCTGATCTCTGGTCACCCTCTCATCCTCTAGTAGCTTAGTACAATATATTTCCTGTTTGGTGAAAGAGGTATAAGCGGCCTCAAATTTGATCATCGCTTCATTTACCACATTCTTCGAATGTAGAGGTTCAGATACTATCTTCATTTTAGCTCCATGCTTGGTCTTGAGGATTAAGTGTGACCGGTCCAAGGAAAGATATCCGCCTATCTTGGAAGTGAATTCTTGGGGTAAGCAAAGATCGAACATGGGGGGCACGTCTATGATCACGATATCTTGTGGAACTGTGATGCTAGGGCAGGAGAATAGAGTCAAGGGGAGGTCCTTAATGACACCTACGGTTTCAACCTTGTTCCCATCAAGCTACATAACCCCTCTTTTCAAAGGTTCACAGCTAAGTCCTAAGGCTTCAGCTATCTATTTGGGCATGACTGTGGTACTAGCACTAGAGTCAATCATGGAATTATGCAACAATTTCTTACCCACAATAAGAGTTAGGAAAAATGGTTTCGGTTTCAACTTACCTTTGACTTCGGTAGAGGCTTCCTCCGTACTATTTGTGAGGACTTTGGCCGGAGGTGATTAATCAACGACCTTTCCCTTGAGTGATTGCTTTGTTGGCTTGGTGCTTGCATCTTCGAGTAGGGCCTTTTTCAATAATGACTTCTGCTCCGGAATAGCTAAAATATCTGAAAGAGATACATTAGCAGACCTAATTTCTTCAATTGTTCCACCACATTGAATGGCGGTAGATTTAAAGGCTTATGTTCCTTAGCCCTCATTATAGAAATTTCCTTTCGCGACTGAAATTGTTGTGCAATTGTGGAGGTACTAGGAGTTTGGTCAGGGGTACTTTTGAGCTACGAGACAACCAATTCACTCGTAAATCTCCTCTTTGAGCGAGTGTTATAATCGGACTACACTTGCAGGGCCTTTGATGTGGAGGCCTCATTTGCAAACACCGCTTCCTATTCTTCCATCCATGAGAAGAGCACGTGATTTGGAGCTATATTTGTCTCCTGATCCAGGGATATTCCTTGCATTTGCGTGGTGAGTATCACATTTTACATTTGCGGAGAGGCATATACATAACCTCCTGAATCTGACACCATGCCTTGACTATGCTATTCTGCCACTCTTTTTTGTAGATTGTTGCACGAACAATTATGGGGCATATGCACGTCATTGCAGGGGAAGCACCAGTGATTGATGTCATCAGCGAGATTATTTTTCCCCACTATCAACTCTGTACTCGAGCTTGGGTGAGCATTCTGTAGTGGAGTAGGTACCTGCACCATCTGATTACTTGTTTGAGTCAACAGATTTGTGCGCGAGCCTCCTTGGAACTGATTTTCTTGGTAGGAAGATTTTCTGCCTGGATAATTTTGGTAAGTTGGCTTCAGAGGCATGGACTGGTTCCACTTGATGGTAGTTATTTTGTTTGAGATGCTTTGCAACAACTCCTTGACATCTCTCATCTCATCTTTTGAAGAATTAGACGTAGAAGTAGCACTTTGCGGCACACTTGAATATGCATACATAGATTGGGGAGGAGCAAACACACTGGTAGATGCTATCTCCTGGGCGGGAATAAACAACTCTGGAAATATAAGCATAGTGGGTCGAGGCAGTAACTTTCCAGCATCGATCAAATTATTCTCTTCTTGAACAACAACGCTATATGCACCTGGAAAAGTGTTCCCACCAAGGGATTGGATCATCACTAAAATGTCAACGTTGAGAGACTTCAGATAGAACATAAATGCCAAATCTACAGGTGGGTGGATTGCAGGTTGGATCCTTTTCTAAGTTGTGTGAAACTGGGCATTAAAGTCAGTCATGGCCTCCTGAGGGGCCCACTTTATGGTTGCTAGCTGATAATATAGCGAAGGCTGATCTCCATTATTTGAAAATATCTCATAGAAAGGGTCTCTGGGTTGATCCCAGGTACCGATAGTATTGGCTCCCAAAGTGCGATACTAATCTAGTGCTCTGCCTTTGAAAGAGGCCACGAACAACCTTAGCACGACATTCTGGTCGGTAACACAATGCACCAAACACATGTCCGCCACATCTTGCAGGTGTTTGGATGGTGTTTTCGAGCCTTCCCCAGTGAATTTTGGTACAACTTTTAAAGTATAGGCCGGGATAGGGGCCCAAATTCCTGTGCAGACATGTGTCACTCACCCACAGAGTTGGTTAGGACACGTGGCAACAGGGTGGGGTTTTTCGTTCATTCCTCCCTTCCTTGCAATGGAACTCCCCGTGGAGAAGACACGTGGAGAAGTCTTCGTATCGAGTGTTGACTATGGGTCCACCAAAAGGTACTCGCGAAATGATGCTATGTGGAATGAGGGCGGAGCTTGGTAGGGAAGCAAAGGGGAGTAGGCGCACAAAGGCCCATGCTACTGACACGTGGAGGCACGACATGGCTCGATAAAGAAGTGAGGGAGGAAACCCTTGTAAGGAGTGCACGACAGACACGTGGAGCAAGTGGGCAAGACTCTTCAAAAAGGTCCAGGGATATCCAAAGATATGAGGCGCGGACTGAGGCTAATCAAAATGATATTATCAACCCCGAAGGGAGCTCAAGGGATTTTCAATCCACAATCCGAACATCAAATTCTTTGAAACAACACATTAGGTACATTGTGTCAAAAAGGGGCAAAATGTAGACATGTAAAAATGGTTTAACACATATCACACCTCCTGAACTGCATTTTTTTTATTATCGACATCACTCTCATTGTCATTATTTCATTTCACTTCATTAACATCATTAATCCCCTTTTTAACATCATTTGCATCATTAACCTTATTTTCCTCTATTAATTAAATAATCTTGAAATATTTAATTAATTCACTATGTCATCACCTTATTTAACCTTATTCCTCCTAATTAATTAAATAAACATTATTTATTTAATTATGTCTCTAACATTACTTATTCTTCTAATTTAATTAAATAGTTATCATTAGTTATTTAATTAATCTACTTTTCCTTTTCCAAATTAAATAATTAAATCAATTATTTGATTCTCCACATTCACTCAAAATAGTCTATTAATAGATAAAAATTTATTTATTAAATCAAATACATCTTGCACGTTCCTCTCAAGATTAATTAATCATCCTCACACATTTTGATTGAATAAATCATGTCCACTGATTTCTATATCTAGATTGTCAATTCCACCGATTACTCCAATCCCACTAATCATTCAATCCTATCCTACTAACCATTCAATCCAATCCCATTGATTATCCAATTAATTCCCTTAATTAGATTAATCAGGTAAGTTAACTAATCAATCTATTTCCTCTCAATAGATATCGACCGTTGATCCCGATCTTTCATCCTTGCATCTTGATCATTCATTTGAAACTTGTAAATCTATAAAACAACCTTCATCTCTCCCATAATTCATCTAGAGAATTTGTAGAAAGGTCATGTCAGTGTGATTCTTGAGAAAATTGAGCAAACACCCACATTTTTAGATTATCATCATTGTTATCAAGCTTTTGCAAACCATGGAGGCTTTGTGTTGAAGAGCAATCCGATATCCATTATCAACACGAATACACTCTAACATGGGATGGTAATATTGGGTAGTCTGAATTCATTTATGTTTCTCTTTGATTAACCTTGTTTGTTGAATTCATAGCTATGACAATTGCATTTCATGAGTAGGTTGGGTTTTATCTTTTGTTTTGATTTCAACTGTTGATTTCATTGTTACTAATCTTGATCCTTTAAATCCCCCTTACACAGATGGTAAGTTCAAAAAACTAGGAAAGTTGAAAATGTGGTGGTTGGATCCTTACCACATAGATCATATACAAGCAACAAGAATGATAAATTAAACAATTTGACAAATGAATTACTCAATGTTTATGTTAATGATACTCAATTAAATCCCTAATATGAAGGAGATTGAACAATAACATCAAACAAAATAGAGAAGACACTCTGTATGCTATGTACCATAGTTGTATTGTAATAGCTACTTAGCTCATAAAGCAAATAAACATGAAAATAAAATAAATAAAAAGTGATCGTAAGAGAAAAAAGTTACATGATTTTAGTAGTGGCATCAATGAAAGGGTGAAAAAATCTATAAAAGGAGTTGAAGGGGAGTGTAAAACTCATAAAGAGAGCTTAATTGAACGAGGTAGCACAAGAGCCAAGCAATGAGTAGAAAGAGAAATAGAGCAATGAAAAGCACTTCAGCCTCTTAAATCGTTGAAGCAAAGGATGTGCAAAGACCTATTTATAAACCATTCCCATGGAAGGCCATAGGAAATGGTCTAAAAGGAGCATTCTCAAATGTTCCCACATGAATGATATATGTTAAAAGATTTCTACAAGTACATCCATACAAAATTAAACGGAAGTGGATCATTTAGAGTTTACAAAGGAAATCAAAGAGCTTGAAACCCATGACAAGTGAGTATTGGGCACCAAATAGAAACATTGTTAGGTTAAAATTGAATATTCGGAGAATTCTCCGAACTTTAAAAATGAACATAATGAAAGGAGTTAGTGTTCACATGGGTTAATACTATGTGAATGAATGCGGTAAAGTGAGTTGTAATAACAATTCACGTATTTATTATGAATGTTAAGAATACTAAATTATTTGTTAGGTTAGTTAGTCATATATATAGAATAATATATAATTATTTTGTTGTATGAGTGTGTTTGAGTTGTTAAACCAAGAGTTGTTCCCTTATAATATAAGATCTAAAAATCCTAGAAATATGTAATTTGTATTGAATGAAAGGAAAAAAAAAAAACACATTGCAAACTTCTAGGGGAGAGGGCCTATAGTGGAGCACCCTAATTTCGCATTTCTCAAAATCCTACGTGGAAATTTCAAATCACTCCCAATTCTGTACAACAGTTTATTTGGCAACTCATGTGCTTCTATATTTCGTTTTAGGGCCACATCATCAAATATGATGCCACATCAGCATGCTTTTTGTTGAGGTATCCAACAAGGCCCAAAAAAAAGTGAGACTGATAGTGGTGCACTAAGTCATGTTTTATTAGTGTGCTTATGTGGCATCACATGATTTGACACTTTGCATACTTTATGGATAAAAAAGTGTTTTGCAATTGGATATTAAAGTGCTCCACTCTGGGCCCCACTGAGGACTACTTTTACCCCACTATTGGACCCTGCTCCATTATGGGCCCCTCTCCCCTATTTATGTGCCCAAATTTCTCTCATGGTATTAGAACGGTTGAAGGCAGCAATATGGGCTAAGAAAGTTTGGAATCTATTAGGGTATTTCCGCTACAGTATGACTAGTGAAAATTTAGTGTTGTCTTTGATTCAGTTCTATGAAAATCTCTTTGGGATTCCAAACACAGAAAAAGTGAGAGATTATTGTTAATGTGTTTGCATGCTTTCACCCTCCTAGTAGGGATACAATCTTTGTATTATTGAATAAATGTTTGAAAGCTTATGTATCGATACTGGAGTATAACAACATAGAAGGAATTGGAGTAGTGAAGCGACAAGAGAAGAAGACAAAGAAAATAAAATAAAGAAACAAGCATATCATCAACAGGAAGGATTGATCACGTGCCGATTCTAATTGCTATGGAAGGGTTTGTCTCTTGTGAATCTAGATTCCCTGCGCATGTGACTAGCAACAGATCCTCCAACCCATAGTTAGTGCAATGGTGTTTGACAATCTAACAATAGGCTATCACAAGGCAACGGGTTTCAATTTTGGCCAAACTTTTATGTCTAGGGGAAGTGATTGCAAGAATATGAGTGACTCATTCCAAGTGTAGACAGTTTTGTAGTTGCTCGATAGTTCATTCAATAGAACCAATTTTGATAGAAGAGCAAGAAGAATGAGTGCAAAAGATGATTTCCACAGGATTTGCAGGTGCAAAATATAAGCATTCTTACCTTACACTGGCTATTTCCAGATTTCATCTACTGCCCAGTCTACATGAGTAGATCATGCGGCTTCCCATTTTGGTAAAGCCACAGAATATCATGCCAATCACTCGGGTTTATATATTCCTCTTAAGATAGATGGTGAATATGGATCATCATAAGAAGAGATATATAGAGAACATCAAGAACTAACATATGGGTGGCATCGGTCTCAAGCAGGTGAAGCTCCAAGTTGTTAGTGTTGGTGTAGTTATTTGGTTCTTCCTTGCTGTAGATTACTCTTTTATAGGATTTGTTCCTTTTGTCTAATAGTCCATAGTTTTGTTAGCCTCCTATCATTTAGTTTTTTGATATAATAAAAAAAATAAAAATTCAAGACATTGAATCATATAATCATTTAAAGGTGTATTATCGGTGGAATCCCACATCTTTGATCAATCTTATTTTGATTAAGGGGGGACTTTAAAATTGAGTCTAAAAGACATTTTTTTTAATTAAATAGCAAATATACCAAAGGATGGAGGCATAGGAGGTTGGAGGACATTCAACGATCTCTCATCAATCACTAATGATGAGGCATGAAATTGTATTAGTGACAAAATTATTTGTGCCAAATCAACTAATGTCAAGGGTAACTTCTAGTGGCAGTGGCGGTGGCAGTTTCCTATGTTGTTGGAGATTGAGTGGCAATGGTCAACAACAGTGGCTACAATCGAGAACACTAATAACATTCCCTTGCTAAAGTTTGAAAGGAGGAGAATATGGACATCATTGATGTTGTAAATAGTTGCATAGGAGAGCAATTGGCTATAGAGATCCTTTGACTACTAGACTTCGTGGAAGTGTGGTCAGCTAGTGATTAGTTCATTAGAAGTGAAAACAAGATAAGTTCTTGTATATTGGTGATCATGTGCAGCAAAATCCAAATAGCAGTATGCAAACCTAAAAGTATGCATAGGCATATGATTTTGTTTCTAGTTTGTGTTATATACTTTCTCCCCATGTTCGCACTAAGGGGGGGTGTTAGGAGTTAACATGGGTTAATATTGTGTGAATGAATGAGGTAAAGTGAGTTTTAATAACAACTCACGTATTTATTATGGGTGTTAGGAATATTAAATTATTTGTTAGGTTAGTTAGTCATATGTATAGTATAATATAGAATTATTTAGTTGTATGAGTGTGTGTTTGAGTTGTTAAAACAACTCATATATTTAGAAGATTTATTCCCTATAATATACGATCTAAACATCCTATAAATATGTAATTTGTATTGAATGAAAAGAATAAAACTAGAAGCACATATTATTTGCTGTATAATCTTTTGCATGCTTCTATTTGTGTGTGCCCAAATTTCTCTCACATAAATGGGTTCAAATAATTCTAAATTGAATATATAGATATTATGTACCTAGATAGACATTCCCTTATAACCAAGGATACAATCAAGGGGGTGATAGGGGTATGGGATAAAGGAGAGAAACCCAAGAAGGTAGAGAATAATTATGTGACGATGCTAATAGGAGAAAATTTTGATGGTCGATTAAGCAAAATTCATGACCCCCACATATGGTATGCCACCAAATCCATCACCTACAAAATATCGCATTAGCAAAGAGAATTTCACAGCCTATTGTGATAATGGTATTTATATACCACACTACACATTTGTTTCCATTTTATCCCCTTTTTCCCTTTGTTCTTATTTTGTCATGTTTTGAACATTTTTCCTAGCCTCTATTGTCTCCTTACCATGTCTTTTTCCCTCACCTCTTGTTATTTTTCCTAATGTGATGTTTTTAATTTAATTATTAGCCCCACCCCATTTTGTAACCTTTCCATTTATGTTTCATAAGTTGTTGACCCCTTTCCCCATGTTTCCCACTAGTTTTCCATGCCTAGATAAGTGTCCCATATGAAACCCACATTTTTCCTCCCCAAAACATGTTTAGATGAGAATTTTCCACCAAAACAACCACTTTAGATGCACACCTTGCACCTTATCATTCCATAAAAAATGTTATGAACCTTATTATAGATCATTGCCACCACTTCAATTCCCCCCAACTTGGGCTTGAATTTTCAATTTCTTAATAAATCATTTATATTAATATAATTTATTTCCTTACCTACCCATAACAAATGGTAATCTCTCAAAATTATTTTATAAAATATATAAATAGGTCGTGCCTTTGCCTCATTTTGATGTAGATTGTCAAGGTTTTCTATTTTTTTTCAAGAAAATGATTGTTTCAAAGTATTTCAAAAACTTAGTGAGTGAGTTATCTTCATCCTCCATTCATCCTAATATTCTTTTCATGCATTTGAAAGCTTCCCACTCAAGTTCTTTGTAGTTAGGTCCTGATTTTTCAATATTTCATGAAAGGTATGCATTTATTTGAAGGGTTTGTATGTAGATGACATTATTTTTTGGATTTAATGAAAAATTTATCTTCTCTGTCCATCCCACCTCTATAGCAATCCACCACTCTTCCATTTTTGTCCCATTGTTGTCATTTTCATCTAACTAGTCTCCCTAAGTTAGATAACATCCATCTTGGACTAGCTAGTCCAAAATCAAAGGTTTGAGTCCAAAGCCTATTTTATAACACTTATGATTTAGAATGCTAGTCCATAATAGTTCCCTCTTTGTATCATCAAGAGCCCATTTTTTCTTTTTTCCATTTAGTCATGTTTTCCATCACCTTAATATGAAGGTGTGTCCCTTTTTCCATCTTTCCAAAGACACTAGAAAAGCCTAAACCCAATATCCATTAAGGTTCTTTAAAATATAATTTATATACTCCAAAATAGTCTTCTAACAGCCCACAAACTGATTCGTAGACGACCCCTTCGTCTGAGTATTCCAGTTACCCTGCCACTGACAAAGAGGATAGGCCCCGTTTCCCAAGGATCTCAAGGCAGAGGACCATTACTTTAAAGCTGAATGTGAATTTCCTGCTGACATTCTTGCTATTGCTCGTAATGGGTCTGTGGATTTCTTTCGGTTAATTAGATGGGTGTTTTTTGAGATTAAGGAACTTAAGCTGAATCAGAGGGCTATGAACAAAAAAATGGATAAGGTTGACAAGAATGACAGTAATAACAAAGAAAGTGTTAAGGCCATTGATTTGTGGACTATTGAAGAAAATAAATATATGGTGGAGTGCCTTAAGAAAACTGTTGAGGATTTGCAGCATTTTAAAAGTAACCATGAGGGAAAGCTTTCTGATATGGAGGAAAAAATGAGGAACATAAAAGATTCTATCCATAAAGTGTTGGATATGAGCCACAAAATTTTAAAATCAACGACAAAGACCATGAATATGATGGTTGAAAATTTGGAAAATGCCTATCAGGTCAGAACGACGGTATATGTAGATGCTGAGAAAGAGGAAAGCCAGGTGCAAGGTGGTGGGCCGAGTAATAGAACTAGAGCGAACCTGAAGAGGAAAGCTGACCAGGCCCTTGTGAATATTCAGGAAATTAAGAAAGCTGCTATAAACATGAACAAAATTGAGTAGGAGGCGGCGAAGATCCTCAGGCATCTGGTCTAGTAGCTATACTTCTGGTGGCTTTTTGTTGGCTTCTACTGTGCTGCCCTGGGTTGTTTATTGTTCTCATCTTTTTTGGTAGCTGCTTGTTTTTTGTTTGGGTCCTTTTACTACTATATCTTTCTCTTGTTTCTTGTTAAGGGTTTCAGAGTCCCTTTAAAACTTGTTTGTTCCTTAATAAAAAACAACCCACAAAATAATTTGGCATCAAAATTAGATTTACTACCAAAATATTTTCTCCCACCCCCACTTGTTTGCATAGTGTCCAAGAATGCTTAAGCTTGGTCTTGAATTTTTCATGGCTTAAATATACTTTAGACTTATTTTATTTATTTGAATTAGTTTATTATCATGTATTCATCCTATCCATCATATGGATCTATGTTTGAACACCCATGAGGGGGCTACTCGAGGAAAACTCCTCTTCTAATCCATATTTTTAAAGGTTCCCCCATTAAAGAGATCAAAGTTGTAATTTATTTCTAAATAAACTTGTATTATATCAATAGTGAGACATCTAAACATCATCAAGCCAATTATCACATTCTAGAACCAAAAAGTTTTTAGGCTCAACTTTCTTAAATAGCTAGCCATCAATAGGGAACATGACCTTCCTCTTGGTTGTCCACCTTTAGATCTATCCTTCTTGTTGATTGTCCACCTTAGACCTATCCTTCCCGTTGATCATTCAATAGTTGACCTTCTTGAATTTCATCCTTTGACCTAGCTAGCACTTTTGTAGTTTGACTCCAAATTTCCATAGGAGCTCCAAAATGTAGTTTGTAACACTTTGCATAGCTAGCCCAACTAAATGTAGGTGCATCTTGACATTTTGTCATCCACTTTTTTGTAATATAGCATAGAATTTATATATTTTCAAGTCCTTGCACTAGTTGTCTTAGTTTCAACAATTAATTGATTGCATTATCTAATCCAACTCATTAGTGGTTGTTAATAAGAGTTTGGTTGGTTTGAGGCAATCTTAGATTACATATAGTTTACATTGCATCTTTGTGACCTCAACATAACTTTGGTTTGCATATATTTTAACACATTTTCACACACACAACCATACTTAGATTTTTTTACCTTTTTCTTAGGTTATAACTACATGCATCCACATTACCTACAAGATGGTAACAAATATAAAAGAATATTATTTGTGTGTGTCATAAGGGGGGAATGAAGCATACAAAAAGAAAAACAAATATGAATTAAACAAATGTTAATTCAAACAAAGATTAAGATCCCTAAACCCATTACTCATGAAATGAAGCTCTAAACTAATGAAATCAAATAATGAAATTCTAAGATAACACAATGAATTCAAAACTTAAAAGCATATACCATCCCATGTTGGAGTTGTGTTTGCATTGATGTTTGGATGTCAGATTGCTTCATTCAATGCAAAGCCTCCATTGTTGAAGTTGCAAAAGCTTTGATATGTGTGTAATGTCAAACTAGAATGTGATGATAACTCATAACGTGCTCAAGAGTTAATTGTGTAGTGCTTTTCTATGTAAATTCTAGATGATTTGTGAGAAGGTGGAAGGTTATTTTATAGATTTTAC
This sequence comes from Sequoia sempervirens, assembly GCA_007258455.2. Lineage (NCBI taxonomy): Eukaryota > Viridiplantae > Streptophyta > Pinopsida > Cupressales > Cupressaceae > Sequoia > Sequoia sempervirens. The sequence goes on along the minus strand of VDFB02058242.1, from coordinate 421,006,318 downwards.
GTTTTGAGATGAACGATCAAGATTTCGTAGTAAAAGGTCTTGATCAACGATTCAAAACCATTGAGAAGAATTAGATGGGAAGAATTAGTGGTTTTAGATTGCATAATCTGTGATTGATGAAATCAAGTTGAGTATTTAGTGGAATTGAGAAAATAGATTGAGAGGTTAGTGGGATTGAAGAATAGATGAATCAGTTAGGAAATAGATGAATCAGTTAGCCAATCAAAGTGATGAATCAGTGGTAATGATTTGCTCACTCACAAAAGGGGTGAGGATAATTAATTAAATGAATATTTAATTAACATTTTTGAGTTGAACATGCAAGTCATGTTTGAATTTAACAAATAAGGTTATATTTGTTTGTTGACCTTGTTTGAATGATGTTGAATAATTAATTTAATTATTCAGGTTTAGGGGAAAGTGATTTAATTAAACTATTAAGTGATAATAATTTAATTGATTAAGGAGAAATAAGGTATATTAGCGACATAATTAAATAACTTAAGTTATTTAATTAATCAAGAGGAATAAAAGTTAGATTAACATTAAAATAGTGAATTAATTAAATAATTAAAGATTATTTAATTAATAGAGGAAAATAGGGTTTTTGATGTAAATGATGTGAAATGCAATGATTTTAAATGATAATGATGTTGATGATGAAAAAATGTCATTTAGGATGTGTGATAAGCATTAGGTCATTTTTACATGTCTACATTTTTCCCCTCTTTGAGACAAAGTACTGGTTGCTTTGTTTCAAAGAATTCGATGTTAAGATCAAGATTTGCAAAAAAAATATATGCCCCACTAAGCCCCGACAATTAGCAGAAAGATAATACAATGCTGGGTTGCCACCTTGAGAGGTTAGTTGGAAAAATCATTTTCAGGTCAAGCTCGCGATGAGGTTCAATTTTAGTTCAGATGCATAGAGGGCAAAAAATTAAGCTTATAGGTCCCTTGTTTATAGTTCAGATGTTCTCGATGCTCATAATTTCAACCTAGGAGGGTTTCTTAGGTAAAATATTAGGGTTTGGGGGGTAAAATAGGGAATTAGGGTTCATTTTACCCCATTTGCACTCTTAGCCCTTAGTAAAGTCTTGTCTTTGGAGATCCTATTTTGGCGATTGTCGATTCACGATGCTGAGGATTGTAAGTACCCCACATCATGCAGAGGAAATTCGTGAGTTTGGGAGACTCGCTGGCATAGGTATTGCGGTATGTACCTTCTCCTTTCTTGTTTTTGTCTTGTCATTTTTGAGTAATTAATGCTAGAATTTTTTTTAGCAATAGCATTAATTTTGTAAAATTAACGGCTTTTGCATCGTTCTTACCATTATTGTTGCTTTTGTCTATACTGTTTTCACTTTTCTTGGCCGGTTTCATGTTTCCTACTGGCTATTGCTTAAGATGTTCACTTTTATTTAGTGTGTTTTCCTAAAATATTCGCTATTGTCTTTATTTGTATGAAATGGTCGCTTTTGTGATTTTTGTGCACTTTTAAAAAACTTGGTCGCTTTTGTTATTTTTACCGCTATTGAATTTCCGGATCGCTATTTCCAAAAATAGGGTTGCTATTACATTTTTTGACCGCTATTTAGAAAAAAGTAACTGCTATTTTCAATTTTTAAAGTTTTAGCCAGTTTGTTCGTAGTTCTTGGTTCGTGATGTGTTTTTGTAGAAAATTCTTAACATCGTGGGTTGAATGTTTGTAGGAAGTTATTAAACCAGTTTATTCTAGAGAGCGATGAATGTGGTGGTTGTTTGACCTGATCGTTGGTTTTCAAGAGGTTGAACAAGATATTCTAGATGCCATGGGGATGCGACACATATGCTACGTGCCAGAGATTCGATGCCATAGGGTGATGATGACTGCCCTTGTGGAGAGATGACACTCAGAGTTGTCAAATTTTCATTTGCCGATCGATGAGGCCACTATCACTCTGGAGGATGTTGGAGGATTCTCTGTATTCCTATTCATGGGGATCTTGTTACCTATCATGTTAGACAAGGTACCTGTGCTATGTGGCGAGTTCTCGACATTAGACATCTTCATGTGTGAGATTCAAAGGTAGACTTGTCTTCGTTTGTTGACAACACAAATCCTATATCTTTGGTCTTATGTGGTTTGATCTCAGGACTACTTGTACCTAATCAGAGAGGTAAAATTTTTCTTGTTGGTTGGGGTATCTGCATTGAGTAGATGTTTGAGCACAACATGAGGTACGTGTGGGGCCCATGCCTCCTAGCTCATTTATATAGGGATATGCACGAGGTCGCCTATTTAGGAGGGAATTCTATCTCTACTGGTGTCACATTGTTGCATGTATGGGCCTGGGAGCACATCTCAGTGACTAGACCTGATGGTGTTATGGATTAGAATCCAGAGGATCCAAATTCTTATCAATACTCAAATTTTATGCACTACACATGGCTTGGCTAGCTATCTTATTGGTGTTGCATTATTGATGATATGCCTGCCTTTGTTTGGAGACCATGGTTAGGCTGCAAGGCCTGACATAATGATGAGGAGTAGCTCCCTTACTGCCAACATATGCGATGGTTGATCAACTGCGTAGACTCTTTGTTTGAGTGTTATCTCTCGGATCAAGTTCTCTGTCAGTTTGGAGAGCGACAAACATGGTTTGGTGATGACTACCATGCTCGTTCAAGAGGACCACCCAAGAGGTTAGGGTGTGGGGGACACATGCCTCTTTCTCCAGATGTTATTGTTGAGTTCCACTGACTTGCCCCATTTGGATGGGGGTGGATAGTAGGTTTGGTAGATCTTGGTATGACCCATGAGCATGATCAGTGGTGGGTTTGCCATGTTTCACTTCAATTTATAGATCCTACCAGCATTGGGCTAGCCATAGGGAAAGTTGGTGTTACTAGTTGTAGGGGTGAGCAACAATGGTTGAGGATCAATGTTGAGTAGTTGGCTAGAGCTGGGACATGATGCACAATGGGATCAACAGGATGGACGGAAACCTGATCCGATGCATCAATATCAACCAGTAGTACAGGGTCCTCCCCACTTGGTGATGCAACATCAACAACACATATTGCTCAATTAACAGTGGAGAGGGACAAAAAGATCATATAGAGGTAGGCTACTGAGGCACAAGTTGCGACACTGACTACATAGAGAGATGGCCTTTGCTAGGAGAGAGATGGGCTTAAGCAGGAGCTTGCTACAGGGCAGTAGTAGAGACTAGTTGTAGAGATTTCATTTGCCTCCTCTACTCCCATGGATCAGTATCAGGTTGAGCGAGATCGACTGATGCAACAAATAACCTATTATTAGACATTATATGAGGCATTTGTTCCCAGAGCATGGAGGCATCCTTGCTTTGGAGAGAGTGAGGCAATGGATGTAGAGTCATGTGGTCATTTAGTCAGGTAGTCACATCAGTCTCCCATCATGCCACAACCATCTCCCCATATGAGCCAGGAGCAGTCAAGATCCCCACCTAGTGACAACCGACATGAATTATTTGTTCTTGATCTTGTAAGATGTTCATTATATCAAAGATGTTGTGTAGACATGATTTTTGTATATACATTCATTGGCCCAGCCGAGGGCTCGTATATATGCATTTTTCTATATATGATATCACACATGTTACTTGATGATGTATATAACATTCTCATTTTTGATGATATATGAGATATACCATTGTTTGATTTGGCTTTATTATGTGTTATGAGATGATTATGGATGATGATGTGTATATGTTCGTGTTTTGTACTTTTTTGATGTATGCATGTGATATGGATGGATGATTTATATATTTATGTGATGAATGATGATTTATTATGTATATGATGGATGATGATATATATGCATGCTTATGTGATTGATGATTATACATGACATGTGATGTTTTATTGTTTTATTATGGTCATGATATATATTGATGAATTTGTGGATGTAGGATATATGTGGTACTAATGATATTGTGATGTAGGATGGAGCTATTAGTTAGAAGAAGTGTTTGATGATTTAGATATGGATAGAAATTTGATGTTGTTAGTTACTGATGAGTTTTTCTTTTTATTTCATAGAGACTTTGTATCTGTTAGCAATCCTTATTGATGTAGCAAAAAAATATGATGCACCAGGGTATTAATAACCAAGGTGGTGTTGTATCCATTGCATGGATTTTGACTTGACACAAAGAATATTTTTGCTCATACCAAACATACAAAAACTTTGTTAGAGTATATGGTTAAATTGTGTTAAAACCTTTCAGACCAGTTACATAGAGAGGTATGAAATACCTAACATGCAACTGCTACACAAATTGTCTCAAAACAACTTCCATACACAAAACAAAGAAAGTATTCACCATGGTAGCATTACAAAAACATCTAACAAATAGAAAAAACATAAATCAATAGTTAATGCCACCATTCCTTCTTCTCTAAATCCTTATGGACATCCTCGAGAGATCCTGGGAATGTGGTATTAAGATAAATAAAAAAGACAAGACTATAAAAGGATAAACAATGTTGCAATATCACTTGCCATAGTTGTTTTGATGTTTCATGATGAAATCCATTGATGACGTCTATTGTAGGAACGTTTTATCCGTTAAGACTCATGTTTAGGATTGTTGATAATGATTCTCAAATATGTATCGTAGTCTATACTTAGGCATTGTTTTAACTTGATAGTGATCCAATAGTTTCAATATTCACTTTTTAATTTTTGATTTTTATGTTTGTTTTGTTTGTTTATTGCATTGTCAAAGGGTGAGGGTAACGATTGTTTATTGTGAATGGTACATTTATTGCGGATAAGTGATAATGGAGATACGATCCTTTGTAATTTTCTAATTATTTGATGATTTTTTTCTTGCTTTCGAGAAATTTAGAAACAAATAGGGGGACCTAAAGAGATTGACCTAGTGCCTCAGGGACCAATCAGATATTAGCCTTGCCTACGTGATGAACGTAGAGACATCGTAGTTTGACTGTACTGATTAACATTGCTTTTTGGAGTTTTCTATATTTTATGAATGTTTTGGATTTTGATAAAATATTTGAATGTTTTCTTTTGTTTTGGGGACTAACCTAGGGATTTTGGGGATCATTATTTATGATGGCCTTGCCTATGTTATCCACGAAGAGGCTCATAGTTCAATTTGTTTGATAAAAACATGTTTTTGAATTTTTCATTTTTTCAAATGTTTTTTTGGATTTTTGACTAAGTTTAAAGATGATGAAAGACACCTAAGGGGACTAACCTAGGGCTTCGGGGGTTGATAGAAGATAAGCCTTGCCTATGTTATACACAAAGAGACTACGTAGTTCGACTGGTGTTGATTGAAAAGCATAACATGTTTTTGGGATTTTGATTTTTTTTTGAATTTTTTTTGTTTATTTTTTAGATATTTTTCATTTTTATAGTTTTTAACTGTGATGAAATTTACAAGGATCCAATCCGCTACTAGTTTAGGGAAGTTGCCCCCAGTTTAAGACAAGATTTCCTTCATTAGGGGAGATAAATTTTGATGGTGCAACAATGTTCAACACTTGATCAATCATCGAGCCATGGTTGGTTTGCACATTTTATTATGAGACGAATGGGTGGATGCTTTAGATAGTGCTGATAAATAAAGTTGTAGGTCTTATTCAAACGTAGTGCCTGTTTTCCAAGTTTTCACTATGGTACCTGTTCTAGAAGAGCCACAAAGTGGTTTTCACTTAAAGAATGTTTTATTTTTCTTTACTATTTTTCTTTCCTTTTGAATTTTTTTTCTTTTTTAGATTTTTTCCTGAGATACTCTGATGTGTTTAAGTATAATTTTTTTAGATGGCTACTATTCAGCGGTTTGGCTAAAGGTTCTCCTTTAGGAGTAGCCAATTGATAAGCTTTAGAACCATAGCTTGCTATGATGATGAAAGGACCTAACCAGTTTGGTTAAAACTTCCCCTTCCCATCCTGATTCAGTTGGATCTTTTGATTCTCCTTTAGTACTAGGTCACCAACTTGAAAGCTTTTGTTTTTGATCTTTTTGTTGTAGCTTCATTTGAGCCAATTTTGATAAACCCAAAGATGGTTTAACATGCTCAAACACCTTTCATCTAAGAGTTCCAACTCATTCAATCTAGACATCTGATATTCCTCATTGTTGACCATGCCTTTCAGTGATACTCGCAGTGAGGGGATTTCAACTTCAATAGGTAAGACTGCTTTAGATTCGTAGACCAAGGAAAATGGTATGGCACCTATAGGTGTACGAATGTTGGTTTGGTAAGCCCATAGGGTTGGGTTTAGTCGCAAATTCTAAGCACGACTGACGTCATTAACAATCTTTTTTAATATTTTTAGGATGGTTTTATTGGACGCTTTAGCTTGACTATTCCGTTGGGGGTAGTAGGGCATTGAGAATCGTTGTTGGATAGAAAACTTTGAACAAATCTCATAGACATCTTGATTTTTGAATGGGATTCTGTTGTCCGTTATGATAGTTTGGGAAATTCCATATCGAAAAATTAGATAATTCAAGATAAACTTGGATATCTGTTTTCTGCTGATGTACGTTAATGGAATTACTTCTATCCACTTTGTGAAGTATTCAGTTGTAGTGATAATGAACTTGTGCCCATTAGATGAAGCAAGAGACATTTTACCTATCAAGTCTAATCCCCATTGTGAGAAAGGACATGATGTTGTTATAGGTCTCAGTTCCTATGCCAGTGCGTGAACAAGATCACTATGTTGTTGGAATTGATGTTTTCAAGAAATGAATGCATTCTTGTTCCATTGAGGGCCAATAGTACCCTATTCTCAACAATTTCTATACTAGATTAGGTCCACTAGAGTGAGACCCACAAATACCTTCGTGCACTTCCTAAAAGCAGTTTGTGCTTCTTCCATGTTGAGAGATCGAAGTAATGTTTCTTCTAGACCTCGTTTGTATAGGGTATCTCCTAAGACAGTGAATCAAGAGGTTCTACAGACAAAGGTTTTCTTTTGGCTTGTCGTTAATTCAAGAGGTATGATACCATGTTGGATATAGTCAAATGTATCTTGGTACCATGGTGAGTTAGGAACAACAACATCACAAACTAGTTCTAATTTCAGAATATTGAATGCCAGTATAAGGAATTTTTCCACAAGGAATTCATATTTTTGAATTTTTTGTGGAATGTCAAGGAGTGAACCTATTATTTCCATAGCATCTGTTGGTCTGTTGTTGATTCGAGGAATCTATTCAAAGGTGATGATGAAAAAGTACTATTTGAAACTGTCCACCATTATTTTATATGGAACTATCTTGTCATCCTTTGGCTAATATTCATCATTTACTTTCCTTATTACTAGCTGAGAGTCTCCATAAACCTCTAGTTCCTTTATCCTCCATTCTATGGCCATCTTCAGTCCTATGATTAACACTTCATATTCATAGATGTTATTTGTACATGGAAAATCAATCCTGTAAGCCTTAGGTATACTATCCCCCTACAGTGTGAGAAACAAGATACCTACTCCTGAGTCGTGTTGAGTGTGGGACCCGTCAAAGTATAAGGTCCAATGGCTAGATTGATTAGTTAAAAGGATGCTTTCATTTGGGAATTCTATTGTTAAAGGTTGGCAATCTTCCATCATTGCTTCTTCTAGTTGATATGCTATGATTTTTCCTTTGATAACTTTTCTATGTATGTACTCTATTCCAAACTCACTCAATATCATTACCCATTTAGCGATCTTGCCTATTAGAGCTGCTTTTTCCAATAGGTACTTTAGGGGATCTACTTTTGATATTAACTTTACTTATCTGTTTAAGATGTAGTGTCTCAAATTTTGTGCCGCAAAGAGGATAGATAGACACACACATTATATGGATGAATATTTAAATTCATAGCCCACCAGTGTTCACTTGATATAATAGACCACTCTTTCCTTGTTATTGTCATCTAGTTGTGCTAAGAGAGCCCCTAATGCTATTGGTGTTGTAGAAACATATAGGACAATTACTTTATCTAGAATTGGTGGCATTAATACTGGAGGAGTGAGTAGATACTCCTTGACCCATTGGAATGTCTGATCACATTTTCCATCCCACTTGAATGTGATGTCCTTGTGTAGCAAATGGGTGAATGGGTGGCACTTGTCTGCCAACTATGCAACGAATCTCCTGATGGAGTGTAGTTTCCCTTGTAGGCTTTTTAGTTGCTTCAATGTCCTTGGAGGAGGCGTTTCTAATATAGCTTTTACCTTGGTGGGATCTACCTCAATGCCTCTTCTTGATACTATGTATCCTACCAATTTTATAGATGTTACTCTGAATACTTCTTCGGATTGAGCCTCAAGTTGCATTGTTCTATCCTATCAAATGCTTTTGCTAAGTTGGTTAAATGGTCTTCTCTTTTGATGGATTTTTCTAGAATGCCATATACATAATCCTCCATAGTGGTATACAACATATCATGAAAGATAATAGTCATTGCTTGCTAATAGGTTACCCCTGCATTCTTTAGACTGAATGACATGATGTTCTAGAAAAAGGTTCCCCATGCACATGTGAATGCTATTTTATGTTGGTCCTCAGGGGATATTTTGATCTAATTGTATTTAGAGAATTCATCCATTAATGATAGAAATTCATATCCTATAGTTAGGTCTATGATCATATCGATGTTGGGTAGAGGGAATTCATCCTTCGGGAAAGCCTTGTTTAGATCTTGAAAGTCTGTACAAATTCTCATGCCCCCAGTGGGCTTTGGTACTGGTACTAGATTATACACCCATTTAGGATAGTCAATGGGTTTGATGAATCCCACATCTAACAGTTTTTGAATTTCTACTTTTACCAAAAGTGCTATTTGTGGATGCATCTTCCATAGCTTCTACTTGATGGGTTTAGCTCCAGGAAATACGACTAGGTGATGCATGAACAATTTTGGATCTAGCCCTAGCATTTCTACATAATTAGTGGTTTTAGATTGCATAATCTATGTGATTGATGAAATCAAGATTGAGAGGTTAGTAGGATTGAATAATAGATGAATCAGTTAGCCAATTAGAGTGAGGAATCAATGGTAATGATTTGCTCACTCATAAAAGGGGTGAGGATAATTAATTAAATAAATATTTAATTAACATTTTTGAGTTGAATGTACAAGTCATGTTTGACTTTAACAAATAAGGTTATATTTGTTTGTTGACCTTGTTTGAATGATGTTGAATAATTAATTTAATTATCTAAGTTTAGGGGAAAGTGATTTAATTAAACTATTAATTGATAATAATTTAATTGATTTAGGAGAAATAGGGTATATTAGCAACATAATTAAATAACTTAAGTTATATAATTAATCAAGAGGAATAAAAGTTATATTAATGACAAAATAGTGAATTAATTAAATAATTAAAAATTATTTAGTTAATAGAGGAAAATAGGGTTTTTGATGTAAATGATGTGAAATGCAATGATTTTAAATGATAATGATGCCGATGATGAAAAAATGTCATTCAAGATGTGCGATAAGCGTTAGGTCATTTTTACATGTCTACAGTGCAAAACCTTAAGAGAGAAGTTTATGGACAATTCAAAGAAATAAATAAGAAACACTATGAATTTAGGTATAATTCACTCATTATTTTCTTAATGGGAAACACATATGGAGGAAGGATACATCAATGACCAAGTAGATCAAAGAGATCGTTGATAGATTTCATAATGAGAGTCTATCAATATTTATATGATATATTATTTTCAAAATTTTAAATAAATGTGCATCAAAGAGAAATATTAAGCAAAAAGTGGCACACAAGTTGGAAAAAGATGTTGTGTTCATGGTCAACAAAGAATATATCCACCTAAAATTAGGGGAACATGGTACCTTTTGGTTTTGGAAATTCCATATGAGACAAGAAACCATTTTTGGAAAGTACAACATAAACTCTCCTAGCCCATCTATAAGGTCCTACAATAGAAAGGTATGACAAATGGAAAGACAAGAAAGTAAACAAGGATGCACAAGAGAAGTTTGATAAAATGAAAGAAAAAACTAAATTGCAAGTTAAGGAAAAAAATATCCTTCTCTACACATCACACATATTTTAGAACATGCCATGTGTTGGGATTCAATCCTATAGTTACAAATTTTACTCGAGTCCCATTCTCATTGTGTGTCTCTCCTTGTTTACACACCATTAATAATCGATACAAGAAATACCAAGTGGTTCTACCTAATGTGAAAGTTGCAAGATGTTTAATAAATATTTAGTGTTTGTGTTTTTTTTAGGTACCCTTGTCCCTTTACCAATCTACAAGCTTGTGAGTGGATTTGGGATCTACAGACTAGGTCCTAGTATTCCTAGTTCCTCCAAAATCTTGACCCTCACCTTTCCTTGTAGTATTTTATTATGTTCTTACCCCATTGGTTGTGAAACCACAAGCAAACATGGAACCTTAAAGCTTACTTCCAATGTTTTGGGCCCACTCAAGCTCTTGAAACCCAATCCACTTCCCTTTATATCATGGTTCTTTATCCCCATGGAACCTCGACCTTTGCACTTTCTTTGGTTCTTATTCCCTCAAAATCCTTCCTACTGCTCTCGCTCCTCCTTTCTTCCCCATTGGGCCTAAAACTTGTGGGTGGACCTTGGCTAATGGAACCAAGTCCCTTCCCCATGGCTTCATCTACCTTACACCCATCAATTCTCTTTCTACCTTCCTTACCCTTAGGTGGAATCGACACCTTGGAATATAGTTTCGAATTCTTGATTTCCCTCATGCCTTGGTCCCTACTTCCCTTCTATTCTTTCTCCTCATGAGGTCCCCTTTTCCTACATTTCTCATTTCCTTGGATCCTTAACCTCTAGAAGAACCCTAAACCTTGGTAACAAGTCCTTGATACCATATCCACCTATGCTTTGGTCTCCACATTCCATGTTTCTACATTCCTTTCTTGATCTCAATCCATGTTACCTTACCAAACTTGTGACTTGATCTATCCCTATCATCTCCCATCTTGTTCTTAATCCCTCCCAAGGTTGAATCCTTAATAATTCTCTGTATTCTTCCTTCTTGGGACCTAACCCTTGGTTTCCTATGTTTCCCTTGAATTGTGGACCTCCAAGGGAACCTTGCACCCTTGATATGCTCCATTGATTGTTCCATCTAATGTCTTGATCATCAAACTTCCCTATTTTTTGATCCCTAGTGTCAATTTATTCTCGAATCATGACATTCAACTCTCTCTATGAGTCCCAAGTCTTAGTTTCCTTGCACTTCCCAATTCATGCCAAAATTTGTTGCATTTCTTCTCCAGATTTGTAGACTCCCTTAGCACTCTAGAACCACATCCACATGTCTTTTCATGACTCAAAAAATGATCAAAGGACCTATTTTGACCCAAAAATCCTCATCAAGGTGCTTCACCTACCTCCATGGCCCACCCATCATGCCATTATGTTGGATTTTATTTTACAACCATTAGTTCAACTATTCTTACACAAAATCTATTATTTTAAATATGAAGGGTGCAATTTCACATGTAGATTTTATTGAAAATAACAAGGGTAACCATATTTCCATTAATGTGGTTGTTGAAGTTCTTTCTACCCATATCTCGTGAATATTTCACATTTTGAAGGTCCCATGGACTTGGTTGAGTCATGCATTCCACGTCCATAAGTTTCACTTCCTCTAAAGTTCCCATGAGTTGTTGGAAGCCATAACATGAGGGTTACAAATACTTATTTGTTCTACATGCAAGAAGATGATCACTGAGTCAATTGTCTAGTTTGGAAACATCTACAAGAGGTTCCAGGGCATCAAAAACTAAAAGTTTTGGTCTATAAATTATGGAATATACCTTGTGAAATGTAGGGTCTTCAATACACATCTCCATGTATTAATATATCTCCATGGAAATCTATAATTATCCAAGAAAATGCATGGTCACAACTATGTATTTTCTCTCATCACATTTATTGGTGTGATTGTAATAGGGATTAAATGAGAGTGTGACAACTTATAATGCATTTCAATGCTATTGTAATGGAATTTCATTTGTTGCATATGGGTTATTCTAGTTTTAAGATGGATTATTAAGTATGTTAATTACATATGATTTGATATTTGTTTGTCATGTAAAATAAATATAATTCTATTGATACCTAGTTGGGAGTATCTCTTCCTCTTTGTTGTTCATGAATCTATTTCCCAATAGAGTAGGAACTAGTTCATATTGGTGAAGGACCAAACACTTTTCATTTAAATAATATCTTTGTCCTTATAGAGTAGGAGTAGATTATAACTTATACAAGATGTTCATGATTCGTAAATACAAATCAAGGAACAATTTCAAGTGAGCCTTAAATTGGTAAATGTTTATAAAATCATTTCATGAATGTTTGCAACTTTTCACTATGTATATAGAACATTAAATAAAATTATTTAAAGGGATTCAATTAAAAATATCATTTATAGGTTCGTGTGCAAGGTATTAAATAATCTACATAAGAGGTCTTATGTAACTAGTTTGTCTTGACCTAGTGAGAAATTTAAGGGTTGTGTACATTGGGTATAGCTATTGATTGTTGCACTTAGTTACATTGTAATTGGTTTAAAAATTTATTAAGGATATATCAAGGAATTCCCTCTTGAATCTGAGTTTAGATTGAAGTTTAGGAGGGGCTACCCACTCTTGTTAATTGGTCTTTAACTCTTGTCAATCTATTGATAGACCTCCTTTTTACCTTATTGATGACACCCATATCCTTGAAGGTAAAAATAAGTTGTGAATTTTGGAGCTGTGTTTTTTGGATCCAATAGAATGGTGTTGTTGTTGAGGATAAAATATTTTATTTCTGAGGAATATAAAATATTGAAAGCCACTTTGTAGACCCATGTAACATAGTCATAATATTTTTATAGTCACTAGTTGTAGTCAATTTGCATTTTATTGTGTTGAAGTTGGCATCCTATCAACTTGTGCCAACGTAATGGTGTTGTTGTCGAGGATAAAATGTTTTAGCCACTATCAGTGAAGTGTGAACCTAATGCATAATTTGGAGACCTTGGTAATTTTTAGACAAATTTTGTAACTATGTATTTTGTTTGGGTGAGTTTGATTAGTTGGAAACTCATGCCAAAAAATGGCATCGATGTTAAGGACATCATATTTTAATTTTAATTTTGAAAACCATTGGAACATATTTATTTAAGAAGTTGTGAGTTTGAGAGAGTTGAAAACCTATAAACTTATGTCAAAAATGGTGCCAAGGATGAGTAAGTGTAATTGGGTTGAAATAAAATTTAGGGCTTTACTATTGAGCTAAACCCAAAATTAATTTGTTACTTTGGATTTTTGAAGTGCTTCAAGGATTTCCTCTTTTGAAAAAGGCGGTGTCTCTAATATCCAAAGAGAATAAAGTTTACTGATGTTATACTTTTTCTACTATCAGTGTTTCAAGAACACATCTCAAATCTACAATAGTTGGTTATGAAAAAGTACACATTTTTTTCCTAATTTTTAAAGCATAATTTTTGATGGTAAAAAATATAAAAATAATGAAATCTCAATTTTATGCTTGCATGGTGGTATATGATTAGTCATGGCTGGTTGGTATGTGTATAATCTCCTTTGGGTGTTCCTTCAAAAGCTTCATATGTCTCTACCTCTAGGAACTACGTTGAATCAGATGCCCATGATTATTTTAGTGATGTTTCGTTGTGCTATTCATGTAGACTTACACCTTATGAAAATCCATGCCTACATTTACAAGCTTACATACAAGAAAAGAAATAAAAGATCAAAGAACTTGTTAGGATTGAAAATGAATTCAAATAATAGGTAAGGCTATTGCAATCCAATGCTTAACCTAATTTTACAAAAAAAAATAGGTTGCTCCATTCTACATCATCCCCATAGACACCATTTATAGTCAATTAGGCCCTTTTAAAGTTGATTATGAATTGCAAGGTCTACAACCAAATTCCTAGTTTTGATGGGTATGATATTCATGAAGGGGGTGCACATGTTGTATTTTCAAAATATATGGAAAATTTTTAATATGAAAATGAGAACATGTGGATGAGAATTTTTGTTAGGCCTTCATGTGGAAAGAAATAGAGATTTTATGTTTTTTTTTAGATAACTCCTTTACTTCATGGAATGACCTTGTTGCTCCATTTGGAGATTAATTTGCATTTACTGTTGAATTTTCTTTTCTTGTTGAAGAACTAGAAAATATAAGGTGTAGTGACGGAAAATGTATCCCTTTACATATTCTCACTTGTTTGGGCCCTCCTAGTTAAATTGGACTTAATTATATGCCTTAATTTAGTGTTGTAAGTGTTGAAATGCACAAGACAACTAAGAGGGGAGGTGAATCAGTTGTCACCAATCACATTCACAAAAATCAAACAATTATTAACTCCACATCCACTTTAATCTATTATTAACTATGAGCATGAAGTTCAAATAACAAAAAGCAATATCAACACAAGAAACACCAAATTTACATGAAAAACCCAATAAGGGAAAAACCATAGTGACGATTAACTCACAATATAGAGTAATTGCAAAACCGACTACAAGAGGCTCATTGCCAAAGGGCTCACTACCCAAAATAGGAATTACTGTCCAAATGGGAGGCTCACTCCCTATAGATACAAAAATATAGAAATAAGAATGTTACATAGAGAACACTATCTCAATGTAACAAAAGATCCACCACAACAACTTCCACACATCCACAACCTTGATCATAGAATTGCAGACACCATCAGCTCACTGCTTTAAGGAGTCTAACACATTGAAGTTCTCGCTGCCTCAATTCACTTTCACACTATCTTCACATCTATCTACTTCTCACACTTGTGGAATACAAACCTTAACATATTGCCTTGTATTTATACTAGATCTTCAACCTTAGAAACTTTCTCCAAGGTTGGCTACACATGCTTCATTTTACAAATTCAAATTAGGTCATAAAATAAACATTCCTGTGGTGGATAAGAATGAGAGTAGACCAAACCAACACTTAACCAAGACCCAAAAACAACATCTCAGATCAATCACACACTTCCTCAATTGATACTTATCCTTCACATGACATGTAAACACCAGGTTGACCAAACCTAATGAAAACACCAATGAAATTTGAAGTGCACGCTTCCACAACAAGAAGATAACATAAGGACCACATGACATGCTTCACCAAACATTGGAACACATATTAGATTCCTTTAGACTCATCCACAACTGTTGTAACAACCTTCATACACAAAACACTTTCCACCAGTCCATCTGGACTATACAAACACATATAGTAACTCTAAAACTAGTCTTCTGGAGCACCAAATCACAAACACCTTTCACAGAGCATAGATAAAACCATTACAAGCCTTCTTCCAAATCCACAAGACCTGAAACAAACTAGTAGGGGACTATAGAGTAGATACATTTCTCCCAGTCCACAGACAAACAACTCTGCCAGACCAGTTCACAAACTGGCGAACACAAATTTCACTCTTCATCAAACTAGAAGCTATAGTCTAGGATATAACACCCAAGGATGCCCATAAACAACACTTCAGACATGCACAAGCATAGGATCAACACAGAAGAAATGTGGAGCACATACTAGAGCACATTCTCAACACACAAAATTTTGACTTCACTATTTATTAATTTTTTCAAAAGCACTTGGTAACTCATCATATTAGGACACCTACAACACCATAAAGATAGCTCCATGCGCTCACAAAATTTCAATAGTATCAAAACTATACATGTAACACTTTCAATCACTTGTTTCCTTTCTCTACAACAACCTATACTGTGTTGACATCAATGGTAACATTAATTACAACACCACCATACTCATTCATACTTGCAACAATCTTCCCCTTTGTCATTGATGGAAACACATGACTCTCTCCCCCTTTGAAATCAATGGAAAAGAACATAGTTTTGATCACTCCCCCTTAGGAGTGCACTCACACATTTCATACTACAACAATGATACTTCCTACTCCCCCTGAGGAGTAAACCCCAATCATTAGTCCAGATAAATGAAGAATCTGTAGATCCACAGGACTGATGCACCTCCATGTGCACATAGTTCAAAGAAGGAGGGGTAGTAACTCCCAACTTCTCCCTGAGATACAAAAAAGTATCCTTCAGAAGAGCCTTAGTAAATATATCAACAATCTGATCCTTTGTAGGCACATATTCCAGCCCGACTTCATTCTCCAATACCTTCTCTCTCAAGAAATGATATCTGATAGATATATTCTTTGTCCTTGAATGCATTACTAGATTCTTTGAAATATTTATTGCACTTGTATTATCACAGAAGATAGGGATAGGCTCATCACACATCACTCCTATATCCTTCAATGTTTGCTTCATCCACAATACCTGTGTGTAGCAAGATGATGCAGCTATATACTTAGCTTCTGCAATGGATAAAGAAACCGAATCCTATTTCTTTCTTAGCCATGAAACCAACCTACATCCAAGAAAGAATGTACCACCACTTGTACTCTTCCAGTCATCTACAAAACCAACCCAATCTACATCAGTGTAAGCACTCAAAGTGAAATCAATATCCTTAGGATACCATAAACCATAATCCAAAGTGCCTTTTAGATAGCTAAATATCCTTTTCATAGCTGTAACATGTGTTTCTTTAGGTTCTTCTTGAAATCTGGCAACTAAACATACTGCATGCATGATATCTGGTCTAGTAGTAGTAAGATATAACAGTCCATTAATCATAGATCTATACATGCTCTGATCAACTTTAGGAGATTCATCATCCTTACTTAGTTTGCTTCCAGTCACCATGAGGGTAGAGACTAGTTTGGAGTCATCCATTCCAAACTTCTTCAACAATTCATTAACATACTTTGATTATGAAATGAATATTCCCTTATCAGTTTGATTCACTTGAAGTCCAAGGAAGAAATTCAACTCACCAATCATAGACATTTCAAACTCTTTTTGCATCTCCTTTGCAAATTTCTTGCACATACCCTCATTTCCTCCAAAAATAATATCATCAACATACACAACCACTATCAATATTTTGTTTCCTTCAACCTTGAAATAGAGATTACTATCTGCGAACCCTTTGTTGAACCTTTTCCATGTCAAATACCTATCCAACCTTGCATACCATGCTCTAGGAGCCTGTTTTAGTCCATATAATTCCTTTTTCAACTTACATGCCATGTCCGATTGATATGATGACTGAAATACCTTCGGTTGTTCCATGTACACCTTGTTACCAATTTTTTCACCACAACTCAATTGGTGGAGCTGGCTGAACATTATTATATCTTAAGGTGAAATTACAGATTGTGCTTAAGTGTTGTTTGCATCCTGATCATTGTTCATTAAGTGACACTTGAGCACTAAAAAGAGGAAACTGAGTTTCATAAGTGCCATTCAATGTTTTACAATTAAATGAAGTACAAAATTGAGCATATAAATAACAGAGCATTTTAAATGCTTTATTTATTTCATGGAATGATTCATATTTACATAGCTTCATTTGATTGTAAGAATTCAAATGATAACACAACATTGCATTAAATGCATTTTCTTTTTGAAATGAAAAGCAAAAGATGAAATCAAATATCCACACAAGCCATGGATGTGACTGTCACAATGCATAACTAATAGCACACTACACTATGGAAGATGTAAAAGAAGAAATCACATAAGTAACGACATAATGATCATTGCCTAATTGGCCGATCGTCGACGCTGAAGTGGTGCACCTTTGTCTTCTCGAGCTCCGTTGACCTGTAAGAGAAAAGAGGGGGATGTCAGAGGCTCCGATTATGAAGACACCTATATGAATCACCAACAATAATGCAGTCTGCTGTTAGTCATACATTGAAGCAATCAAGTAGAGTGCAAAGAAATAAGTTGAAGGAGAAACATCGACATGATTATCATATCTTGTTTTTATGCTAACATTGTTTGTTTCCTTGTGCAGGTATAGGGAAAATCACGATGCTGTTTATTATTCGAAGACCAAGCCTGTAGAGAAAAACGGGCTCCCACAAGGGTAGAGCTAAACATGCTACCCTTATTCATTACAAGTGGGCTGATAAGAGATCGTATCATCATATTCACCAAAAGGAAATGATATACAAATGAAAGATTAAAAACTAAATTATCTATCAAGCACTAAACCAACTGTGCATTAATAACAATCAGGTAAATGCTTTCTGAAAGCTATAGGTGAATAGTGAGTTTAATCCACTCAATTAATTCAACTGAGTACATTTATATAAAATGTTGTTGTATGGTTCACATTCTTTTTATATAGTGTTATTTATTCATCATGATCATATGTCATGTGAGGTTCAGTTCAATAGTGTTCTGTCTCACAACCAAGGATAGTAAAAAGGCATACATTTCACCTTAATGAAGAGATTTGTTTTAATTTTCATCTTAGAGGAAAACAGATTTATGAAATAGTTTCTTAAATGGAGCATAAAAATGCATGAAGAGTGCCAGGTTGAAGCCCAAGAGTATGAAGGGACAGATATTGCATTCAGATGGTAATGAACAGTCGGTTCCAATTTGGATGATAAGTAAATACAACATTAGGAATTACAATGTCAAATGATTGTTCCAAAAAGACAAAGAAATGCCAACAGTTTTAACAGAAGGTGTCTCTGAAGTGTTAGTTGTGCACTGGAACAATCAAGCGAGATGCAGTCCATAGAATTACAATGTTTCAGTTAAAATCTCTGCATAAGTACAAGAACAAAAAGCAAGAGTTTGTTGTAGATTAAATATTCAAGCTTTCATTGAATACAGTGTGCAAGTGGGCGACAATTTTTTGACGGCTGATGGAGTAAAGTAATCCAAAAAATTCCATGTGCAAAGGAAACAATATGTTCTACGGATAGGCTGTAACACGATAAAAGATGCACCAAGAAGGAGACATGCTTCAGAATTTCAAATGCTCATATAGAGAAGACTGAGAGAACATAATGCCATGGTGAGTTTGGCCCAACTTAAAATAGCAATATAAATTTCAGTTTGTTCTTTTCGAGTATATCCACATTGGGGTTCTGATTTAAGTATACAGATTTTCATCGTTTCCAGCTTACCCATATGGGTATTTTATTAGAACAACAAGATAGGGGTTCTGTACAACCATAACTCATGTGTGGGTGATCAACACTGGTATATTCAGATTCAAAAAAATACATGTGCCTCACAAATACCAAACATCCATAAGAGGAGGTTTAGGTAAATACATAAAAGTGCAGAAAACAAATGATGGGTCGAACCAGTTTTTTAAGAATGTCAAAAAACACAGTTTTAGTGCCATTTCCAGTGATACCCATGAGAGGGTTTGTTGAGAAAGTAACAGGAAGTAATGCAAGGTAATGGTGGTCGAGCTCCGTAAGAGAAATCACAGAATAGATACATTTTCTTTAAAATTACGAATACCCATATGGTTCTTTTTGTTTCAGAAGTGTGAAATAGACAAATGGTCTTTTGGGTCGAGCCCATAAATTGAATACAAAATGAATATACAGATTTTGTTTCCCATATACCCACATTTGGGGTTTGTTTTTTTTATTGTTTTTTTTAAATACAGAAATTACAGTTGCAGTGACAACCCATATGAGGATTTTACATGAAACAACAAGAATACAAAAATGTGAATTTCCTTTGGTGGGTCGAGCTTCAGAAATAGAGAATGCTAGTTTTCATTCATTTTTCATGACACACATGAAGGGATTTGTCCTCAAATATACAAAAATGTGAGATTCCTATTTTGGGTCAAACCCAAAAGATTTAAAAATGCATTTCCTGAGATACATATGGTGTGGCCTGTGTAATGGCCATAAATTTACAAATAAAAGATGAGATTTCATAAGCTTTCTGTTTTGCATAGAGATGTCAACAACAAAAAGAACAAATACTTACCATTGTTTCTTGTGGGAGATAAGAAGCCACGGCCAGAGCTCCATAGAGCTTCCAGAGACCAAGAGTTCGAGCTCTTGAAATGGCAGTCGGGCTCTCATAGTGATCACAAAAGGAACAAGAATGAAGACACATGATTGATCAGATTGTCATCTTATGGTCGCGGCCTATGAGGCCTTCATTATTATCCAAAAGAGCCAAGAAATAAAATAATGATAACCAACGCTTACCATGAGTAGTAGAGGTCAATATTGATGAAGTTGTGACCACAATGGATCTAAAATCCCTTTGGGAAAATAGAACCCTAACTCTTATATGGCAGCCAACAAGAGATAGGGCGAGCATAGGAAATGTAAAAGAGAATCAGAGACAAACATGAATAGGCCGCGGCCTTAATGTTTTTTCTTGCTCTCTGAATTAAGTAAAGAACCACAATAGTATACAAGTCGAGCTTACCCATTGAAGAACTCGACTATTTGAAAGCAAGAGTGAAGTTTCTCAAAGCACACGAGCTCAGATTGAGTTCAATCATGGTGGCGTGCTCTCTCAGGTAGAGCTCAATTTCTTCAAAATGATGGTTGCAAAATGAAATCATTTTAGGGTTTGACCTCTTTTGTCTCATGCCCTAATTTGAGCCAACATTATGATTATCTGGAATATTCACAATTGTCAATAGCACATGGGAAATTCAAATTAGGGTACCTTGCACTATGAATTTAAAATCTGAAGCTAATGTTTGGTGGCCGAAAATTCATATGTCTAGGGCTATGTTTAAGTCTTTAGGGTTTGAGTTGACACTCACCCTTATGCCTTAAGGATATTAAAAACTTGAGTATCCTAACTTTATTGTTTTTCTGAGAAAACAATGAGAGTATGAATGGTGAATATCTTATGAACTAGGGGTGATTTTTCTTTGATCACTTAGGTTTTTGTATTTTCAAAGAAATGAATTATCTACTTAGGGTTTTTGTTTTGATTGATTTTAGAGAAATCAATTAAGGATCTTAATAGGAGAGAACGATTTGCATTGATATTTTTATGATTTTTTAGAAGAAAAATCAAAGCATTGTATTGATGAATTAAGAATGTAATTCTTTTTGCAAAAGATTTTTCAATCTTTAATTGCAAGAATAGATAAATTGTAAAATTTGTAGTGATGTAAAGCTGAGTCATAAAGTAATCTTTTATAAATTGTTTTATGATTTCTTTCTCTTTTTAGCAGATTGATGTTGACTTTTTCCTCTTGGTCGAGTTTAAGCTTTATCTTGGAGAGATAAGGTGTTTTTCTAGATTTTAAAGTAGATTCAATCTATTTTTAGAGGTTTTTACAGTTTGATCATAAAAGCAGTGTGCTTTTTCTGCTTTTATGCAGTCTTTTGAGACAGTTTGAAGCTTTTTTCCTTGAGCTTCTTGGTGAGCTCGGATTAGGGTTTCTTCAGAGATATATTTTGAAAAGACTTAGTTTTTTCTTCTTCTTAGTTCAAATTTCAGTTTCTGGCTCATACACATTTTTAAGCTTGTAAACCCTTTTGTACTCAGTTTCAAATTATGGCATACTCCTTCAGTTGAATAAAGCAGCACTCCTATTCCTCAATTCTGTTTCTTTTGCAGTTTTAGTTCGATGTTATATTGTGATTTCTTTTTTGCAGAATCCTTATTATGTCCTAGAATTGTAATTTTTCTTACAAAAAGTCCATAAAATATAGGTTGCATGTTGTATTTATGTTTCAATCTTCATGCAAATTATTCATGTGTTTGGTGTTCATGAGGAATTGTGAAATACTATTGTTTTCCGAAATCTGTTTGTGGGAAAAACTAGAGTCATCATTAAGTTGTTATCAAGTTCTGAAAATAATTTTAAGTCAGTTTTCATTTCAGTCATCTTTCTCTATCCCTTTCCTAAGAAGAATCTTAGAATAAAATTAATCATTCGGAGAACCAACTCACTCTGGAGATTCCTTCTTAATTTAGATCACCCACATCTGAAGAAGGTTTCCATGTTTTAGTAGATTGCCAAGTCTTGTATTCAGCAGGGTGCAAATCTAATTGACAAAAGTTTTTGGCATGCCCAGTGGGACACTGAAAGCCTTTTCAGAGAATTTTTAATATTTTCAGTTTGCTGTTTGGTGTATGCAGTAGATTTTTCAGCCTTCTGGGACTCATTACAATATACCTGGCGACTTTGATTTTGTTTTTTGCATTCTAGTGCAGCCTGCACATGAGAAAGATACAGACAAGGTCAAGTTCTGCACCCTTCAAGTATCGAGAGCTGTCCCCATCACGAAGAAGAGGAAGAATAGCAAGGAGGCTTTTTGAAGTACCCACGAGATCGAAGTTGACACCTCCTGTTTTAAGTTCCTTAGTTTTATCACCAGGGTACCGGTTCCAATTTCATAAGTACCGCCAATGGCAGCACCCATTCACACCTTTCAATGGAGGTACCCCATTAAACATCCTTCAACATGATAACATACCAGTTGCAACCCTTAGAGGTCTACCATACTTCACCGGCGAGGACTTCACTACACCAGTCGAGCAGATCCATGACGTAGCCACGTTATGCTCGGTGCACAATATCACGTAGGAGAACATCATGCTAAGTCTGTTGGTTGTGTCACTCAAAGGAAAAGCGTTACAATGGTTTAGAGGTCTTGTAACCAAGTCAATTGCGACATGGGATGCGTTAGGTAATGGTTTATATCAACATTTTGCTGATAAATCTGACAACTTGTCTTTATTAGAGCAACTAAGCACCATTCAGAGGGTGCCACACGAGCACTTGGCCGACTTCAACTACTGATTTGAAAGAACCTGGGACAGGATTCCTGTAACGGTAAAACCTTTACCAGCACACCCTTTTCTATTTTACTTAAAAGCTTTGAATAGTAAAATTGCAGTTATGACTCAGTCTATGGGTGGGCTTACACTCCCTAACGCCTACAATATAGCCATTAATGTTGAAAACTGCCTCATTCAAGCTGGAGACATAGCTCCTAGACCTCCTATGACTTTGTTTCTGAAAATATAGTCACCTATCCCTACTGCTGTACCTCCCTTGGCTGTTGTCCTGCTTGTTCCAGCAATAGGATATCATAACACAACCCAAGAAGTTGTTATCCCAGCCCTAAATCTGAAGATGCAAGAGATTAAAATCATATTAAAGACCTTTGGAAATGATCTCGTGACTAGTAAAAAGCATGTTGGCCAAGAACATAAGCCTTATCAAACCCCTTATTAGCAAAACCAACAAAATAGGCTTGCCTTTCAAAATGATTATCAAGCCCAAAGGAGGAATTTTAACCCTAGGCCATTCCAACCATACAATTCGAACACAGCCAGTTCGTCAAAGGAACTTGTGCCGCAAAATAATGTTGCCTAGGATTGCGATTGGTGTTATCCGTGCAATTAGCCCCATAACCAATCAGCGTGCGCGAATGGGATGAGAAATTAGGCTTTAATGGTTCAAAATAACTATGCTAGTTCAGAAAATGTTTTAGATCAGAATCAAGAGCAGCAAGATAATGTGGAGGTTGCCTTGTCGAATTGGAAGAGCTCTGAATTTTGTGGCATGAATGGCCAAAATCAGCAAAATTCTCCTATTTCAGCTAATACCAGGTCCAAAAAGAGAGCTATGGATCTAGGACAACAAGGTGAAAGTTCACAGCAGCAGCCTGTAATCAGTAAGCAGCCTGTTTTATCAGACGTTAATGCTGCAACGTAGCCTAAAATGTAGATTCTGCAAAGAGGCCAGGAGATACCTAGCAAGGAACAGTCAAAAACGCATTTTCAGCCTTTGTAGAGGCAAAACGATGTTGCTGTCACAAAAAACCAGCAAAAGGTAAATTCTGCATCATTTAATATTGTTGAGCATCTCAAGAAAGCCACTGCCAGCATGTCGATATTAGATGCTTTACACCTTCCAGGGCAGGAAGGTTTACTGTAGAGTGCTTTGGCTGAGTTGTCTTTTTTTGACAATGCTAATCAAGGGGTTGTGAAGGTCGTGCTTGCTAATGATCTGGAGGATAAAAATGAATAGAAAGCAAAAGAGGTAAAGCCCCCTCCATTCTATTTAAGTCTGATCATTGGTGATAAAATTGTTCATAACTGTATGGTTGATTCTGGTGCCAGTAGTTCAGTCATGCCTAAGAGTTTAGCTGATAAGTTAGGTCTTGTTTATGAGCCTAATCCTCAGAAAGGCGTAGTACAATTAGATGGGTCTACTGTTAAAACTGCTGGTATTATCAAAAAATTGGCTCTTACCTTGCACGCATCCCTAAATTTTGCTATTCATCAGGATATACATGTCATTGACTTATCGCCGCACTTTGCCATTTGTCTTTCAAGGGATTTTATAGCCAAGTTGGGTGGGTTTTTGTCTTCTGATTGGTCTCATTTGTTTTTTAGAACAAGGTATGGTACGAAAGTGACCATAAAGTCCGAGCCTCTCGCCAATGACCATATCGAACCATACTCACCGAATCCTATAAACGCTAACCTCTACGCCACCTCTGCACTGGAGGAGCAAACCATGACCTCAGGCTATAGCACCCATGTGGACAATATCAATCTAGATGAATGGGTAGCCAAAGATCATGAGCTTGATCCATTTCAACACATAGATGAGATAGGATTATGAGTCTATATGATTCGAGAGCCTGATTGCGATATGCCTAATCTTTGTAAAGAGGAAGAACCGTCTGTAGAAACATGGAATGAGCTTTAGAAGCTTTACTTTGATGGTTCGAGGAGCAGTGTTGGTGCCGGGGGTGGAGCTCTGTTGCTATCACCCGAAGGAGATAGATAATTTTCAGCTTGCCGGTTTGCTTTCCGCTGCTTGAATAATACAACTGAGTATGAAGCGTTGGTGCATGGCCTTGAATGGGCCCGCAAATGAGGTATTAAATGCTTGCAAGTTTATGGTGATTCAGAATTGATTGTAAATCAGGTTAGGAATTTAAATGCTGCCAAGAATGATTTTCTTAAGAAATACAAGCATCGTGTATGGGATTTAATGGAGGATTTTGATGCTTTTAATATCATGTCAATCCCTCATAATCAAAATAAGCATGCTGACAGGCTCGCTGCTATAGGAGCCCAGTTTGATATTCCCAAGGAGATTCATAAAGTAAAGGCATGCCAATATGTGAAAATAGTGGTCAGACCTTCTGTACTTGACAACAATGAGAGTTGGTAGGTTTTTGACAGCGATGAGAAAATCATAAATTTCCTGATTGCTGAAGTTGAGTTTGCAGATGGAAACCAACAAAAATGGCAGCAACAATATGATGACCAGATTGTCCAGTTGAAGACCAACAAGATGCCAAAAGGATTGGTGACCTTGGAATCTGTGTTCAACTCAGATGACCAAGTGCGTAAAGACAAATGCAACTTGACAGTTAAAGAAGAACATTATGCAACCATTAAAATCTTCAAAGGAAGGCTTCTCAAGCTGGGAAAGGTATGCAGCCAAGATGAACAACAAGCGTTTATTCTGTTATGTCAAAAATTTAGTGATGTTTTTGCTTGGGAGTACAAGGATTTGAGAGGTTTTAACCCAGAACTAGCCCATCACACCATTGAACTTGAACCCGGTGCAAAACCAGTAAGGCAGAAACAGAGACCACTTAACCCCAAATTAGAGCACCTTATGAAGGCTGAGCTGAATAAGCTAGTTGAGAGTGGTATTATTTTCCCTATCAAACACACCTCTTGGGTGTCAAATTTAGTACCAGTCAGGAAGAAAAGTGGGGAAATCAGATTATGCGTCAATTTTCGAGATTTAAATAAAGCATTATTGAAAGACCATTACCCACTCCCTTCCATGGAGCAAATTTTACAAGTAGTTTCTGGTTCTGACATATTTTCTTTGCTAGATGGTTACTTAGGTTACAACCAGATTCTGGTGAAGCAGGAAGATCAGTTCAAAATAGCGTTTACAACTAAGTGGGGCACGATGGCCTACAAGAAGATGCCTTTTGACTTATCCAATGCTGGAGAAAATTTTCAGCATGTGATGGATATGGCCTTTCACAGCCTCATGAACAAGTTTATTTTGGTATATCTAGATGATATTACTATATTTCCCAGAAATGCTAACGAACACCTTGATCATTTAGAGTAGATTTTCAGAGATGTAAAGAGTTCAGAGTGTCTCTCAATCCGAAGAAGTGTATATTTTCAGTACACGAGGGAAAATTGCTTGGACGCATTGTTTCAAAGCAAGGTATTTCTATAGACCCTGAAAGAGTTTCCGCAATTCTTGAATTTCTATTACCAGCTCACAAGAAAGGCTTGCAAAGCTTTCTTGGAAGAATAAATTTCGTGAGGAGGTTCATACTGAATATTACAGCCTTGCTACAACCTCTCACTTCTATGCTTAAGAAGAATATGCCATTCAGTTGGACCAAAGAAGGTAAGAGGAGCTTTGCGAAGATTAAGGAAGCCCTCATAGCCGCTCCTACTCTCATTAATCCAAACTTTGACAAAGACTTTATTTTGTATGCCTTTGGAGGAGTAGATACAGTTTCAGCTATGTTATGCCAGCAAAATGATGAAGGCTTGGAGCAGCTTGTTGCATTTTTCAGCCAAGTATTGCATGATTACAAGGTAAAATATTCTTTTGTTGAGAAGCATGTTTTTGCTGTTGTGAGGAGTTTAAAGAAATTCAGGCATATGCTGTCCAACAACAAGATTCATTTGTTGGTAGCTCATTCAACTGTTAAGGATTTTCTACTTAACAAAGATATTAATGATAATCGTGCTGGTTGGATTACCAAAGTAATGGAATTTGATGTTGATATAAAAGTAACCAAGCTCATTAGAGGCAAAGGTTTGTGTGAACAGATTGCTGGTAATGAGGACAACAACTTAAAAGAAGCTGCAAATACATAAACAATGCTAAATAATGATGTTGCAGGTGCTGTTCCAGCGTCTCCTGCTACTTGGTTGCAGCAGATGATGCATTATTTGCAAACCAGCGAGTGCCCCGAAGGCTTAGACATAGCAAAAAGAAGGTATTACAGATTACAAGCCATTCCTTATGCAATCATGGATGGCATTCTTTATAGGAGAGATTTCCAAGGTATCTTATTACGTTGTATTCAGCCTGATCAAGTTGACAAGCTTTTAGCAGAGTTTCATGATGGACCTTCAGGAGGTCACTTTGCTGCAAGAACAACAACTCTAAAAATTATGCGAGCTGGTTATTACTGGCCAGATTTGTTTAAAGACGCTATTGCTTGGGTCAGAAAATGTGAGAAATGTGCTTTATTTGCTGGTAAATAGAGGCTGGCACCACTGCCCCTTCATCTGATTCAGGTAGAACAACCCTTTGCTAAGTGGGGATTAGATTTTATTGGTCCTATTAAATCTGCATTCAAGCCCAGGTCATAAGTGGATTCTTATTGCCACAGATTATTTTACAAAATGGACCGAAGCTGTTGCTTTAAAGGAAGCAAACAAGAATTCAGTGCTTAACTTCTATCAAGATCTCATATCGAGATTTGGTGTTCCAGACTGAATCATTTCTAACAATGGTTTGGCTTTGATTGGTTTGAGGATTTCTGACTGGTTAGTTAGAAATAATATTTATTTGAACACATCTTCCAATTATTATCCGCAGGGTAATGGTCAAGTGAAATCTACAAATAAGAATCTGATTCGAATAATCAAGAAGACTATCGAAGATAATCAAAGGACATGGCACGAAAAGTTGAAGTTAGCCCTTTGGGTTGATAGAATAACCCCTAAAAGGGCCATTGGTTGTTCACCTTTTGTTTTGACTTATGGTAAAGAAGCTAAGTTACCTGTTTCAGTTGAGTTGCCAACTTTAAGTTATGTTAAAGAACTGGAATTGCTGAATGAACAGTCTCTTGAGGTGAGATTTGCATAGCTGGTAGAGCTCAAAGAAACTAGAAAGGAAGCCCTTTGGGTTGATAGAATAACCCCTAAAAGGGCCATTGGTTGTTCACCTTTTGTTTTGACTTATGGTAAAGAAGCTAAGTTACCTGTTTCAGTTGAGTTGCCAACTTTAAGTTATGTTAAAGAACTGGAATTGTTGAATGAACAGTCTCTTGAGGTGAAATTTGTACAGTTGGTAGAGCTCAAAGAAACCAGAAAGGAAGCTCTAAGATAGCTGGAGATACATCAAGCTCAGATGAAGAATTCTTTTGATAAGAGGGAAAGACCACATGATTTCATTGTTGGAGATCTAGTTTTTAAGTGGAATGAATTTAAAAGCAGACCTGGACGACATTCCAAGTTCGATACAATGTGGGACGGTCCTTATGTGATCACGGAATGGAAGGAACACAACGCATTCCAACTTTCCAAGTTGACTAGCAAGGTGCTGTCTATCCTAGTTAATGGGATCCACCTCAAGCATTGCCTCTGAGATAAGTTATCTCATAGAAGTAGTAAAGTAGTATTGCAAATAAGTGCATTTCGCACATTTACTTTCAGTATTTTTGCTTTCCCTAAGCGTTGTTGCACATGTTCTGTTGGCCATTGGGGCTTGTTAGTTTGCTTTCAGTTCAGTTTTGTTTTCTTTTGCTGTTGTTTGGAGTATTGCTATTCAAGTTTCTGAGTTTCAAGAAGGGTAGATTTGACTCCACACCCAATGAAGTGTTTTAAGGCCACTGATCTATGCTTAGCAGGCAAGCATTTAGCAGAAATTGCCAAAATGTTACCAGTTTTTTGCCACAGCTCAATTGGTGGAGCTGGCTAAACATTGTTATATCTTAAGGTGAAATTACAGATTGTGCTTAAGTGTTGTTTGCATCATGATCATTGTTCGTTAAGTGATAGTTGAGCATTAAAAAGAGGAAACTGAGTTTCAGAAGTGCCATTCAATGTTTTGCAATTAAATGAAGTACAAAATTGAGCATATAAACAACAGAGCATTTTAAATGCTTTATTTATTTCATGGAATGATTCATATTTACATAGCTTCATTTGATTGCAAGAATCTGAATGATAACACAACATTGCATTGAATTCATTTTCTTTGCAAAATGAAAAGCAAAAGATGAAATCAAATATCCACACAAGTCGTGGATGTGCCTGTCACAGTGCATAACTAATAGCACACTACACTATGGAAGATGTAAAAGAAGAAATCACATAAGTAACGACATAATCATCATTTTTTGATTGGTCGATGGTTGACGCTGAAGTGGTGCACCTTTGTCTTCTCGAGCTCCATTGACCTGTAAGAGAAAAGAGGGGGATGTTAGAGGCTCTGATTATGAAGACACCTATATGAATCACCAACAATAATGAAGTCTGCTGTTAGTCATACACTGAAGCAATCAAGTAGAGTGTAAAGAAATAAGCTGAAGGAGAAACATCGACATGATCATCATATCTTGTTTTTATGCTAACATTGTTTGTTTCCTTGTACAGGTATAGGGAAAATCACGATGCTGTTTATTATTCGAAGACCAAGCCTGTAGAGAAAATGGGCTCCCACATGGGTAGAGCTTGGCATGCTGCCCTTATTCATTACAAGTGGGCTGATAAGAGATCGTATCATCATATTCATCAAAATGAAATGATATACAACTAAAAGAGTAAAAATAGAATTATCTATCAAGCATTAAACCAACTGTGCATTAATAACAATCAAGTAAATGCTTTTTGAAAGCTACAGGTGAGCAGTGAGTTTAATCCACTCAATTAATTCAACTGAGTACATTTATATCAAACGTTGCTATATGGTTCACGTTCTTTTTATACAGTGTTATTTATTCATCATGATCATATGTCATGCGAGGTTCAGTTCAACAGTGTTCTTTCTTACAACCAAGGATAGTGAACATCCATACATTTTTCCTTAATGAAGAGATTTGTTTTAATTTTCATCTTAGAGGAAAACAGATTTATGAAATAGTTTGTTAAATGGAGCATAAAAATGCATGAAGAGTGCCAGGTTGAAGCCCAAGAGTATGAAGGGACAGATATTGCATTCAGATGGTAATGAACAGTCGGTTCCAATTTGGATGATAAGTAAATACAACATTAGGAATTACAATGTCAAATGATTGTTCCAAAAAGACAAAGAAATGCCAACAGTTTTAACAGAAGGTGTCTCTGAAGTGTTAGTTGTGCACTGGAACAATCAAGCGAGATGCAGTCCATAGAATTACAATGTTTCAGTTAAAATCTCTGCATAAGTACAAGAACAAAAAGCAAGAGTTTGTTGTAGATTAAATATTCAAGCTTTCATTGAATACAGTGTGCAAGTGGGTGACATAATTTTTTGACAGATGATGGAGTAAAGTAATCCAAAAAATTCTGTGTGCAAAGGAAACAATATGTTCTACGGATAGGCTGTAACACGATAAAAGATGCACCAAGAAGGAGACATGCTTTAGAATTTCAAATGCTCATATAGAGAAGATTGAGAGAACATAATGCCATGGTGAGTTTGGCCCAACTTAAAATAGCAATATAAATTTCAGTTTGTTCTTTTCGAGTATATCCACATTGGGGTTCCAATTTAAGCATACAGATTTTCATCGTTTCCAGCTTACCCATATGGGTATTTTATTAGAACAACAAGATAGGGGTTCTGTACAACCATAACTCATGTGTGGGTGATCAACACTGGTATATTCAGATTCAAAAAAATACATGTGCCTCACAAATACCAAACATCCATAAGAGGAGGTTTAGGTAAATACAGAAAAGTGTAGAAAACAAATGATGGGTCGAACCAGTTTTTTAAGAATGTCAAAAAACACAGTTTCAGTGCCATTTCCAGTGATACCCATGAGAGGGTTTGTTAAGAAAGTAATAGGAAGTAATGCAAGGTAATGGTGGTCGAGCTCCGTAAGAGAAATCACAAAATAGATACATTTTCTTTAAAATTACGAATACCCATATGGTTCTTTTTGTTTCAGAAGTGTGAAATAGACAAATGGTCTTTTGGGTCGAGCCCATAAATTGAATACAAAATGAATATACAGATTTTGTTTCCCATATACCCACATTTGGGGTTTGTTTTTTTTAAATACAGAAATTACAGTTGCAGTGACAACCGATATGAGGATTTTACATGAAACAACAAGAATACAAAAATGTGAATTTCCTTTGGTGGGTCGAGCTTCAGAAATAGAGAATGCTAGTTTTCATTCATTTTTCATGACACCCATGAAGGGATTTGTCCTCAAATATACAAAAATGTGAGATTCCTATTTTGGGTCGAACCCAAAAGATTTAAAAATTCATTTCCTGAGATACATATGGTATAGCCTATGTAATGGCCATAAATTTACAAATAAAAGATGAGCTTTCATAAGCTTTCTGTTTTGCATAGAGATGTCAACAACAACAAGAACAAAGACTTACCATTGTTGCTCATGGGAGATAAGAAGCCGCGGCTAGAGCTCGACAGAGCTTCCAGAGACCAAGAGTTCGAGCTCTTGAAATGGAAATTGGGCTCTCATAGTGATCACAAGATAGAGATCACAAAATCAACAAGAACGAAGACACAGGATTGATCAGATTGTCATCTTATGGTCGCGGCCTGTGAGGCCTTCATTATTATCCAAAAGAGCCAAGAAATAAAATAATGATAACCAACGCTTACCATGAGTAGCAGAGGTCAATTTTGATGAAGTTGCGACCACAATGGAGCTAAAATCCCTCTGGAAAAATAGAACCCTAACTCTTATATGGCGGCCAACAAGAGATAGGGCGAGCATAGGAAATGTAAAAGAGAATCAGAGACAAACATGAACAGGCCGCGGCATTAATGTTTTTTCTTGCTCTCTAAATTAAGTAAAGAACCACAATAGTATACAAGTCGAGCTTACCCATTGAAGAACTCGATTATCTGAAAGCAAGAGTGAAGTTTCTCAAAGCACATGAGCTCAAATTGAGTTCAATCATGGCGGTGTGCTCTCTCAGGCAGAGCTCAATTTCTTCAAAATGATGGTTGCAAAATGAAATCATTTTAGGGTTTGACCTCTTTTGTCTCATGCCCTAATTCAAGCCAACATTATGATTATCTAGAATATTCACAATTGTCAATAGCACATGGGAAATTCGAATTAGGGTACCTTGCACTATGAATCAAAATTTGAAGCTAATGTTTGGTGGCCAAAAATTCATATGTCTAGGGCTGTGTTTAAAGTCTTTAGGGTTTGAGTTGACACTCACCCTTATGCCTTAAGGATATTAAAAACTTGAGTATCCTAACTTTATTGTTTTTCTGAGAAAACAATGAGAGTATGAATGGTGAATATCTTATGAACTAGGGGTGATTTTTCTTTGATCACTTAGGTTTATGTATTTTCAAAGAAATCAATTATCTACGTAGGGTTTTTGTTTTGATTGATTTTAGAGAAATCAATTAAGGATCTTAATAGGAGAGAACGATTTGCATTGATATTTTTATGATTTTTTAGAAGAAAAATCAAAGCATTGTATTGATGAATTAAGAATGTAATTCTTTTTGCAAAAGATTTGACAATCTTTAATTGCAAGAATAGATAAATTGTAAAATCTGCAGTGATGTAAAGCTGAGTCATAAAGCAATCTTTTATAAATTGTTTTATGATTTCTTGCTCTTTTTAGTAGATTGATGTTGACCTTTTCCTCTTGGTCGAGTTTGAGCTTTATCTTGGAGAGATAAGGTGTTTTTCTGGATTTTAAAGCAAATTCAGCCTATTTTTAGAGGTTTTACAATTTGATCATAAAAGCAGTGTGCTTTTTTTGCTTTTATGTAGTCTTTTGAGATAGTTT
Source organism: Sequoia sempervirens (assembly GCA_007258455.2). Taxonomy (NCBI): domain Eukaryota; kingdom Viridiplantae; phylum Streptophyta; class Pinopsida; order Cupressales; family Cupressaceae; genus Sequoia; species Sequoia sempervirens. The sequence goes on along the minus strand of VDFB02058242.1, from coordinate 420,973,636 downwards.
GAAGCTTTTTTCCTTGAGCTTCTTGGTGAGCTCAGATTAGGGTTTCTTTAGAGATATATTTTGAAAAAACTTAGTTTTTTTTTCTTCTCAGTTCAGATTTCAGTTTCTGGCTCATACACATTTTTAAGCTTGTAAACCCTTTTGTACTTAGTTTCAGATTATGGCATACTCCTTTAGTTGAATAAAGCAACACTCCTATTCCTCAATTCTATTTCTTTTGCAGTTTTAGTTCGATGTTATATTGTGATTTCTTTTTTGCAGAATCCTTATTATGTCCTAGAATTGTTATTTTTGGTACAAAAAGTCCATAAAATATAGGTTGCATGTTGTATTTAAGTTTCAATCTTCGTGCAAATTATTCATGTGTTTGGTGTTCATGAGGAATTGTGAAATACTGTTGTTTTCTGAAATCTGTTTGTGGGAAAAACCAGAGTCATCATTAAGTTTTTATCAAGTTCTAAAAATAATTTTAAGTCATAGTTTTCATTTCAGTCATATTTCTCTATCCCTTTCCTAAGAAGAATCTTAGAATAAAATTAATCATTCGAAGAACCAACTCACTCTAGAGATTCCTTCTTCGTTCAGATCACCCACATCTGAAGAAGGTTTCCATGTTTCAGTAGATTGCCAAGTCTTGTATTCAGCAGGGTGCAAATCTAATTGACAACACACCTCTTCTTTCAATTCTCCATTCAAGAATGTAGACTTAATATCCATTTGGTATACCCTGAAATCTTTGTGAGGAGAAAATGCCAAAAACATCCGAATAGCCTCCATTCTTGACACCGAGGAAAATGTCTCCTCAAAGCCTATCTCTTCAACCTATGAATAACCTTTGCACACAAGCCTTGCTTTGTTTTATAATACTTCACCATTGTCATTAAAATTATTCCTGAATACCCATTTTTTACCAATTACATTCTTGTTTACCGGTCTAGTAACCAATTCCCATGTTTGATTTTTCTCTATCTGTTGTAATTCCTCTTTCATTTCTCTAACCCAATTTTCATCTTTGCATGCTTCAAACACTTTTTTAGGTTCTATATTGGAAAGTAAACAAAAAATTACCTCAGTTGCTACCACTTTGCTTCTTGTCTTTACACCTTTACTTTTGTCTCCAATTATCTATTCTTTCAGATGATTTTTTTGTACATATTTTGGAGTCTTAGGAGCAGGTTCTAGAGCTTCTTCTTCTTCAATCTGTTCTTCTTATTCCTTATTCTCTTCTTGTACTTGTCCACATATAGGCTCATCTAGTTCAATTTCACTTATCTAAATTAATCTGTACATATTTTCATCAAATTTTACATTTGCACTTTCAACAATCTTTCTCAATCTTTTATTGAAGCATCTATAAGCTTTGCTATTAGTTGAGTATCCAAGGAAAATACCTTCATCACATCTTGCATTAAAATTTCTTAGATTCTCATAATCTCTTTTAATATAACATTTGCTTCCAAACACCTTAAAGTACTTAACAGTAGGAATTTTTCCATGCCATAGTTCATAAGGGGTCTTTGTGCTATTACCTTTTATCTAAATTCTGTTAAGAATATAAATAGTAGTGTGGATTGCTTCTCTCTAGTATACATTAGGTACATTTTCCTCTTTCATCATAATACTTGTAGCCTCTTGAACTGGTCGTTTCTTCCTCTCAACAACTCTATTCTGTTGAGGAGTTCTATGACCAGAAAAATGTCTCTTTATACCATGCTCTTCACAAAACATATTAAACTCACTGGAGGTGAATTCTCCACCTCTGTTAAACCTTAAACATTTGATTCTCAGGTTCACTTCATTCTCTACCGTAGCCTTGAACACTTTGAATCTATCCAGAGCTTGATCTTTCTCCCTAAGAATAGTAACCCATGTCATTCTAGAATAATCATCAATTAGAAGCATAAAATACCTGTCACCATTAAGACTTCCTATTCTTGTAGGGCCACAAAGGTCTATATGAATCAATTCCAACATTTTGGTAGTTGATTGTTCTTTTCCTTTAAAGATGCATCTTGTTTGTTTTCCCAATTGAAAACTTCTACAAACAGTATTGGTAGGCTTTGTGATTTTAGGGAAATCCCTGACAGCTTCTCTTGAACTAATCCTGATCGGATTGCCAAAGTTTACATGTCCCATCCACTGGTCCATAGCCAACTTTCATTAACCTGAGACACAAAACACTGACCATAAACACCCTTAAGTTGATAAATGTTTCCATATGTTCTTCCTGCAACAACCATAGTTCCAGACCCTTTTATGATTTCACAAGTATTATCCTAAAAAACAAGCTTAAATCCTTTGCTACACATTTGTCCAACACTCAAGAGATTATGCCTTAAGACCTTAACATAATAGACATCATTAGTATTGTGTTTTCCATCAAAACTAATTGTTATTTTTCCAACAATCTTTGCACCAGAATCATCTCCAAACATGAATAATCCTCCATCATACTTTTCAAGTTAGTAAACTTACTTTTGTCTTTGGTCATGTGATTTGAGTAGCCACTGTCAATTACCCAATAGTCTTCATCTTGTCTAACATGAAAGGCAGTAACCAGAGTACCTTCCATCTCTTCCTTCTTGTTTTCTAGACCACATTCCTTTGCACATCTTCCATGGTTAGTAGACACTGATTTATTATTTAAGGCTAGAAACACGCATTCATCATTATCACCCTCAAAATAAAATTCATCATTAGAAATTCTAGCATCTTCTCAAACATAATACAATTTCTTGAACTTTTTTTCCTTTTTGTCTTTGTTGTCTCCGCTCTTCTTGTGTATGGCTCTATTTGGACATCTTGAAGCATAGTGACCAATATTTCCACAATTGAAACATTTAAAAGGTAACATACCTTTGTACTTATTGCTACCTTTCTTTAATTTCCTTGTAAAATTTGCTTCCAACTCCTTTGAACTATCACCATCCAGATCATCTTCTCTTTTTGTGGCCTTGAAGGCTATTTTTGTTTTCTCCTTTTCTTTTTCAAATTTCCTCATTTCAAATGCAGTCAAGGTTCGAAATAGTTGTTCTTTAGTGAATTTATTTGGATCATAAACTTCCTCAATAGCCAAGACTTTATCACTGCAACTCTCCGGTAGAGTCATCAAAATATTCTCCATTACATCTTCATCTGTCAGAGTACCACCTTAATTTTTGACTTCATTTATTGCAATATCAACCCTCTAAAAATAGCTTGCAATTTCTTCACCTTCTTCCATTTTCAAGTTCTCATATCTGCGCTTAGTTGTTAGCTTCTTTGACAATTTGACTCTATCATTTCCTTCATAGATAACTTTCAAATTTTCCCAAACTTCATAAGCAGTGCCTAATGAAATAACTTTTGTCAGCTCAATCTTAGATAAAGCACTATAGATTACATACCTTGCTTTTTCATTTTCTTCATAGGTAGAAATCTTATCTACAGAAGGACCACTTTCCGGCTCAACATATTTTGTCTCAACAAATTTCCAAGTCTTTTAACCAAGAGAGATCAAGTAACCTCTCATCTACACTTTCCAAAAACCATAGTCAGATCCATCAAACACAAGGATTTTCAATTTTTGCACCATCGGATCTACCTCAAGCGATTAAGCTCTTCTCCGAGGAATCAAAGCTCTGATACCAATTGTTGAAATGTACAAGGCAACTGAGAGGGGGGGTGAATCAATTGTCACCAATCACATTCACAAAACTCAAAAAATTATTTACTCCATATCCACTTTAATCTGTTATTAACTATGAGCATGAAGTGAAAATAACAAAAAGCAATATCAACAGAAGAAACACTAGATTTCCATGGAAAACCCACTAAGGGAAAAACCACGGTGAGGATTAACTCACAATATAGTGTAATTGAAAAACTGACTACAAGAGGCTCACTGCCAAAGGGCTCACTACCCAAAATAGGACTCATTGTCCAAATGGGAGGTTCACTACCTACAGATACATAAAGATAGAAATAAGAATGTTACATAGAGAACACTATCTCAATGCAATAGATGATCCACCACAACAACTTCCACACATCCACAACCTTGATCAGAGAATTGCAGACACCATCAGCTCACTGCTTTCAAGAGTCTAATAACACATTAAAGTTCTCGCTGCCTCAATTCACTTTCACACTATCTTAACATCTATCTACTTCTCATACTTGTGGCATACAAACCTTAACATCTTTCCTTTTATTTATACCATCTTCAACCTTAGAAAGTTTCTCCAAGGTCGGCTACACACGCTTCATTTTACAAATTCAAATTAGGTCGGCAACTCAACATTCCCGTGATGGATAAGAATGAGAGAGAACCAAACCAACACTTTACCAAAACCAAAAAATAACATCTCGGATCAATCACACACTTCCTTAAAATTGATACTTATCCTTCGCATGACGTGTAAACACTAGGTCGACCAAACCTAATGAAAACACCAATGAGATTTGAAGTACACACTCCCACAACAAGAAGATAACATGAAGACCACATAACATGCTTCACCAAACACTGGAACACATCTTAGATGCCTTCAAATTCATCCGTAGCTGCTGCAACAACCTACATACACAAAACACTTTCCATTAGTCCATTCAAATTGTATAGACACACACAGTAACTCTGAAACTAGTCTTTCAGAGCACCAAACCATAAACACCTTTGACAAAGCACATATAACACCATTACAAGCTTTCTTCCATATCCACAATACCTAAAAAATACCAACAAAGGACTGCGGAGCATATACATTTCTCCCAGTCCATAGACAAACAACTCTGCTAAACCAGTTCACAAACTAGTGAACACAACTTTCACTCTTCATAAAAAAAATAGCTATAATCTAGGATATAACACCCAAGGATGCCCATAAATGACACTTCAGATCCACACAAGCATAGGATCAACACAAAATAAATGTGAAGCACATACTAGAGCATATTCTGAACACACACACAATTCTGACTTCACTATTTATTAATTTTCTCAAAAGCACTTTGTAACTCATCATATCAGCACACCTAGAACACCATAAAGATAGCTTCATGTACTCACACATTTCAACAGTATCTCAACTATACATGTGCCACCTGCAATCACTTGTTTCCTTTCTCTGCAACAACCTATACTGTGTTGACATCAATGACAATATTAATGACAACACCACCATAATCATTCATACTTGCAACAGTAAGGTGTATCCCTTTACACTTTCACACTTATTTAGGGATCCCTTAATTAATTGAGCTTAATTATTCCTTAATTGGCCCTTTAATTCATTTTCCAAGCCTACTTAATTACATTTTCTGAAGAGGAAACCCAACATTCATTAATGCATAAACATAACACTTCTCATTGAGCAATGTGAGTCCTAGGTTTAGGGACGTAGGACCCATTTTCCCATGGGAGAATGGGTCCTCCCTTGAACTTAGAACCTAAATTTAAATTATGTTTTTGGTGGAATTTTAACATATTCAAATCTATGATTCAATGTCGACTTGTGATATTTGAATTTCAGAAAATTAGGGATACATATCTATAAATATAAGGTTATTTCACTAAGTTTCATCTAAGCAATCTAAGAGTTTTCATGAAAGTTTTCAAGAGATAAAGTTGTGATCAAAGGAATTCAAGAGTAGATTTATTAGAGCTTTATTGCAACAATCAAGATCCAATTTTCATGTCAAAGTCTTCTTGCATCATGCATGTTTTTGGAGCTAACATTTTGATGTAGGTTTCATAATCAAATAAAGCATTCAGAGCACTATTTCAACCAAGATTCAAAGTTCAATATCCACATCCATTGAAGCCATTTCATGCAAGTTGTATACTTTTATTCCAAGTATTGTTCAAGGGTTTATTGAGTAGTAACATTACTATGTTCATTCTTTATTCCCTCTTTCATGCTTTTATTCATTTCAAGGTTTGATTACCAAAGTGGGGTTTGACCATGGAAAACTCTCATTCACCAAAAACAAATAATTTTCCCTTTCATGTTGTGTTTGTAGATCTAGGTGGAAGAAAGCTTGAAGATCTCTTGAAGAGCAAATTTGAAGAAGTTGAAAAAGTTGCAAAAGTTGTCATCTCACAAAAACTCATCTACAAAAATTATTTTTGACATTCCAACATTGCCACTTGGAAAAATTGGAAGATTCAGATCTGTAGCAAAGGCTCACAAAATTTACAGAAAAACCCTGATAGTGGACCCATTCGCCCCAGGACGAATGAGTCCCAATCAACCTTCAGAAACTCACTTTTGGTGATTGGTAAACACAGTTCTGGCCTTCTCAGATCTGTAATTTAATTTCTAGTTCTGCTTATTTGAGTTTAATATTGCTATTTTATGTTTAATTTGGCATAATTGGATTAGTTTACTATTTTTAGTTTTTCTCCCAAAAGTGCTTGGTGAACTTGACCCACGTCCTTCAGTCATAACATAATCTATAGATTCACATCTTGAGCTGACTCACCTAAGGGTTGTAAGTCAATTCTTTGTGTGGATCTCATTTCTTAATGAAATGAGTGAGAAATAGGTCCCATAAGTGGTTCAACATACCCTTATTTTGATAATCCACCTACTTTTTCACCCTATTTCATTTTGGTGAACCCAATTTTTGAGCATTATATCTTTTTGATTTTGGAGTCCATTTCAACCCTAGATCTAGATTGTGCATTCATTTACATTGCATTGCATTGAATTGAATCTCATTTAGGGTTGCTTAACTTGCATTATTTTGCATCTCATTTAGGGTTTTAGGATTACATTTTTGCATTCTTTAAAATCTAAAAATTCAAAAAAATCAGTCATTTTACAAAGCATTTACATAACATTACATCATCATTCATTTACATTTGAAAATTGAATCGAAATTGCATATCAAATTAGGTCTCCTAGTTTTTCATTTATCATTATTTTGAATTTGCATTTAGACCTCATTTTATAGAAAATTCAAACTACAACCACCTGTCTTAGTCCAGAGTATGAAAACCATAAGAATCAACTCAAAAAACTATAAATTCATTTTTCAAAACCCTCAACTAGGACCCATTCGCCCATGGGTGAATGAGTCCCTGATTAGGGCTTTTCCCTACATTTCTAGGCATCAAAATCTCCATTTCTATATTATGTTTTGCTATTTTTAGTTTGTTGTTATAGTGTGTAGAATTTTTGTTATCTCAAATTGATCATATTTAGCTTCATTTGATAAATTCAGTGCATTGTGTGAATTTAAAATGACATTTAAAGGACATAATTTTTAGGTTTTTGCATAGTAGAATCAAAAAATTATCTTGTTTGAAATCTAAAAATTTCTTTTACATATTTGCATTGCACTTTACATTCTAGGATATTTCATTGCATTTTACCTCTTATCCATTTTGGGTGCATACTGAGTTTGTGAAATTTGTATGAGCTTCACAACTTGGTGTCTTATTGCCAATACTATCATGAGACGTAGTTCAAGACTTATGTCATCCTGTGATACACCATTCACCATGGATCTTTGGTTTTCTAACTCTATCACTCATAGTGTTGGCACTAGTCAACCCACTATGGATCATAACTTTCATACCTCATTTCCAATGAATTCCCTACTCACAACTAATGTGCATGATGTTGAAATAATGATTGTTGTGTCCCGCAAGAGAACATAAGGTAGATCAATGAAGAATTGAAATGTTTGCAATACTTTGTGAGATCCAAACATATTGCTAGTAATGCCATTCCTGTCATGGGAATATAAGAAATATTCTTAAACATGTACAAGGAATAGAGTTTATATGTAGCCTGGTCCATATCATTAAAAACAATTTTCCCTCTCCCCAACTAGCCAACCTTCAATACCTTTCCTATGTATGAGAGAGATTCAATAAAAGAATACACAATTCCTAATGCATCCCTTCCTAAAAAAGGGAAAGGTGTGATGTTAGAAGATCCAATTGTTGAACATAATCACAATCACAATGATCTTAATAGGAAAGGTGTCTTATTCCACAAAATAATGCGTCATAAGGATCCTAGGGTTACTTTAGATCCTTCACCTTCAAATCAATAAAATATCAAACCAAATAAGAAACCACATCAACTTTACAAATCCAAGAAACAAAAGACGTTTGATCCTCTTGAGGGTTTATTAAAAATATCCAAGATCGAGAATGATTTCTAGAATCTTTTACATTGGGGATTAATTAAGCTACCTCTTGAAACTGAACAATTAACACCACAACAAAGTGATCAAAATGAACCATATTGTGCATATCATAGATTTTTTGGACATCACATTGATAATTTTCATGGTTTACAAGAATTATTGAAGAAATTTAAATCCCCTAGGGATCCAACTTGACTAAATTACATGAACTTTGCTCCTTGCCATGTGATAGTTGTAATATCATAGCATACTCACTATTGCATGCTTTACATTCATTGAAAATAATTTTCTTTATTGCAAGGAGCTCATTCTCATCACTCATATCGGCTCATCCTTGCCTTGCACTTAGTGGGGGCAAGGGGTTAGATGCCTAGTCCTAGTTTGGCACTTCACATTGTCCCTTTGGCTAGTTGTCCACCTTCCACATATACTGAACAATATTGGGATGTAGACGACTTGCTATAAGTTGAATTGCATGTGCCTTACTAGTCTTGTATTTGTTTTCTTTTCTTTGTGATTGTATGTGTAATGTGATCCTCCATATTGTTTTGTTTAATGTAGCTCTTCATATTCATTCCTCTATTTGTATCTTCAATCTTCTATATTTTGTAAACACTCATCTTTTCTTTGTCTTGTGTTTTCCTTTTGGGGATGACACAAGGCATTGAGACATTTAGTCTCTTCCATGTGATCCTAAAATATTTTTCTTTTTTTTCTCTCTCTATGTATCATTCTTCTAGTTCTACGAGTATTTGGGGAATGATGACATTTATGAGATCTATAACAACATTATAGCAAAGATATACTGACCCCAAATCTGTGGATCCCTTATATGTTTGGGATTTTATTTTGGGGGCAACCCCTCTTATTTTTTTCATGATGTAGCTTCATTTGAAAACATATGACTTGGCATATGGATTTTTGAATAAGCTCTTATGTCTTATTTATTTTTAGCATTGACTATTTGCTACTTTAAAGTAAATTTCTCATAGCATGGTGTTAGCAATTTCTTTAAAGTGGGGGCATACATTGGCATTATTATTTTTGAAAATTTTGACATTCCTTATGTTTCATTGTGCAATCTTCTTACTTCTTGCGATGCATCTTTTTCTTGGTGGTGTCATTGGGTTTGATGTCCTCTGGGAGTGTGCGTGTTGTTTGCATAGTGGACAATGAGTTTTTCTTGTGAACATTTTTAGACAAACAACTGAGGCATGTTCCACATCGCGTTGGACAGTTGAGGCTTGATCCACCCTTTTCATTTTTACCCTTTCTTTAAGTCTTTGATGTTGTATGATTGATTATCTTGTCATTTCCGCATACATATATTTTTATTTTCTACTTTATTGTGAGTTTGATGCAAGGTCATCCTCTCACTAAAGTGGGGGCTAAATGTAGTGACAAAAATTGTATCCCTTTATATTTTCTCATTTTTTTGGGCCCTCATAGTTAAATTGGACTTAATTGTGCCTTAATTTAGTGTTTTAAGGTGTATCTCTTTTCACTTTCACACTTATTTAGGGCTCCCTTAATTAATTGAGCTTAATTATGCTTTAATTGGCCCTTTAATTCATTTTCCAAGCTTATTTAATTACATTTTCCAAAGAGGAAATCAAACATTCATTAATTCCTAAACAACACACTTCTCATTGAGCAATGTGTCATAGGGGAAATATGAGTATTAGTTAGAAAGAATAATAAGAGTGGTTAGAGCACAAATAATAAAAACTCATGAAAGATTGATCATATTAGACCATACTCAATGAAATAGAATACAAAATGCTTCAAAGATTCAAATTAAAAGACATGAAATACAATTCAAACACAATTAAAACTAAAGAAACAAGAAAATCTATAATCCCATTGGTGGATTATGCTCCAAATGTATGTGAATTTCTCTATTAAGCATAACCCATGATTGCAAAAGCTAAGATTTAAGAAATGATTAACATGATATTGATAAATGATTAAGATTGTGAATGATTTTGATGAGGAAATGACTTATTTTATAGATTTACAAATATCTAATCAATGATGGAGATTAAATTTGAAGATTGACGGTTGAGAGGAAATCAAGGAGATCAAGGAAAATCAAGGGTGGAGGATAAATGAGAGCCCAAAATATCCCTATATTCATGGAAAATTGGTTCAAGATATTAGAGGGAAAATATCTATTCAAATTATAATTAAAATTAGAATTAGAATTATGAATATTCTTTTTGGAAGGAATATGTTGTAAGGAAGCTAAGGTAGCGAAACAACTTCCTACACTAATCTTGAAAGGATGATAATGCAAAATTTTACAAATCTTTATAATAGTTACATAAACTTAAATGTAAATAAACATAAATATCATGCATATCACAACACAATGATTTACGTGGGGAAAAAACTTTCAGGAGAAAAATCCCACACTGCAAAAGCCACCCAATATATTATTCAAAAATAACAAAGATTACAATATACTTGTAGAGTAAGCCTCTCATAGGAGTATCACCAACCAGAAATCTAGAGGCAACATGATTGCTATTAGGCTCTCAGAATACATCATAATACAAAACCTTCATAAAATAGGGTTGTCTTCTAGGGAAAGTAAATCCAACAAAATATCTACCATAAGATTTGAGACCTAATGATGAACAATCCAAATTTACAATAATAAAATATACATAAAATTTGGCTTTTAGGGGTGTTTCCCTTGAGCCCCCATTGGGGCGTGCAACCCTCAGACCCCCCACTGGGGGGATGATCCCCTTGGACCCCTTGTGGGGTAATCCCCCCCCTCTGCGCCCCTGATGCTTACCTATCAATAGTAAACCTTATATGTAATTTCAAGGTTGAGCCAATTTTTCCCAAAAAATCTCCCACTTCTTGAACAACTTGCAAGAGCAATGGGAAGGGCTGATATAAACATCATCTCTTAATTGTTAGGGGCCGAAAGGCCCATAGACTCCAAAAACCATCTAAACTTCCCTATGCTCGTAGGCTTAATTAAATAATCAACAACATTTATCAAATTCTCTACCTTAACTAGCTTCAGTTTGCCATCTTTGACCATATCTCTAACAAAATGATACTGTACATCAATGTGCTTGGTCGTGGCATGAAATGTCAGGTTGTTAGCTAGACATATCACACTCTAAATGTCACAATAAATTGTCACTACAACTTGTTTTATTCCAATACCTGAACAAAGTCTCTTAAGCCAAATGAATTCTTTACAAGCATGAGTAGCTATCATATACTTAGCTTCAGTAGTGGAAAAAACAACCACTTGTAGCTTAGTCATCCAGCTATACCACCAAATAAAGTAAACAAATAAGCATCAGTGGATTGGCTGCTATCAACATCACCTACCGAGTCTGAATCCACATAACCATGAATATCAAGGGAAATCTCATCTTCAGTCAAATTGCTATGATAACACAAGGAATATTCTGAGGCACCACACAAATATTTGAAGAATATTTTAACTGCATCCCAGTGAACTCTACTAGGATTAAACATATATTTGGAAATAAATCCCATTGCTTGGTCTATTAAAAACCATAACATACATAAAACTTCCAATTAAACTCTAGTAAGGAACTCTACTCATGTCTTCCATCTCTGGTGGGGATATTGGATAATCTATAATAGATAACTTTGTTCCAACTAAAAAAGGAGCATACAATGGTCTACAATCCTGAATGTCAAACCTCTATAAAATTGAATTGACATACTTACTCTAGAAAAACCATAGCTTTCTATTCACTCTATCTCTTCTGATTTCCATCCCAAGAATGTGTCTAGCTACACCAAGATCTTTCATTTTAAATTTAGTAGCAAGTTGAGAATTCAGTTTTGAAATCATACCTTTTCCTTTACTAATAAATAACATATCATCAACAAATAATGCAATAAATAGGAAATGATCGCCATCAATTTTATAATAAACACAATGATCTGACTTAGAACGCTCAAATCCCAAGTTCAACACATATGTATCAAGTTTTGGGTATCACATCCTAGTACTCTGTTTTAGGCCATACAAAGATTTCTTTAATTTGCAAACCAATTTACTTTTACCTTTCATCACGTAGTGCTCTAACTTTTTCATATAAATATCCTCCTCCGAGTCACCATGAAGGAGAGTAGTTTTCACATCCATTTTCTCAACCTCTAAATCATAAGCAACAACAATAGAAAGAAAAAATCTAATGGATGCCATTTTTGAAACATGAAAAAATATCTCACCATAATCAACACCCTCAACTTGAGAGTAACCTTTTGCAACCAACCTTTCTTTGTACTTCTTAATACCTCCATATGAACCAATATTTTTCTTGAATACCCATTTGCAACAAATAGCTTTTCTTCCTTCAGGAAATGGTACAATATCTCATGTATCATTCTTTTTCAAATCTGTCATTTCTTCATCCATAACAATCTTCCAGGATTTTGCATCATTCGTACCTAATGCCTTTTCTACCAATCTGGGTTCATCCATGTTAGTATTCAAAGCAAAAATACATCTCTAATAATCAGGTGAATACCTTTTAGGTGGTTGTCTATGCCTTGTAGGCCTACAAACAACCTGAGTTGGAGGTTCTTCCTCCTCTTTTGAAGATTCAAAGCTAGAAAAGCTCTTCTCAACTTCTTGTCTATCCATGGGCCTTGATTCAAATTTCTTAGGTGTAGAAGGAAATTGAATCACATCTTCCTTCTTACTTTGTTCTGGCTATAATGTAATAGAAGAAGGCTTAGTTTCTCTAAAAATAACACTTCTACTATATATTACCTTTTGTACAACATGTTCCCAAAGTTTGTATCCTTTCACACCATAACTGTATCTGATGGAGATACATTTCACAACCTTGTTCTCCAACTTTGTTCACTTCTCCTTTGGCACATGTACATATGCCTTACAATAAAAAAATCTAAGATGTCTTAATGAAGGCTTGTGACCCAACCATACCTCTATAGGCATCTTATCAACAAGAGCTCATGTAGGAGACCTGTAAATCAAGTAATAGGCAATGTAAATAACATCAACCCAAAAAAATTTTTGTAGACCAACATCACTCAACATACTCCTAGCCTTCTCCATTAGTGTCCTGTTCATTATTTATGCAACTCCATTCTGTTGTGGGGAATACAAAATTATCTTTTTTCTATGAATACCACAATATTTATAGAATCTAACAAAATTGTTAGAGAAAAATTCACCACCATTATCAGTCCTCAAACATTTTATTTTCTTTCTAGCCTGCAACTCAACCATTTCTTTAAATTTTTTAAACCAATTGAAAACTTTAGATTTAATCTTTAGAAAATACACCCATTTCCTTCTACTATAATCACCAATAAATGGAACATAATATGTGGATTTTCCAATTGAAGGAACATCTATAGGACCACACACATCAGAATGAATACGATCTAATACACCACAATTTTTATGAGAACTCGAGTAAAATTGAACATGGTTTTTTTTTTCATAAATACAATGCTCACAAAAATCAAATTCAAGATTACAATTAGACAACCCTTCAACAAGGTTTTTACTTTTCAAGGTCCTTAGATCCTTTTCTCCAATGTGGCCAAGTCTCTGGTGCCATAACTTAGTTTTCTCTATAGGTAACTTTGATTCAAAAGAAAGAGCACCCTTGGGTACCCAAAAGCCATGACCATCTTCTAAAGATGAAACCCTCACCTCTTCCACAAACTTTCTTTTCACAGAAGTACTATTGCACTCAACGATGGATGCACCAAGCTTATACAATGTGCCATATCTGATACCTCTAGCAATCACCATAGAACCTATAACCATCTTGCATTTTGAATCAAAAACACTACCTGCACACCTAAATCTATTAGTTTTCTCACATATAACAAATTTTGTGCTAATTCAGGGATATGGAACACAACATTAATAATTTTTATTCTACCATCAGGAACCTTGATTTTAACTTTACCACAACCAAAAATATTTAAATAAGAATCACCATCAAAGTACACCTTACCTCCATCAAATTATTCATATTAAAAAATCCTATCTCTATTAAAGGTCATATGGGAAGATGCACCTGAGTAAATTAACCATGCATCCTTGCCCACACGAGTTGCCAATGCTACAATGAATGTATCACCATCTTTCTTTTTGGAATTATAATCATAATCAAATCTCTTCCTTTTCTTCTTCTTTTCTTCTTTGCAGTCCTTATGAATATGCCCAGGCTTACCATAGTTACAACAAATAACATTGGACTTAACAAGAGATTTGGATCCCCCCTTGGACTTGGATTTATCACGCTTCTCAATCTTCTTTCCTTATTCCTTAGGTATTCCATGAACATTTAGGGCCTCCTTGGCACTGATGGACACCTTCCTCCTCATCTCTTAAGAAAGCAAAGATCCCACCATATCTTTAGTCTTTAATATAACATGTAAGTACTCCCAATAGCCATAACAAGTGAATCCCATGAATCAAGAAAAGAATAAAGCAAGATCTGACATTTCTCCTCCTCATCCATTTTGATACCAACTAAATACAATTTAGGCACCAAAAAATTGAATGCTTCTAGGTGGTCTGTAATTCGTCCACCGTTTTCCATTCTCAAGGAATACAATTTCTTCCTCAAGAAAATATTGTTCACTAAATATTTGGCTTGATACATCTCACCAAGTTTATTCCATAGTTTGTGTGCAGATGTCTCTTCATGGATATTGATTCAAATAGTCTACCAAGCACAATCTGATTAGAACCTTGGCTTTACGATCCATACCATCATATTGAGTATGTTGGTTCCCAAATCTATAGATTGTTAAACCCTAAAAGTATGCCAAGATTTATGATCAGGTTCAAAAAGTGATATGGCCAACAAACATAATCAACTAGGATGGTTGGAATTCCTTGCTCTCCAGGATCTACTATGCCTAGGTGGGTGTACCCTTATCACCAATAATTGTTTGTTCTTTGGGAGTGATTAGTGGTAACTAAGCAGATTAAAACCTTATACTAATTTGGAGAGTTTGTGTGATTCACAATTTTTCAATTAAATCATCCTCGTGTGATCACAAATTTTTAATTAAATCATTTTCTCTAAATCTATTTCATAATGGCATGAGGTTTTGAAATAGATAGTAAAAATATAGAGCTAACTTCCACTCTACTCCTACAACAAAAAATCAGAATGCATGAATGAAATTTTATGAAATATTGTTTTAGAATGGAGATGATCAGTGCCTTCTTCTTGTTGGGCAATGGAGTCAAAATATGGACTGATATGTGTCCTCCTTTTGGTTATAAATCTATTTATTTGGCACTTAGATATTTATGACTAACATAAATGTGCAATGAAGTAATTATAAGACTCTTCTTATTGATCCAAATGATTTTCCAAGTTACTATGATTTATTTAAAATAATTTAATTCTTACTTGAAGAAACTAGATAAATGAACCACACAAAACATGAATGTGCTTTGAAAAACCAAATATATACTTGATACAATTGACTTGAATAAAAAAGAAAGATCAAACTAGATACAACCACATAATTATATACAATAATTTCAACAAACAACTGAAACCAAAATTTGGCCACCAAATTTTAACTTCATTTCCATTGATCTGCTTCAAAAGATTTTACAATGTATACCAAAATTCTCTTTTTCTCACGGTCTCCTTATAGATAGATGAAGGAAGCGGCAAGATTAAGACCATTACAAATTTTCAACAACCCATCTAGTGCAATTTTTCATTACATTGATTATCTTTTGCAACTGAAATATTTAATTTTAACTTCCTTTGTCTTTACATCCCCATGAAAAAATAATTTTAATGATTATTATTATCCCTCTTTTGCCAAAAATTTCACATTTACATTTGCTCAATTCCTTTGGTGGAAATGTTTCACTTCTTAGTGAAATTTTTTTACATCAGCAGTAAAATTTATATTTCCCCAAAATAAATTCAATATTGTGATTTTAATAAAATTCCTCTCAGTATAAAAATATTCACCATATTTTATTGTAACAAAATTTTGTTTATGGCTTCACCGCAATATCACACCAGTTTTCAGGATTTATGACTTGGCATTTGCGGGGAAGCGAGAAATGCCTTGGGTCACCTACTCTTTCTTTGTGGGTATGGTAGCATTTCTTCTCATTTCCTTCTTCACTCAAAATAGCAACCTAGATCGCAGCTCCATAGGCAACAAACTCATCAGGATTTATGCTCTTGCAGAGCTCCTTACCATTGAAGAAGTCTTGCAACAAGGACTAGACCTTGGAAAATCTAGTTGACCTTCATACAAAGAATCAATCTCAATGGTGTTCTAAGTAGTGGGTGAGAGGGTCCTCTTTACCCACTTACAAGCAATTCTCAACCTCCTTAGGGCTCTTGCACTGCCAGTAATATATTTCTCGTACTTTCGATCAAAATGCCCCAAAGTGATGTTATCACATGAAATGTTATGATTAATGAATGTGCACAAAATGGAGATGATGTAAAGGCTTTTCAAAACTCTCAAGCAATTTCTATTGGTAGGTGTAAGGCCAAATTTCAACAACCATTGCCAGTATTTTCTTTATGTGAGTTGAGGTGAAAGCATCCACAAGGTGTGTGAGTTGTTTGAGAGGCCACCACATAAAATTCCATTGCATGAAACACAATACTTACAAAACCTAAACGAAATGAATTTGGTGAAGGGGCACGAGAAACTTCAAGAAAAATATAATATAGAAGACAACAGTCAAGCTAAATCCTACGACCTTTGTTTACATCCTCTTGCCTACATGGAAATAGGAGCTAGCATAAACGATGGATGCTCTATTAGATATTGTAGCAACATCTGCCTATTAAAGCGATGGTGAAATTTCAAGGTGCAGGTTTTCATGTGAATCGTTTGTCAGAATGCCTCAAGAGATACTCTCTTGTGCAATGCAATGTTTGTAGGATTTGCATAAAATGGATTTCCATAAGCAAAAAATGAGGAAGCACATACATGGTTCATGATTTGTTTGACATAATGGCTCAAAATAATGCTTCATAAGAGATTTTTATCTCATGGAAAGCAATGATTGAAGGATCTACACTTAATGGGTTTTATGTAAAACAAATGCAATTTGAAAATGTAAGGAAGATTTAGATTCAGAAGAAGATGATGATTTGGACTGAGAACTTCCACTTTCTAATGATTCACTTTCCTTACTGTGGTTATATCCTGAAAACTCATTTTCCAAGGAACAGGCTTTCAAATGCATCTTGAACTTGACTCAAACTGTCCCTTGATGATTCAAAAATACTTGGAATAAGCATTGCCAGTAAAGAGCTTTCTGAAGAGTCACCAAAACAATTGCTAAAGTCCATTAAGTTTTTTTCATCCATGACTCCAACAATAGGACAAGCATGAATACAGATTTCTTAAACTTCAATAGAGGACTTGTCTTGGACTAATGGTGGCCTATGTTTTTCCTCTTTGGTTTTTGAGGAAGAGTTTTTTTTTTAAATCAATGCCATCCAATTCAATCACTCTATCGAACACTTCTTAAAGGTCTCTTCTCCATAATCATTCTGAGCACAAACCTTAATAATCGAATTTCATGACACCTTATCTCATACAATTATTCCAAAGAATCTGAAATGTATCCTAAACTGAAGTGGGTAGCCATTGGAATTTTCTTTCTAAAATTTTACACTATGACCAAAATAAGTCAAGTAGCCTCCAAAATCATCCTGGAAAACCGATCAAACATTCTCCTGGAGCCACAAAAATGCATTGATATGTTGATTGCTGATATGGGAGCAAGGTTTCCAAATGGGTTTACATGAATCCATCAATATTCCAAGATATTAATGCTCAAAGTTGCTCACCTACTATTATTGAAACTACACCTGTAAAAAACCAACTAGAAATCACCAATTCACCACCTTGAAAAAATAATAGATCTCTTCCTGGGAAGCTACCACTAGGAAAATTAGTTCATTTAAGTCCAATGAACACGAGTGCAAAATCAATTTTCACCAATCCACTTCCTTCACAAAGTATTAAAAGTCAAAGTTGACCCCTTTAAAACCTTCTAGAAATGTAGACATCAAAATTGTGAAAACTCCATTTACTTTTGACTTTGAAAAAATATCAAACACGGTATTGTGGCTTAGAAAATAGAAATGGAAGCACATTAACATGGGGAAAATTAAAATAGCAGAAAGGTTAGATAGATTTCTTTCCTTAGCCAATTGGTATGGTTTAGGGAAAATTTTGGTGTTTAATAGAATTAGGTTAGACCCCAAAAGGCCTCTTTTAAATTTGAAAGAATGTGGTTTCTTCATCCTCATTTCACTCCCCTTTTAAACCAATGGTGGAATTTTGCTCCTTTTATTGAGGGATTAAGAATGTTTTAGTTAGAAAATAAGCTGAAGTATGTTAAAAATTAGATAAAGCTTTGGAATGTTAATGTCTTCAAAAATATATTTGAGCAAAAGGAAAGGGTATTTAAGGAATTATCAGATATAAATGATAAAGTAATTAGTCAAGGATTAGATGCAGATTTATATGAGAAGCAAAAGTCTTTACAAGATGAATGGGTAGAGTTAGTGGCAAGGGATGAAATATATTGGAAGTAGAAGTCTCAGGATTTGTGGTTGAAGGAGGGTGATAGAAATACAAAATTCTTTCATGCTTCTGCATAGATAAAAAAGGCACACAATTCTATTTTCAGAATTCAAGATGCAATATCAGGCCAGGAATTAGTAAAAGAGGAGGAAATCCAACAAGAAGCTATAAGGTTCTTTTCATCTCTTCTGTCAGCCCCAGATATTATCCCTGCATCAACTTCTTCTGAAACAGTTGAATTATTATTGGATTCCATTCCAAAACTGATCATGAGAGAGGATAATGATAATATTTTGAAACCTTTTACTTTGGATGAAGTAAGAAGTGTGGTGTTTTCCATGTAGCTTGATAAAACCTGTGGTCTGGATGGGTTTACAACTTTGTTCTTTCAAAAATGCTGGGATTTTGTTGGCATCGACATTCTCCTTGCGCTAGAAGAATCAAGAAGGATAGGGACAATTCTAAAACAATTTAACACAACACACATTGCTCTGATTCCAAAAGTAAAGAACCCAAAGTCTTTTGTTGATTTTAGGACAATCTCTTTATGCAATACAATATACAATTTTTTTACCAAAGCTATTTATCTACGGATTCAACCACTTATCTCCAAACTAATATCAACAGAACAAGGTGGTTTTTTTCTCGAAAGGGAAACACTAGAAGGTGCTATAGTGGCTCATGAAGTGCTACATTCTATCAAAACTTCCAGTATTCCCTCCTTCGATATTAAGTTGGATATGATGAAGGCTTATGGTAGAGTGTGTTTGGAATTTCTAATACAGGTGCTTAAGAAGTTTGGCTTTAGCAATAAATGGTGCAAGTGGATACTTTCTTGTCTTTCTGGAGAAAACATTTCGGTGCTAATCAATGGATCTCTTGTTGGCTTTTTTGGATCATCTCAAGGAGTGAGACAAGGAGATCCCTTGTCCCTTGTACTCTTCATTCTTATGGCGGAAGCAATCAATAGATCAATTCACAAGGCTCATCTACAAGGCTTATGGCATGGGGTCACACTAGCTAACACCAATATTTTAGCTACTCATTTCCTTTTTGCAGATGACACTTTGTTGATTGGTAAGGATTCTTTGACATAAGCAAAACAAGTTAAATATTTGCTGGAAAAGTATTCTTTAGCATCAGGGAAAAAAATCAGTGCAGCTAAATCAAAGGTATATGTTTTTAACACAAAACCAATAATAGCAAGAAATTTGGTTTCAATCCTAGGTTTCCAAAGAGCGAAACTCCCTTGTTCATATTTGGGCATACCATTTTTTATGGGATCCAATAAGTCTTCTTTTTGGAATAAAATTTTAGATAGAATAAGAGCAAGAATACTTGCTTGGAAAGCGAGATGGCTTACACTAGCTGGAAGAATTCTATTGGTTAAATCTGTTCTAACTTCTATTCCAAATTATTTTTTGGTAGTTTTGCAAGCTCCAAAAGGTGTTATTCATCAAATTGAAAAGATAATAAGAGAATTTCTTTGGAAAGGAAACTTAGATGATAAAAGGAAGCTCCCTCTTGTTTCTTTGGAAAATATGTGCTCTCATAAGAAAAGTGGTGGAGTGGGGTTTCATAATCCGTCGACAAGGAACATGGCTCTAGGGGCTAAATTGGTTTGGAAAATGTATGATAAACCAGATTTGAAATGGTGCAAGGTGATGCAAAGCAAATATTTGGATAATGATAATCCATCTAGGATCTTTACAATTTATAATCCCATAGGAGGATCTACTATGTGGAACTTCATTTTGGCTTGCCGAGATGTTATATGCCCTTTTCTCTCATGGGAAGTTCATAATGGTGAACAAGTTTTGTTTTGGAAAGACTCTTGGAATGGTTTGCCTCCTATCAAATTGAATCCGAATTTGCAACTAGCTGAAAATATTCTATCAAAAAACTGGGGAGTGTTTTTAAAGGATTATATTGCTGCCTCTGACCCTATGACATGTTTGGTTAAGTGGAAGGACTTAATGAATACCCCTATACCAGTTGCTCAAAAGAAATTGTTATCAGATATGTTGAAGAGTAGGAACGTCTACCTCTCTTGCTCTTTGGATAAACTGCTATGGGCACCTTCTAAAAATGGCTTGTATACAATTAAGCAAGGGTACAAAGAAATCATTGCTCAAGCATCTCAGTTTCAATCCCATAGAGCCTTTGCCTTTTGTTGGAATTCAGCACAACTTCCAAAGGTAGGTAGTTTTGCTTGGCTAGCCTTGAAGAAAAGGATTTTGACAAGTGATCGATTGGAGAAATTTGGTATTACAAGAGCCTTTAGATGTGTTTTATGTAAAGAAAAAGATGAAATGGTTGATCATCTATTTGTTGTTTTCCTAGTGGCTTATGAGGTATGGACTTTCATTATGGGGAAACTGAATGTTTATTTCCCATCGCCTAATTCTCTTTGGGATATGTATACCAGCTGGCCAGTCCTTCATAAATCTGCATTGTTTACATGTATATGGCTAGTTACCCCTGCTCTAGTAATTTGGTCAATATGGTTGGAAAGAAATAGATGCATTTTCAAAAATCAGGCTATCTCAATTTGTAGAATTAAAGAGAAACTAGAGAAGTTAATCTCAGAAGTTTGTAATTCTTATGTTAATAATTATAAGTCAGTTTCCTCATTATATTCCAACTGGGATAATTTCATTTTAAATAATTGGAAACACATTGTCTTACCACTTCAAGGGGAATTTCGGCCATGTCCTGGGAAAATGGATAGAAGGTGAAGTGGATACCACCAAGCCCATATTTTTGTAAGCTAAACTTTGATGGAGCTTCATGAGGAAACCCTGGTATATCTGGTGCTGGTTGTTGTATTTGAGACTCAAAGGGCTCTTTGCTGGAAGCTAAAGCAATACATTTAAAGGATGGTACAAACAACATGGCAGAAGTTCAAGCATTATTAGTAGGTGTCATCTTGGTAAAATACCTCAAAATCAATAAGTTACATGTGGAAGGTGATTCTCTTCTTATAATCAATGCATGCAAATAAAAGAGTATTTGTAACTAGAAACTAAGGTATATTCTTTAGAAAATATGGGATTTATTAACAACCTTTGAAGATATTCGCCTCTCTCACATATATCAAGAAGGTAACAAATTAGCAGATGGTTTGGCTAACCTGGCTTGTGATCACAAGGAGCAGATAATCATTAAAAGAAATGAAGGTCTGGCTAGTTTTCCTCACATTTAATGCATAGTAGTGGCAGAAAAATCTCTTCAGGCTTAGCAGTCTATTGATGTCAAAACGGTAATGAATATTTGCGATCAGCTCACAATTCCCTCGTTGAAATATATTCAAAATTTCATTTTAAATAAAAGGCGGGTGATGGTTTGCCGAGTAAGAAGTAAGGGGTGTTGTTTGAAGCATGCGTCATCCTCCATGTTGTAGAGGAATCATCCAACAAGGCAATAGTTTTCATGTGTTTAAATCATGGTCGTGTAGGATTGTGTAAAAGCGTCAGTTGAAATTTTAATGATAGCTAGAGATGGGATATACAGTTTGTAATGCTTCAAATGTCTTATCGCCTTTGCCGTATCAAGATGACATCCTCTGTCATATCAAGATGACATCCATTTTGCATACTAAGCATACTCTGTAATGATGCTTATATTTAAAACTCCCAGGTGGTGCCTAATTACTCACATGGAGAATGGGATATGAAGTCACCATGAATACCTCAGCATGGAAACTTGTTCATCATTCGATGTTTTTTCTTATCTTTGTTTTATTTTGGCAGGTACCTTATAGCCTTCCCATTGTATGGCACATTAATTTGCTCTGCGCAGGAGGACGATTCGCACGAGCCAACATGCTTCACTGGTTTTTATCACATTTACTCACTCTGGCCTTCATGATTAGTTTATACTTGTTCTTCCTGACTTTAAAAGGTTGAGAACAATGTATTAGTTTATCCAAAAGCATTCAAAGCAATTGGAGAGCATCGGTCTACAAGTCTAGAGTTTTTTGTTATGCCAAAATGATGTCCCAACCATGGAATCTCAAAATTAACTATCTAGTGAAGTTAGGGGAACGTCCTTTTGAGGATAATATCACCCATGAGAATTTGGTGATGATTTTCCGAGTTGACTGTCTCAAGGTTGAGGAATCAATACGTTCTATTCTTGGTTTTGAATTAACCAGCCCTAGATATAGATGTTTGAATTTCCCCTCTTAGGTTCTTTTTGTGTTTTTATCAAACACCCTGGATCTCC
Organism: Sequoia sempervirens; assembly: GCA_007258455.2. Taxonomy (NCBI): domain Eukaryota; kingdom Viridiplantae; phylum Streptophyta; class Pinopsida; order Cupressales; family Cupressaceae; genus Sequoia; species Sequoia sempervirens. The sequence goes on along the minus strand of VDFB02058242.1, from coordinate 420,950,665 downwards.
TTCAGTCTCTAGTAGACTTGGAATTAATTTTCAATAAGTTTTTTAAACCCCAAATGCTTGATGGTGATTCATTACTTCAAGTTTTCCAACAATACAATATATTTGCTGGTGATGGGTATTTGAGGGATTTATTTCCTAAAGAATTTGTCAAAAATAGGTTGGGGTTTGATGATATTTCTAAAGCAATAAGGCTAGCCCTGCAGTTTAGAAATGACAGTATCCTTCTCAAAGTATTAAGAAGGAATTCCCGACGTCTGTGTGTCACAATGAGTTTGGACATCAAGGAGAAATATTATGCAATCTCTTTTCTTTGTGATCATACTCCTCACCCATCTTAGAATTTAGTCTCTATTGGTATAAAGGAAGGTGGCCCATTCTCTGTGCCAGGGGTTGTTCAGATAGAGCCAACACTAGATGAAAATGTTGCTTCAGTGGGAAATGTTGTTGGTTCTTCAATTGGAGAACAATATGTAGCTGTGGCTAGGGCTCAAATTCTTCAAATAGAGCCAACACTGTATGAAAATGCTGCTCTAGTGGGAAATGTTGTTGGCTCTTTAGTTGGAGAACAATATGTAGCTGTGGACAGGGTTGGAGAACAATATGTGCCTCATTTTGGTTTTGATTTCTTTGCTCAAGAAAGGTGTTTGTTGGAAACAACCGAAGGTCAAGATGAGAACTCAGTTCATGGGGATGATCTTATGGAAGAATAATTTCTTGGCTCTTGCAAATTATCAATTTTTTTGTTTACAGTGAATATTTTAAAAATGTTTTCTTCAGTTGGTTCAAAATTTTGATATAGTAGAATCATGGAGATGTTTGTAGATATATGAAAAGACATCTATATGTTATGAAACTGCAATGTAATACTGATAGGTAGTATAGTTATGAGCAGCAAATATAATTTAGCATATGTTAGTATGATGCTTTAGAACTCATCTGACATTTTGGATTTTTTGCTGATAAAAATGTAATCCTCTCTTATATATAATATATAATATATAGGTCTCCGTGCCTTTTATAAAAAAAAAAACATGGGGAAAATTACAATCACCAATTGGTTCGTTGTATAAATTATCGAACTCATAGATATTGACCTCAAATATGCTCCATATCTTTTAAATTTGAATTATCCCTCTTGCTACCCCACACAAAAAAAATGATGTTATGGTACATTTATCGTGGGGCTATGAGTAACCTTATGGTCACTTGACCTCATACTATAATCTCACACACACACCTACAAGCCTGAGTCTAACCCTTGTAGGATTGCAGGATTGCCTTTTCACCCTTGTATGCAATCAAAAGTAGGTTAAGCTTCCTTCAAAATTTCATTCAAAAACACATCAAAATTATTATCTGACCCCAAGGTTGAACTGAGATGTTGCCATATGTCATGAAAACATGCCTGCCATGTGGATTTGTTTAATTCTTCCCAAGATGCAAATTATTGATAGTCAAAGATAGGATCCTGGGCTGATACAACATAGTGTAGTCTAAAAAACTCCTCAAACCTTCTCCAATTTGGCCCTTGAAAAAAATCAAATCACGTCCTGGAGCACTGAAATTGAATAGGGGTGTGTATGAATATCAAGAGAGTGTGACCACCAAAGAGAAATTCATGAGAGTCAACAGTCAATGCTTTATTAACATTCATAGTGGGCATCCAAGAAACCTCAAAAACTGCAAATATCAAAAATTCCTTCAAACCTCACCAACTTAATGGCTTGAAAAAATATCAAATTGAATCCCGAGAATCTAAAATTGAGCAAAGGAGGTATGAACATGGGGAGAATCACTAGAAACAATTCACTTCTTATGAAAATCACCCAAATTCAAAATATGAACTCTCAAAGTTAGCTTTTTGACAACCTTGACACTGTGCACATATCAAATATCAACAAACTACATTTGCTTTTAACATATGAAAAATATCAAACAAGATGTCAGGGATTTAAAAATGAATATGGGAGCATATGAATACTAGGAAAATTGTAGGGACCACTTAGTTTAGAATGAAACTCAATTGGTAATGGAATATTACTCTCTGAAGATGACTACCTTGACAAATGCAACAGTTTGCTAACAATAAACTTCTTCAGAACTTATAAACTTGTTGCCTGAAAAATATATCAAATCTGACTATGAGGGGTTGAAAATGGACATGAGCACTTACTGATAATAGATGAACATGATCCCAGAGTGTTTTGACCAAAAAATCACAAGACATCAACTTATTCATCATCAAACTAGGCTACTTAGTAAAATTTTGCAAGTATACTTCTGGGTGTTACAATCAACTTTCTCATCATGTGAGCACTTCAAATTTAGCCAAAATTTAAAGGTGCCAACAGTGGCCCCGATTGGGGATGTATTCCCTTGTGGGCATAGCAAGAATTCAAATCTCTAGTGGAAGTAGACCGAGTGTCTTATCCATTGGGAAACATAGTCAAACCTCTCCTCTGCCTTGAATTGGTATGGTTTGAAAAATCAAACCACAACTGATGGCACAAGGCCACCAAAAAAGAAGAGCCTATATTTTCTTTTTTCATGCACTTGGTTTTCATCACGCTGTACTAAATCCAATTTGAAAATATTATTAAAATATGCTTGACATAATATGTTGATATCTTTCATCAATCTACTATACTCAATATTGCCAGTGCATTCTCCATCATTATGCATCTAAAAATCAATCTAAATTTTTTTATCATGTGACAAAAAAAGTCACAACCACCAAACAAGCTAGACCCATACTCTATGTGATACCTTATTTCATCACACTTTTTATCATTCACCAAATGATGGATCTCTAACTGAACTAGAAAGCATAACAAATCATACTATGACGAGGGAGCAAACCCGAGACACAAAAATAATACACACAACTTAGCAAAATTTATTATTATTCAATAATGAAAATCTTACATGCAGAGGATCCAAAATCCTCGAGCTCTGTGATACATGCAAGCTATAGAAGTTTCAAAAAAATTACAGAAATTACACAAAATTCCCTTTTCGCAGCATGCGAACTCTTTTCCCCAAAAAGCTACCCAAAAATTAGAAACTAGCCAATAAATAACCCCTTTTTTTGGTTTGGAGCCAAAAAAAACATTCGAGATATGAGTTTTGGTGGTTTGGCGCTCAAAATTACAATTTGAAATTCAAATTTAAATTCACATTCAAAATTAGCACATTTCTAAAATATGCACCAACTTATGGAAGCCATAACTTTTAATCCGACCGTCGGATTTTCAATGATAATACCTTTTCGGAAAGCTCTCAGAAAGAAAATGTGGCACAAAGTAGGGCCAATAGCAACTACTTTGGGGTTTTTGCAAATTTTTGGGCCCATCCGAAACCGTTTAGTGCCTCAAACTGGACTCGAAAGGTTTTTCAAGGCAAAAAGAAGAAACTAGAACTTGAATAACTTTCAAACCGTGAATGATCTTGACCTGATTCTTTTTCCAAAGTGCTTATTTTTCCGTCCTGAACCTTCCCATAAATTTCTGTCTTCCCACGCCTTCAAATTCACACCTGCTAAAAATAGCAGTTGAGTAGAAAAAGCAGAAAAGCAGTTCTGAAAGTTGGAAACTCTTATTCGACGAAAAGGGTATCCAGAAATGCAAAAACATCTACAAAAAGAAAACAATGGGAACATAAATGGAAAGCATATTTTTGGGTGATGTAAGATTGCCCTCACACCACTGGATGCTCCTACATCATACTACATTTGACATCTAATATCATCAATGTTAGCACTATCAAATGATACAACGTCAAATCCAAAAATATCAATACCATTTTCAGCATCACATGTAGCTTGCTCACATAGTTGTGATCTTGAAACTCTATCATCAGAATCTACAATTTACAGATTTAACATATTTAAATCATCAACACTCCAAGATTCAACAAAAGTGTATATTTTTGGAGCATTGCTACAATAAAATTCACAACCACCAGATGTCCCTATTTTATCAAAATGTAATCCTAAATACACTCTTTCACACTCATCATGCAATGCATCATTATTGTCACACAAAGTACCTTCACCATCAAAGCAAATGTGTGTTGGGCATGAAATTTTAGAGTCATTCTTATGTGTATATCTCTGATATTCAATAGTCAACAAATTTGAAATTTGTTCACTACTGAGTGAACATGCCTCTTCCTTCACCTCATTGCTGATGTATTATTTACTTTTATCAACTTCAACATTACAACTAGACTCAACATTTAAAAATAACAAATTATATGTATTAATTTCATCAATATAGTTATTAGTTTCACCAGCTGATACAACATCCTGATCATCTGAAAATGCTTCATCCTCATTGTAGAATAGATTTGAAAACACATAAAAATCATGTTTTGACACACCTTGGTAAGATATCATATGACTTTCTTCTGTCATTTCATCATACAATGGGTGAATAATTCTAGAAACCATTTTCAGGTGTACATACTTCTTCACTAATTGTGTCATCATGACACTCAACTATCAATGGATGTGCTATTTGTTTACTACCAAGTGGACTTGCTCCTTCACTTACCTTGTTGTTGATGCATTCCTCATGCAGTGTGTCCTCAACAACATCTTCAATATTGTAATCCTCATCCAAGGTGAAGAGTTGGTCTCCCACGATTTCATCTTCATTCAAATCTAGAATATTATTATGGAAAATTTCACCTGCACATGTTTCCTCTACTGGCTGCATTGTTTGATCATTTTCCCCATATCTGTTAATGGTATCACCCTTTTTCATGTTATTAGATTTAACATTTATAACATGCTTATACCTTATCTTCTCTATGATACCAACCAATTCACACACTTGGTCAAGAGTAATTGGATTCTACGACTCAGGCCAATAAACTAAATTAGGCTAATATATTCTCATGAACAACTCAATGCATACAGATTCTTCAGGCATAAAAATAATAGGTATTTGCATATAGATGTTCAAGGCTCTTTTAAATTAAGAAAATCCAAATTCCCTTCATGTCTCCTTAGACTAAAAAATGCATCTAAGGGAGATATGCAATATTCTGATTTCATGATGGAACCTTGACTTCTTTCCTCAACAAGAAATTTGTACCAACTTTTAACCTTTATTTTTGACTGGAAATGTTGTAGTTCTGAGATGTCTTTGCATTCCTCATCGGCTTCTTCTTAACATAGCCACCACCTCTATCAAAGAGGAATGAATTTTATTTTTTGGGTCTTCTCCAAAAGTAGAGTCATTCACATGTCTCTTCACCATTACTACAACAAAACTTTATCTAGGTCAAAAATTTCAATATCTGAACCAAATTTCAGATTTGCACCCTTTGATTCCTTACTCTTCCCAATGATAATCACTTATCTCCCCAACAGAGTCACCAATCTGTTGGTGTAGAATCAGATGGGGAAAGAAGATCCCACAATTTTCAATCATTGATCAAATAAGATTTAAAAATTTAATGACTCTTTCACAGGTTGGTCTGCAACCAAATTTCAAAGTTTGTCCCCAGTAGAGTCGCCAATCTGTTGGTGTAGATTTAGATGGGGAAAACAAATGTTCAATTTTTTTTTACTAGAGACTCCTTTAGTCCATCCCTAGTAGAGTCACCAATTTATTGGTTCCCAAATCTACAGATTGTTAAACCCTAAAAGTATGCCAAGCTTTATGATTAGGCTCAACAAGTGATATGGCCAACAAATGGAATCAACTAAGATGGTTGTAATTTCCTTCTCTTCAGGATTTGCTATGCGTAGGTGGGTGTACCTTTATCACCAATGACTATTTGTTCTTTGGGACTGAAGAGTGGTAACTAAGAAAATTAAAACCTTATACTAATTTGGAGAGTTTGTGTGATTCACAATTTTTTCAATTAAATCATCCTCATAATCTTTTCAATTAAATCATCCTCATGTGATCACACCTTTTCAATTACATCATTTTCTCTAAATCTATTTCATAATGGTATGAGGGTTTCAAAATATATAGAAAAAATACAGAGCTAATTGCTACTCCTACTCCTACAATAGAAAATAAAAATTCATGAATGAGATTTTATGAAATATTATTTTAGAATGGAGATGATCAGTGCTTTCTTCTTGTTGGGAAATTGAGTCAATAGATGGATTGATATGTTTCCTTCTGGTTATAACTCTATTTGTTTGGCACTTAGATATTTATGAATTACATAAATGCGCAATGAAGTAATTATAAGACTCTTTTTATTGATCCAAATGATTTTCCAGGTTACTGTGATTTATTTAAAAGAATTTAATTCTTACTTGACGAAACTAGTTACGTAAACCACACAAAACATGAAGGTGCTTTGAAAAACCAAATATATACTTGATACATTTGACCTAAATAACAAAGAAAGATCAAACTAGAGGTAGCCACATAATTATATACAATAATTTCAACAAGCAACTGAAACCAAAATTTGGCCACCAAATTATAACTTCATTTCCATTAATCTACTTCAAAAGATTTTACAATGTATACCCAAATTCTCTTTTTCTCCCCCTTTTTCTAATCGGTCCCGATTTCCTTCTTATAGATATGAAGGAAGCGATAAGCTTCAAATCGTTATAACTTTTCAACAACCCATTCAGTGCAATTTTTCATTACATTGATTATCTTTTGCAACTAAAATATTTAATTTTAACTTCCTTTGTCTTTGCATCGCTGTGAAAAATTAATTTTCAATGATTATTATTATCCCTCTTTTTTCAGAAATTTCACATTTACATTTACTCAATTCCTTTGGTGGAAATGTTTCACTTCTTAGTGAAAACATTTCACATCAGCAGTAAAATCTATATTTCCCCAAAATAAATTCAATGTTGTGATTTTAATAAATTTTCTCTAAGTATAAAAATATTCACCATATTTTATTGTAATAAAATTTTGTTTATGGATTTGCCGCAATATCACATCATTTTTTAGGATTTATGACTTGGCCTTTGCGGGGATGTGGGAAATGCCTTGGGTCACCTGCTCTTTCTTTGTGGGTATGGTAGTATTTCTTCTCATTGTCGTCTTCACTCAAAATAGTAGCTTGGATCACAGCTCCATACGCAACAACCTCATCAAGATTTATGCTCTTGCAGAGCTCCTTACCATTGAAGAAGTTCTACAACAAGGACTAGACCTTGGAAACTCTAGTTGACCTTCATACAAAGAATCAATCTCAATGGTGGTCTGAGTAGTGGATGAGAGGGTCCTCTTCGCCCGCTTACAGGTACTTCTCAACCTCCTTAAGGCTCTTGCACTGCCAGTAATATCTTTCTCATAATTTCAATCAAAATACCCCAACCATTGCCAATATATTCTCTATGTGAACCGAGGTGAAAGCATCCACAAGGTGCATGAACTATTTGAGAGGCCACCACATAAAATTCCATCGTATGAAACACAATGCATACAAAACCTGAATGAAATGAATTTGGTGAAGGGGCGCGAGAAACTTCAAGAAAAATATAATACAAAAGACAATGGTCAAGCTAAATCTCACAACCTTTGTTTACATCCTCCTGCCCGTGCGGAAATAGGATTGGCAAAAGAAAAAATGAGGAAGCACAGACACAGTTTGTGAGTTGTTTGACATAATGGCTCAAAATAATGCTTCATAAGATATTTTTATCTCATTGAAAGAAACGATTGAAGGATCTGCACTTAATGGGTTTTATGTGAAACAAATGCAATTTGAAAATGTAAGGAAGATTTAGACTGAGAAGAAGATGACGATTTGGATTGAGAATTTCCACATTCTGATGATTCACTCTCCTTACTGTGGTTATATCATGAAAAATCATTTGCCTTGCAATAGGCTTTCAAATGCATCTTGTCCTTGACTCAAATTGTCCCTTGATGATTCAAAAATACTTGGAATAAGCATAGCCAGTAAAGAGATTTCTAAAGAGTCACCAAAACAATTGCTAAATTCTATTAATTTATTTTCATCCATGACTCCAACAACAGGACGATCCTGAATACAGACTTTTTAAACTTCAATAGAGGACTTGTCTTGGACTAATGGTGGCCTGTGTTTTTTCCTCTTTGGTTTTTGAGGAGGTTTTTTTTTTAAATCAATGCCTTCCAATTCAATCACTCTGTCAAACACTTCTTAAAGGTATCTTCTCCACAAGCATTCCAAGCACAACCCTTAATAATCGAATTTCATTACATCTTATTTCTTAAAATTATTCCAAAAAATCCGAAATGCATCCTAAACTGAAGTGGGTAGCCATTGGAATTTGCTTTTTGACATTTTGCACTGTGACCAAAATAATTCAAGTAGCCTCCAAAATCATCTTGGAAAACTGATCAAACATTCTCCTGGAGCCACAAAAATGCACTGATATGTTGATTCATGATATGGGGGCTAGGTTTCCAAACGGGTTTGCATGAAGTCATCAATATTGTAAGATATTAATGCTCAAAGTAGCTCACCTAGTTGTTTCTAAAATTGCAACTATAAAAAACCAACTGGAAATCACAAATTCACCAACTTGAAAAAATACTAGATCTCTTCTCGGGAAGCTGCCACGAGGGAAATTAGTTCATTTAAGTCCAATGAACACGTGTGAAGAAGGGATTTTCACCAATCCACTTCCTTCACAGAGTATTAAAATTCAAATTTGACCCCTTTGAAACCTTTTGGAAATGCAGACATCAAAATTGTGAAAACTCCAATTGCTTTTGACTTTGAAAAAATATCAAACAAGGTACTAGGGCTAAGAAAATGGACACAAAAGTCCATTAACATGGGAAAAATTGTAATCACCAATTGTTTCATTGTGAAAATCATCTAGCTCATAAATATTGACCTCAAACATGCTCCGTATCTTTGAAATTTGAACACTTTTTACCCCTACCACTACCCTGCACAACAAATTTTATGTTATGGTACATTTATCGCAGGGTTGTGGGTAACTTTATGGTTACTTGACCTCATACTACAATCCTGCACACACCCCTACAAGCCTAAGTCTAACCCTTGCGGGATTGCGGGATTGCCTTTTCACCCTCATCTGCAGTAAAAAATAGGTTAAGTTGCCTTCAAAGCTGCCTTAAAAAACACATCAAAATTATTGTGTGACCCTGAGGTTGAATTGAGATGTTGCCATATGTCACGAAAACATGCCTACCATGTGGATTTGTTTATTTCTTCCCGAGATGCAAATTATTGATAGTCAAAGATAGGCTCTTGGGTTGATTTGACACAATGCATTCTAAAATACTCCTCAAACCTCCAATTTGGCCCTTAAAAAAATATAAAATCATGTTCTTGAGCATTGGAATTGAATAGGGGTGTGTATGAATATCAAGAAAGTGTGACCACCCAAGGGAAATTCATGAGAGTCAACATTCAATGCTTTATTAACATTCAATGTGGGCGGCCAAGAACCCTCAAAAACTGCAAATATCAAAAATCCCTTCAAACCTCACCAACTTAACGCCTTGAAAAAATATCAAATTGAATCCTGAGAATCTGAAATTGAGCAAAGGGAGATATGAACATGGGGAGAATCACTAGAACCAATTCACTTCTTCTGACAATCACCCAACTTCAAAATATGTACTCTCAAAGTAGCTTTCTGACAACCTTGACACTGTGCACACAACAAATATCAACAAACTACATTTGCTTTTGACATATGAAAAATATCAAACAAGATGTTAGGGATTTGAATATGGACATGGGAGCATATGAATACTAGTAAAATTGTAGGGACCACTTAGTTTGGCATGACACTCAATTAGTAATGGAATATTACTCTTTGAAGATGACTACCTTGACAGATACAACAATTTGCTGACAACAAACTTCTTCAAAACCTATAAGCTTGATTCCTAAAAAACATATCAAATCTAGTTATGGGGGGCTAAAAGTGGACATGAGAAATTATTGATAACAGATGAATATGATCCCAGAGTGGTTTGACTAGACATTAAGTTATTCATCATCAAACTAGGCTACCTAGTAAAATTTTGCAAGTATACTTCTGGGTATTACAATCAACTTTCTCATCATGGGCACTTCAAATTTAGCCAAAATTTGAAAGTGCCAAAGAGTAGCCAAAGTAAAATCTATATGCTTTGAAACATTCTCATCAACAACATCCCACAGATCTAGATCTATCAACAAATCCTTCATATTCGGCTTCTACATTTTAAAATTATTTCCAATAATTTTATCTCTCTATTCTCCCTGATGAACTTTCCATTTGAAAATTCTTACAACAAAATCATAAAGTGTCTTCTAGGCAAGCTCCCACTCAAATCTAGATTAGTTCAAAAATCCCAACAACCCACAACTTAAACCAAAGTCGATCAAGCTTTGATACCACTTGTAAGGAAGCTAAGGTTGCAAAACAACTTCCTACACTAATCTTGAGAGGAGGATAATGCAAAATTTTATAGATATTTACAACAATTACAGAAACTTAAATGGAAATAAACATAAATATCATGCGTACCACAACACAATGATTTATGTGGGGAAAACCCTTTTGGGAGAAAAGCTCCACACTCCAAAATTCACCCAATATATTATTCATAAATCACAAAGATTACAATATACTTGCAGAGCAAGCTTCTCAAAGGAGTATCCCCAACAAAAGATCCAAAGGCAACACAACCGCTATTAGACTCTCAAAATACATGACAATACACAGCCATAATACAATTCCCTCATAAAATAGGGTTGCCTTCTAGGGAAAGTCAAGCCAACAAAATATCTACTATCAGATTTGAGACCTAATGATGAATGGTCCAAATTTACAATAATAAAGTATACATAAAATTTGGCTTTCAGGGGCATGCGACCCATGGCCCCTTGCGGGGAGCACCCCCTCCCCCTCGTGCCCCCTATGCTTACCTATCAATAGTAAACCTTATGTAATTGCAAGGTTGAGACACATTTTCCCAACATGCCATTTAGATATTCTAGAGGGAAGAAGATATTTTGAAAAGGTAATATGCTCTTTTTGAAAAAGGAATATGCTTTGCGCAAGTTGGAGGAAAATTAGGATTTAATTGTGAGGATGAGGAGATATCAATATTTTAATTAAATTATTTAATCAAGTGGTATTGAAGAAAAATTAGAATTAATTAAATAATAAAACTATTTAATCATGGTGGGAAGAGGATAAATTGAATTTCAATTAAATAAATTTAAAATTATTTAATTAAAAGGAATTAGTGAGAAAATGATGAAAAAAGATGAATTAATCAAATAACGTTAATTATTTAATTAATAGAGGAAAATAATGAATTAATCAAATAATTGGAAATTATTTAATTAAAATGAGGAATTAGGTATAAAGAGGAAAATGATTTTAAAAGGTGAAATCAGGATGTGTGATACGTTCAAACAATTTCACATGTCTACATTTTTCCCCTCTTTGAGACAATGTACATGTTATGTTGTTTCAAAGACCTAATGTTCAAAAAAAAATTACCTGATGCCCCACTGTACCCAAGCAGATGAAGGAAGGATGGTAGGTTTCCCTCTCGAGAGATCGATCGAAAAAAATAATTTCTAGGTCAAAATTGTGACAAGATGACGAGACTAGTTTCATAGAGAGGGAAAAAAATTAAGCCCTAGGGGTCCTCAAATATGATCAAGATGGATAGCCAAGGTTGAAAAAATAGTTAGAGGGAAAAACCCTAGGGTTTTGGAGACATATATATGCATTTGGGTTCATTTCAACCTCTTTTTCACCTTGAGAGATTGAAAATTTTGAGCTCTAAGTGATTTTCCTTCAAGAGACCTTGTAGAGACCTGATTAGTATGGCACATGCAGTTTACACACCATATCATGCAGACACAGTTCGTCAATTCTAGCAGGCCATTGAAGCAGATCCCTCGATATGCATCTAACCCAACTTACCTTGCATGTAGTTTTAGGCATCCAAATTTATAGCTAAAGGTATTTGAACAAACACATCGCTTTAAAAGCAACACTTTTGAAACCTGATGTGATGCATAGAAGACCACTATGATGCTTTTGTCAAAGCATCATACTTCGTTAAAAGTGTTAGGTTAGCAAATATTGCAGAAATTTTGACTTTACTTTTGTGATGTGATTTGAGAAAACACTCGCATATATTTTGGTAAAGCAACACTTTTGTAAAAAGGATCACTTTTGACTATGATAAAGTGATGCTTTTAAATAAAACTCACTTTTGATTTAGACTTAATCAGACTTATATTTTTTTGCAACTTTTGACAAAATTGACATCATGGGTGCTATGCTTGTATGATATACTAGAGGGTATCCTTTCACGAGAGCGATGACCTCAGGTCTTGGACTGAATGACACATTTCACAGAGGCCGATGTAGAGTTTCTCAGAGCTGTAGGACTATACTATGTTGCGTACATGCCAGAGATCAAGGCTCACCGATCTTTCATGACTACTTTGGTCGAGAGGTGGCGGTTAGAGACATCCTCTTTCTTGATATTGACAAGAGAGGCTACTATTACCCTTGAGGATGTTTGGTTCATATTGCAAGTACCCATTCATAGAGACTGAGTGATTTATGATGTGGATCATGGTGTTGAGGCTTTGGAGAGAGTTCTTGGAGATGATGACCTAGAAATTGACGATGGCCAGATTGACCTTCATGACTACATTGGAAAAGTGAGTGATACCATCATCGTCATGGTAGGACTGATATGTGGTTAGATTATGCCCAATTGATGATCTCAGAGATTTAGTGTTGGATGGGGTTGGGTGCTAGAGCTTATCATGGAGGATGGATGCATCTTTTCTTGGGGACCATGCATCTTGGACCACCTCGATCATGATATGCACTATGTGGTGTATAGATCTACCACCAATTTATTAGTGAGAGTCACTCAACTTTATATCTAGGCCTCAGAGCACATTTTTGTGCTTAGATGAATAGGAGATGAAATTTGAGAGACAGGTTACCCCATGGTTTATCGTTATAATACCATGCTTACTCAATGTTGCATGGAAGATATAGATTACTAGAGGTGCCTCATAAACAAGATGCCAACATTCAGATGGAGGTTGTGGCTGCATATAGAGGCTTGGGAGGACAATCCTCATCATCTACCATATTGCCGACAGACCAGATGGTTGATTAGCCACACATAGTACATTCTAGAGAGATACCTCCTTGACAAGGTTTGTTGTCAGTTTGGGGAGTAACAAGATGTCTTGACAGACCGTTATCATGTTATTTTTTCTCATACCACTAGAGAGATTACCGAGTGGGGACCCATTCCCTCTCCCCAGGAAGCCATCACTAGGTTTGATTGGCTCATGAAATTTTAGTGGATTTGGGCCATGGCCAAGATAACCCTAGGACTACTCTTGAGTACGATGCATGGTGGATTCATTGGATACTACTCAAATTTACACATATAGATGGGGGTGTTGTTGGAGGTTGGAGGTATTGAGAGGGTGAGATAGGGAGAGCATGAAGGCATAGGTAGCATGCAAAGGGTGAGATCCTAGTAGTCAAGGACAAAGGATAGGGCTAGGGTCTTGTCATAGGAGCTCAGTTACAACCATTCAACCTAGGGTGGGTGATAGAGGACAAATAGATATTGATCTAGACGATCAGAGGTTGAGGGTGACTCTATAAGAGTGGGACCAGACATGTCATGAGTGAAATAGATACCACCAAGAGTAGGATGGTCTTACAATCTAGCTAGCACATCGGACCGCCGAGAGGTAGCGAAGGTCTGTCACCACCAAAAGCTAGAGGCATAGTTAGCACAAATTACTATGGAGCGAGATCAAGAGAGAGGACGTCGGAAACAAATAGAGGTTTCTGGGCAGTGACAAGTCATCCCTTTGAATCAACATATTTAAGTGATTAGGTCACTTCAAAGTGAGGCAACCTATTATAGGGAATTGTATGATATCATTGTCCCTGCACACAGATGAAAATCAAGGTTTTCTCAGAGGAGTGTAGTAGGTCCTAGTGGGTCAAATGGAGGATCGATTGGAAGATCTTCTTAGGGGCACTCACAAGGATAAGCCCAATAGCCTCAGGGGTCACAAGGATAGGCCCAACAACAACAGGTCCCTCCTATACCATAGATGGCTCCTCCTCAGCCTCCTCTTGATTGTGAAGAGATGGGGAGATCAATGCAGAGCACCTTGTACATATGGTTGATGTATTTTGTAGAGAAATTATTGTATAGACATTATTTTGCACATACATTCATCGAATTTGGATAGCCTCATGCATATATATTATTTGTACAAATCCATTGATATATATCTTGTAATATCACACATTTTTTGATGATGTATCTTGACATTTTCATTTTGATGATATATATGAGAGATCATTTTTTGATGTGGCTATGATATGATGTTATGATGCTTTGATTATGGATGCACATGATACATGGATGCATGCCTATGGTATTTCATTTTGTCATGATGTGATGATGTATGATTCTAATATTGTTGAGGACTTATGGATACATGATGCATGATTCTTTTTGTATTTTGATATGATATATGACGATGGGTGATGTATGTTATGAGATGATATTAACGGTTTAAGGATGTAGGATGCGATTGATATTTTTTGTGTATGCAATGCTAATGTTAGTATGATGAGATAGAATAGAAGAATGGATGATTAAATAGATATAATAGAATGAGATAGATGAATGATGACGATGTTGATCAAATACCAATGCATCTATGATTATTGGATGGATTTCAAGATTTTTATTGGATATGTGATGAGATAGGATATATGATTTTGATTTTTCTTTTAGGTCATGATAAATGATGTAGAGAAATCTTTATTTTGATATAGAAAGTAGACACAATGCATCAAGGTATGAATAAATAGGGTGGAATTGTATCTATTGCATGGAATTTGACTTTGCAAACAAATAGGATTTTCTTTGTTCATACATGACACACAAAAACATTGTTTTATCATGTGAGAGAATGAAGCCATCAAAGCAGGTAGACCAATACACAAAAGGTATAAAGAACATGATATGTATAATCCATTATATTACTTGATACTATCCCTACATACACAAGACAAGTATTCACCAATGTTGTATTACAAGAACATCCAACAAACACAAAAAATGAAAGTAATGAATATGCCACACCACGTACCCCTCTAGACACACCAAGATATTGAAGATCAAGGTAGTTTCAAGTGAGTGATGGAATGAGACAAAAGATAAAACCAAAAGAAAAGACCAATTGACAAAACACATCAACGCCATCATATCTCTTTCTAAAGAGTTTAGGTTTAGATGATAGCTAAAATGGTTTCTATCATAGGAAAGATATGTCCGTTAAGCCATTCATTAGATGCTGATTTTATTTTGAAAATGGTTTAGGCCATTGATAAGAAGACTTTAATGGACATGTTTTGAAAATGATCAACACTTACGAGTTTGCATGAATGTTTGTGTTTCGATGATTGTTGTATTTGCTTTTGCTTGTTTTGTCAAAGGTGAGGATGATGATAGGTTTATTATGGATGATAATTTTATTGTAGATGGATGATTGGGAATGGGTGATTTTCTTCTTTTTTAGAAATTTTTTCAAATGCTTTTGGCTTTTCAAATGTTTTGAGGTTGTTTTTGTGCTTTTGACATTTTTGAGTTTGTTTTTCGTATTATGCGCTATTTAGATATTTTTGGGATTTTCAACATTATCTAAATATTTTTGGGATTTTCAAAATATTTGAATGTTTTTGGGATTTTTAAAATATTTGAATTTTATCTGGGACGTTTTTTATATTTTTATGAAAGTTATTTGGATGTTTTTGGGTTTTTTTGGAAAATTATTTGGATGATGGTGATGGATGATAAATATATATCAATGTGTAGGGTTATCAATAATCTTTTGAGATCTTGTTGATAGACATGTTAAAATCATTAGATATGATTTAGTGATTGTTGATAGTGATAACATTATTGAGGATACACAAAAATGCAAGGATAGTGTGGTCAAGATAGGAACAACACGAGGATTAGGGAATATACATCTCAAGATGATGATGGATTGATTGGATAAGATGGATCTAGATTTGTAGCCATTCTAGGAACAAAATTTGTTGAATGTTTTGATATCATGTTGAAGCATCAACAAGATGCAATTGATATGGATTGTTTGGATCAATTTTTGATGATGCTTAGGTCACAATGTGAGCTAGAAGACATAGATCAAGTTTAATTCTAAAACAATATGTAAGTACCTGCCCCCAATGTCTAGCAATGTATGGAATGCTATGAGTGGATGCATGGATTAGTATGATATATAGATATGTGAAGGATGCCAAGGACTACCTTGTGATAGGATAACATGTTTGAATAGAGTATGATTACTTAGATAGTTCTAGATGTAGGTGATGGTATTGCATGGGATAGGATATGATTAACGAGAATGACCATGTCAAGATTTTTCCAGAAGCAAGTTTGAAGTATACCTTATTCTTTTTTAAGAAGATGGATTAAGAAAATGGATGAAAATAGATTAGATTGATTGTAAATTTATTAGGGATGAGATGGATAAGATGCTTCCACTTGGAATTGTGCACGTAGATGCTCAATTCTACACATGACGCCTGCTTTCTAAGTTTTCATCAAGGTACTTTCCCAAAGTACCATCAAAGTAGTTTTTACTAGAGGATGATTTTTATCTTTACTATTTTTCATGATTTTTGAATTTTAGAATGATTATTGATTATGTTGAACCACCTAGAGATGTTGATGTACATGTTTTTGTCATTATGTACTAATGATATCGTACTTGAAGGAGTTGTTTTTCCAAGATACTGGGACTTGTATAGAATGTTAGGAAAGCTAGATGCGGAAGCAACTCTCCTAACGTCAAAACCTCAGGGAAGAATGAAGAGATACCTTTTAAATTTTACAATTACAATCCAATTAAGATGCACTAGAAAGAGATTACTAAAACAAAGAAATATACAAACACATATGAACACCAGATATATGTTGGAAAACCCTTACGGGAGAAAAACCCACCACACCAAGAGAAATCACTTTGTATTACAGTAATGGAGATTACATACAAATATCAAACTTATCTTTCTGATGTCATATTTCAACAACTTTCACAATGATCAAACTTGTATAGGAACCTTCAAGTTACAATCTTTATAGAATAGAAATCACTTTGATTATACAACCACACAACAATCTGTCGATCCTTCGAATCATCTAACTAGACATCATCTGCAATTTTTGAGTATAACCATGTCGCCCCTATCTGTCAAGCTTCCTCTCAGAACTGCCACATCGAACTATCTTCCAACGGTTCCCATTCAGCTTCTTTGATTGGTCCACGAGATGCCACATAGGAAAGTCAAACGGTCAAAAGGCAATCAAGTTGTGTTGGCATATTGATGAGACATTGATCGTGTCTCCCTGATGCCAATAGTCAACATTCGATATCGCCAAGAGTCCTTACAATCGACAAGAGGTTATATCGAGTTCACTCGTTGCATCAACTTCATTTTTCCTTTCGGCAAGACTATCGCTCTTCGGTGAGACCACATATCGATATCCTAAGTTACACCGAAGAGTTATTCTATCGGTAGGACATACTGCTCTCGCCAGGACCTCACGCCGAGCCTTCAAGTTAATCCGAGTGCATCCACCAGTTGGCGAGACTCATCACTTTCGCCAAGACTTCATACCAAGGTCCTAAGTCATACCGAAACATTAGCATTTCCATTGACACCCATCTATCGCTAAGACATTCAACTGTCGCCAGGAGGTTTCATCAAGATCTTTATGTTATATCGAGCACCGAACGGTCAGCAAGACTTACCACTCTCGCTGAGAGTTCTTATCGAAATCTCCAAGTTACCTTGAGACCACCATTCCCCAAGAGTTATACCGAAGACCCCTCATCATCGGTGAGACTCTCCATCAGTCGCCAAGACTTCATACCGAAGTCTTTGAGTCACCGCGAAGACCCCAATTGTATCCCCATCGGCGAGACCTTCCATTGTCGCTGGGGCTTCTTCTCGAGTGTTCAAGTCACCCTGAAGCCCCCGGTCGCTATGAGTCTCCTCGACGCCCAATATGAATGGCCTGTCGGCCAAAGATCTCCATGCGGTAAAAGGTTACACCGAACACAAAAGGTCACAACGATGGACTTCATTCGGCAACAAATCTGCTCATCGGCCAGACATAGAATATGTCACACCGACTTGGCCCTTTTAGAGGTTTCAGCCTGTGGGATTGAGGCACATATTTCCAACAATCTCCCACTTGACGAAGATCACACAGGCACCTCCAGAGCACAACAAAATTACTGACATTCATGGGCATTGAGGCCCATCGAATTGGCACACCACTTGAACTTGTCTGTGCTCACTGGCTTCGTCAATGCATCTACAACATTCTCCAGAGTATCAATTTTTTCCAAAATGACCTTTCCATCCTCCACCATATCCCATACAAAATGATACTATACATCTATATGTTTCGTTCTGGCATGGAAAGTAGGATTCTTTTCCAGACAAATTGCACTTTGACTATCATAGAAAATAGTTATTTGCCCTACATCAAAACCAATGTTAGAACACAAACATTTTAACCAAACTGCTTCTTTACAAGCATGAGTATCTGCCATGTATTCAACCTATGTAGTGGACAAAGCGACTATAGCTTGCCGCTTACTCATCCAACTCACTGCACCACCATTCAACATGAAAATGTATCCATTGGTGGACCTCCTGCTGTCAATGTCCCCTGCCCAATCAAAATCTACATAGCCTCAAATACTGAGAGTCCTCTGTGATTCAACCAAGTTCCCATGGTAACACAAAGCAAACTCTGAAGTGCCCTTCAAATATCTGAAAACTCTCTTTACAACATCCCAATGTGTCCTTCCAGGATTAGCCATAAACCGACTAAGAACTCCCACTGCTTGGGCAATGTCTAGCCTTGTACAGACCATTGCATACATAAGACTACCAACCACACTAACATAGGGTACACTGGTCATGTCCTCCATCTCAGTAGGAGATTTTGGATAGTCTTCAACAGATAGCTTTGTTCCCTGCAAGACTGGAACAACTAGCTGCTTGCAATCATTCATGCAAAATCTCTCTAGAACAATCTTGATATACTTACTCTGACTTGAGCCAAAGTTTTCTACTATTCTTGTCCCTGGTTATCTCCATCCCCATAATATACCTTGCTGCACCAAGATCTTTCATTTCGAACTTAGCAGACAAGAGACTTAAGATCGGAAATCATTAGCTTACTATTGCCTATGAACAACATATCATCAACATAGAGAGCAATAATAAGAACTTGATCACTTTGAGCTTTGTAATAGACACAATGATCAGATTTTGATCTCACAAATCCCAAAGACAATACAAAAGTATCAAATTTTTGGTACCACATTCTAGGTGACTTTAACCCATACAAAGACTTTTTAACTTTGCAAAGGTTTTACCTTTTTCAACAAAGTGCTCCTGGGACATATAGATTTTTTTTTCAAGATCACCATGAAGAAATGTTGTCTTCACGTCCATCTATTCAACTTCTAAGTCATAACGCTGCAAAGTGACAAAAGAAATCTGATAGATGTCAGCTTTAGCTACAGGAGAAAAAATATCCCCATAATCAATTCCTCTACCTGGGAATAACCCCTTCAACCAACCTTGCCTTGTACTTTTCCACACTACCATCCGACCTAATCTTCTTTTAAATACCCATTTACAGCCAACAACTTTTCTACCTTTAGGCAAGGGCACCAAACTCAAGTGTCATTCTTTTCTAATGATGTCATTTCTTCATTCATGGCTTCCAACCAGAGTCTGAATCAAACATTTTAAATGCCTCTTTTACAATCCTAGGCTCATCGCTAGAAATTAAAGCATAGGCACAAGTAGAATCTATCAAAGAAAACCCATACCTATCGTTGCTTTTTTCACGAAGTTGACCCCCCACTCTTGAGGTTTCTTCTTGAACTTTTTAGAACGCTGAGCTCTCCTAGGTTTTAGGTTATTTTGAATTTTGAATTCTTTCTCTTAGTGTAGGAGGAATTACAACTACATCCTTATTATTTTCTGACTTTGTCCTCACTGCAGATCCAAGGTAGAAGGCTTCAACTCACAAAAGATTACACTTCTACTATATACAACCTTCTCTGTATCAGGATTCCAAAGCTTGTATCCTTTTATGCTAGCACTATAGCCAATAAAAATACATTTGACAGCCTTGTTCTCCAGTTTAGATCTTTTCTCATATGGCACATGAGCATATGCCTCACAGCCAAAAACAAGAATATGTCCTAAAGAGGGCTTCTTACAGACCATGCTTCCAAAGGTGTTTTCTCAACAAGAGTAATTTGGAGAATGATTTATTAAGTAACATGCAGAACTGCCTCATAAAATTTCTCCTCCAAGCCAACACTACTCAAGATACTTCGCTCTCCATCACCGTCCTATTGAACCTTTCTGCAACATTTTGCCGCGGAGTATAAGGTGTAGTCTTATGTCTTTTAATCCCATGGTCTTTACAATACCTCTCTCAAATCATCAGAACAAAATTCACCGCCATTATCGGGCCCTTAAACATTTTATTTTTCTTCCAGTATGATTTTCTACAAGGTTCTTAAATTCCTTAAATCGACCGACATTCTGATTTACTTTTCAAAAAATAAACAAATTTTCTTCTCGAATAATCATCAATGAACGATACATAGTACCTTGACTTAGACAAAGAAGGAACATTCACTGGACCAAATACATCAGAATGAATATAATCTAGCAAACCAAAAGATTTATGAGGACCGGAATAAAACGAAACACGGTGTTGTTTTCCATATATACAATGCTCACATAATTCAAATTCAAGGTTACAATAATCAAGCCCCTCAACCAGGTTTTTAAACCTTTCTCTCCAATGTGGCCTAGCCTATGATGCCAGAGCATAGTCTTTTCTACTGGAAGTTTAACTTCCATAGAGTTTACACAATTAGGAACATTTCCCTCTTTACCTCTATGAGTATAGTTTTGTGACTTTACAGAGAGACACTGTTACATTGAACAACATGTGCATCCAGCTTGTACAAGGTACCAATACGGGCACCCCTTGATAGCACCATTGAGCCTCTAGTCATCCTGCAGCCATTTCCAGAGAACGTGACTTGCACTCCAATATCATTTAGCATACTTACAAAAAGTAAGTTTCGAGCTAGACCTGGTATATGCATTACATTATTGATTCCCTTCACTCTGCCATCAGGGAATTGGATTCCAACTCTTCCACGACCAACAATTTCCAAAGTTGAATCACTTGCCAAGTACACCTTTCCACCATCGTATTCTTCATACTTTGTGAACCAATCTCTATGAGATGTCATGTGGAAAGATTCTCCAGAATCAATCAGCCAAACATCATCTGATGCCTATGTAGCCAAGGCTGTAATGAAGGCGTCTCCATCACTGTGAGAAGAATCATTGTCAGAAGAATACTTCTTCTTCTTCTTCTCTTCTTTACAATCCTTTCGGACATGACCAGGTTGCCCACAGTTCCAAAATTTCACCTTGGACTTCTTGCCAAGAGACTTTGATCTCCCCTCTGATTTTGATTTGGACTTCTTGTCCTTCTTCTTGCCTTTCTCTTTCGACCTTCCTCTAACATCAAGGGCCTCCTTCGCCATCTCAGAAGATTTCCTTCTCATTTCTTCTGATAACAAAGAAGCAACAACATCTTCCATCTTGAAACTAGATGTTGTACTCCCAATAGCCATCACAAGGTGATCCCATGAATCTGGCAAAGAACACAATATCAGCATACAACGATCCTCTTTATCAATCTTCACACCAATAGATGTTAACTGTGCAATCAGCATGTTGAATGTGTTCAAATGATCAGCTATAGAACCTCCTTCCTGCATTCTTAGAGTGTACAACTTCCTCAAGAATAGTTTATTCACCAAGGACTTCCCCTGATAAATAGATGCCATTCTCTTCCACAAGGAAGATGTAGTCTTCTCTTCATGCACATTGAGAAGAATGAAGTCTACCAAACAGAGCCTTATAATCCCCTTAGACTTTCTATCTGCAAGGTCCCAATCTTCTTGCTTCATGCCTGTAGGCTTCACTCTAGACACAACAATCCAAAGATCATGATCAACCAATAGATCTTCCATCTTAAGTTTCCACAACTCAAAATTGCTGCCATTGAAATTCTCTATTTCAATATTTCCTGATGTGCTTCCATCTCAATCTGTAATTAGAAATTGACAAACTTCTACAAGACTCCCACTGAACAGAAATTGACAAAAAAAAAACCCAATGTACCCACAAGGATAAAACAACTGGCCAGGCTCTGATACCACTTGTAAGGAAAGCAAAGGTGCGGAAGCAACTCTCCTAATGCCAAAACCTTAGGGAAGAATGAAGAGATACCTTTTAAATTTTACAATTACAGTCCAATTAAGATGCACTAGAAAGAGATTACTGAAATAGAGAAATAGACAAACACATATGAACACCAGATATACGTGGGAAAACCCTTACGGGAGAAAAAACCACCACACCAAGAGAAATCACTTTGTATTACAGTAATGGAGATTACATACAAATATTAGACTTATCTTTCTGATGTCATATTTCAACAGCTTTCACAATGATCAAACTTGTACAAGAACCTTCAAGTTACAATCTTTACAAAATAGAAATCACTCTGATTATACAATTACACAGCAATCCGTCGATCCTTTGAATCATCTAACCAGACATCATCTGCAATTTTTGAGTATAACCATGTCACCCCTGTCTGTCGAGCTTCCTCTCAGAACTGCCACAATGAACTGTCTTCCAACGGTTCCCATTCGGCTTCTCTGATTGGTGCACGAGATGTCACATAGGAAATTCAAATGGTCAAAAGGCAATCAAGCTGTGTTGGCATATCGGTGAGACACTAACCGTGTCTCCCCTATGCCAACACAGTTAGCATTCGATATCGCCAAGAGTTCACCCTTTGCATCGACTTCAGTTTTCCTTTCAACAAGACTATCGCTCTTCGGTGAGACCACATATCAATATCCTAAGTCACATCGAAGAGTCATTCTGTCGGCAGGACATACTGCTCTCGCCAGGACCTCACACCGAGCCTTCAAGTTAATTCGAGTGCATCCACCAGTCGGTGAGACTCATCACTTTCGCCAAGACTTCATACCAAGGTCCTAAGTCATACCGAAACATTAGCATTTCCATCGGTACCCATCTATCGCTAAGACATTCAACTGTCGCCAAGAGGTTTCATCAAGATCTTTATGTTATATCGAGCACCGAACGGTCGACAAGACTTACCACTCTCGCTGAGAGTTCTTACCGAAATCTCCAAGTTACCTCGAGACCACCATTCGCCAAGAGTTATACTGAAGACCCCTCATCATCGGCGAGACTCTCCATCAGTCGCCAAGACTTCATACCAAAGTCTTTGAGTCACCGTGAAGACCCCAAGTGTATCCCCATCGGCGAGACCTTCCATTGTCACTGGGACTTCTTCTCGAGTGTTCAAGTCACCCTGAAGCCCCCGGTCACTATGAGTCTCCCCGATGCCCGATATGAATGGCCTGTTGGCCAGAGATCTCCATGCGGTAAGAGGTCACACCGAACACAAAAGGTCACAGCAATAGACTTCATTCGGCAACAAATCTGCTCGTTGGCCAGACATAGAATATGTTACACCGACTTGGCCCCTTTAGAGGTTTCAGCCTGTGGGATTGAGGCACATATTTCCAACATAGAAGCCCTAAATGTTCTTGTTATCTTCATGAATACTAGAGTTAGCCTTATCTAAATGTACACATAACAATAGAGTTCCTTTAGAGTCATTATGATAAAGAGTTGCTGCCAGGACACGGATAATACGAGATCTAGACAATCTGTATTTTGAGTTGGATGGTGGATTTCAATGAAATGTATGATATGAGGATGGACTAGTCGATAGTTTGGATAGCAGATCTTTGATTCTCCAAACTTGGGATGATGAGCAACAAAATATGGATATGGAATTTTGAGTGGATTTAGGACCAACTTTTTCATATACTTTGTATGTCGATTTTGAAGCCTTCTTTTGAATTGGTGGACATTTTTGATGGATGAAAGTCCCTTTTTGATTTTTCCCCATATTTTGTTTGACTAGAATGGAGTTTGATATGGTTTTTTTTCTTTATTATTTTTCTTTGGGATCCATTTTAACTTCATGTGTCTGTTTTGATTTTTTGATTCATTAGATTCAATGACGTGCTCTTTTCCTTTGTAAGGAATTTTATCTTTTTGGTCGCAATTAGTGGGTGGAAAGATACGAGGATGATGATTCATGACAGGGATGGTTGAATTTTTGACAAAAATTTTATTATAAGGACTCTCCATGAATCCTATGTTGATGTTTGCATTAGATAAAGTTGCTCCTCATATCACAGAGATACCATTGACATGATTAGATTCTCTGATTGCTAAATAACCGATACCTTGATGCTTAGTATTATCGACAAACTCCACTGGTTCAAGGATACCCTGTTCATGTAGGCCTAATCCTTTTCCTTGATAATGCATCCATTGAAAAAAATTATTTACAATTGAATATGATTTGTCTTGGGAATAAGGTGCTAACCCTTCTCTACATTGTTGGGATCCTTCAAAGGCAGTATTCTCTTCATTAGTAAGAGGACTTGCTTTGACAAAGGTAAGTGATCCATGTTTGTATGTCATAGGTATTTTATCAATATGTTGGATAGCTTCTTGATCAAGATATTTAGCATGAGTTTGAGGAACATTGGATTTTGATTGTTCTTCAAAAGATGTTGGTGCTTCAAAGTCAATGTAGAAACCTTCTTCATGGTTATTTTTTGAAATGTCACCATGAAGTCCTGCGAATTATTTTATAGCTTGATCATTTGTAAATATGTCTAGAGTAGGAGACTCTTGTTCTAGAGGAAGATCATCTACGTGTCCAATGGAAGGAAGTATCTCATGGGTAGAAATAGGAGTTATTGGTGTATGGATTGGAAAATGATCATTAGGTCATTGTAGTATTTTGGAGAGATGAATTTTTTATCTTGAATTATTTCAAATAAATCTTTGTTATGCTTAAGATTATGTTCTTGACATGGATCAAGTTCAAAGTATGGATTATTTACAAAGGACCTTTGTATACCTTCAAAATTTTGGTATGTTGGTAATAGCTTTAGACTTATATTTTCTGTATTAGGCATGAGAGGAGATTGGATGCATGACTTTATTTAGTTAAGGAATTCTTGATCATTAATTGGATTTGCATTAATTTTTTGATTGATTTGACATGTATCTATCGGGGATAGTCCTTGGAGGAAATTTGGAAAAATATCATTATTTGATGGATTTCTTGATGTGGATGGTGTGGATTGAGGTTGTGAAGGACTTGAAGATTATGGATTAGATATGGAAGACTTTTGTGGGAAGCTTATTCAATGAGTGATTTCATCAAGTCACAAGATGTAGATGTGTCATAGGATGATGCATTGCTAGACATGGGTGAATAATTTTGATCATGCTTTGGAAAAGCATCTTGAAATATGTCGACTTTCTTATTATGTGAGGTAGAGACATTGTTAGTGTGATTATTTGTGGATAGAATATAGATGACCCTCAATATTGATTATAACTTGGTCAATAAGGTCTTGTATGAGGTTCTTGAGTTTTATGCAATTTGACGTTTCATAACCTTTTATTCTATGGTATTCACAATAATCATTGTCATTATACCATACGGGTTTAAATTGAGGTTCATAATAGCCTTGTAGTACTAGAAGTTTGATAAAATTTGATTGGATTAGCTTGTTCAACACTAACTCGATTGGCTCCCCTAAAGGAGTGTACTCATGTTTGGTGTTGTTGTTATTGTATTGTGATGTTCTTGTTGGAGGATTCATGTTTAGATGATTTGATTGGTTAGTTTGTGAAGTTTGGCATTGATTAAAATCTAATAAACGGAAATGAATTCTAAACTCTTGCTTAGGGACTCCCATATTTGTTATAACATTTAAGCTAGAAGGATGTGTTAACCCTATAAAGGGGTAAAAAGGAAAGGAATGTTGGTAGTGGAGTGATTTTGACATGTTTTGTTGATTTCAAGACAAACCTAATAGAGGATAGGGTTGATAGATTTTGTTTTGACAAATTAGCAATTATGAATGTTGTTTTGGTTGATGTTGGGTAGAGAACCTCAAGAATTCAAAATTTTGCTAGATCTCAGTAGGATTGATGTTGATTTTCACTTGGACTAGATGATAAGTTGAAGCAAAGAGGATGATGGTAATTTCCCTATCTTAGGATTAGATTGTATTGCTAAGATAGTTCACTCACAAGGACTAGATGTATGATTTAGAGATGTAAGAGAAAACAAGACTAATTTTGGTTGTTGATGGATTGATTGATTGAAAAATGATAGGATTTTGGGTCGTTTGTTTTGAAAGGCTATCAAAATTAACCTATATTAGTTTCAAGATGAAGGATGGTATGGACATCAATTTGTGATCTACTATTCTTTTGAATGAAGGATGAAGGTCTATTTAGCTCACAGGTCTGAGAGTCTTATAATGATTGATGATGGATTTTGGAATTTGAGTTTTCTGAGAATTCTGGAAATTTGACATTAATAGTGAAATGTGTCACTTCACAAATGAATCAATTTAACTAACAAAAGCTATGCATTGCCCCTAATAGAAGCGGAAAGATTTTTCAAAAGCACGGGTTTATATGAAAAAAGCGTCATTGTGATAGTCAAATGTGTCGTACTATTTTTGAGAGAGGATTGTTTTGATACAAAACCATTGAGTTGTACAAACACATCGATATGAAAAATCAAACAAGTTGAGTTGCAAACAAAAGCGGTGCAAGATGAAAGTCAAAAGTGTCACTTTGACTCCTAAATTCATCTAGGGTTTTGAAATTTATTGATTGTTTGAAGGTTGATTTTTATTTGTCTAATCTAGCAAGTGATAAAAATAACAAAGAATAGCATAAAGGACTGACTCCAAGGATTTTTGGGTATATTTCACATGTCTTCTTCAACGAGAACATGCTATTTGATGTCACAAGTATTTGAACAATGAAAACATGCCAAAGATACACAACCTATCTAGTAGTAGATAGGGTGTATTAACTTAGGATAAGCCCATCTTCCGAAGAAAAAATCTCCACAATAAATGGGTGACTAGAGTATACGAAGGTCATGTACCACCTTCGTACCTCTCACCTTAAAAAAGACAAGATCTGAATCAAGTAATGTGGGTCACCTCAACAAGGGGAAGTACATGATGAGTTACTTCATGCATGATACTATATGTTACATTATCCCAAGCTAATGGTTGAAAGTCTTAAAGACTACTCATAAACAAGGTTCATAGTGGGGGATCAGTGAACAATGATCTGGTTTGTGGATGCACAAGTCAAGGGGTGTCTCCCCTTTCTTCATTGCCTATACATGTCTCGGTAGACCGAGGGTCATGAGGTTTGGATTTAAGGATACTATCCACACCTTGGGGTATAACATTCGTTCTCCCCCTTTATATACCCCACCCAAAAATTTGGTTGAGGTTGACCTTGAGGTGATAGAATCCCTAAGCAGGCCTCCTAATTGAATTAAATGGTAATGACATTGTTTTTGATCCCCAAGATCATTCTTAAGAGTAATGAGGGGAGAGCATACGTAAATAGTCACACCTTAGGTGTAAAAACAAATATTTCAAACTAATGGTGCTTTTGATTTCCAGGATCAAACAAAGAACAAGGAAAGAGCATACACAACCACTAGCTTACCAAACATGACATAGAATTCATTTTAGTGCACCAAATTCAAAGATGAAAGTTGTTGGTTCAATTTTAATACACCAAAATCAAATATGCAAGTCGTTCATTTTAAAGTACCAATTGAAATATGCAAGTTGTGGGTTAATTTTAAAGCACCAAAATGAAATGTAAAATTTGTTGTTCTTTTTAGAGCACTAAAATTAAATGTGAAAACTAGAATAACAAAACCCTACAAAACAAATCTTTAGCAGTCTTGTAATTTAGTCTTCTCCCAATGTATGTCACATGCTACGCAAATGTTAGCTCAAAAGGAAAGATCAAGAAACAGGCACATGTTAAGGGTTAGATAATGAAAAATCCAAAAAGAATTTGCAAAAACCTAAGAGAACAAATGCATCAAGTTATACTTGATAGAAGCATTCCTTCTATGCAAAAGTGTCGCTATAAATTCATAGAAGTGTCAAACTTGCACATAAGCATCAAATTAACCTACAAACATAAAATAGAGGCATCAAAACAAAATCATCGAAATAGAGCAAAAGCATCGCTGTGTGTCAGACATAAGCGTCGGTCTTGAATAGAAGCATTGAAAGACAATCAAAAGGATTGTTGTGCTGCAAAGGCATCACTGTAACCTACAAGACAAACATAAGATAGTATCAGTCAAACACATTAGATTAAAGCAAAAATGTCACTGCACTCTTGCATAAGCATTGAATTTCGGCAAAGCATCGTTGTGGGAAAAAACATGTCACGATTATGCATAAGTGCCTTTGTAACCTATAGGTCAACAAAAACTTGAGAAAATATTAAATCTGAGACTTTAGGCCTACCGAGCATGCCAAAATTTTGTATGGGAAATATGGGTATTGGTTAGAAAGCATAATGAGATTGGTTGGAGTACAAAACACTAAAAAATGATGAAAGATTGATCATATTAGCCCATACTCAATGAAATATGTGAAATGCTTCAAAGATTCAAATTAAAAGACATGAAATATAATTTAAACACAATTGAAACTAAAGAAACATGCAAACCTATAATCCCATTGGTGGATTATGCTCCAAATGTATGTGGATTGCTCTACTAAGCATAACCCATGATTGTAAAAGCTAAGATTGAAGATGTGATTGACATGATTTTGATAAATGATTTACTGTGAATGGTTTTGATGAGGAAATGACATGTTTAATAGATTTGTAGATATCTGATCAGCAATGAAGATTAAATTTGAAGATTGAAGGTTGAAAGGAAATCAAGGAGATCAAGAAAGATCAAGGGTGGAGGATAAATGAGATCCCAAATATCCCTATTTTCATGGAAAATTGGTTAAATATATTTTGGAGGGAAGATTCTATTCAAATTTAAATTATGGAATATTATTTTTGGAGGGAATATACCATTTAGATATTTGGAGGGAAGAAGATATTTTGAAAAGGGAATATCTTGAGAATTAACTTTGCAAAATATTTGTTTGGAGATGATGTTGAGGAGCTCTTCTGTAGCCAATCAAAGAGGAGGATTGTACCAATTAAGGTTAATTCTCTAAGAGGGAGGATTGGATGAGGGGTCCCCATAGTATTTCACCAGATAGCCAAACAAACAAGATTGAATTCTAGAGGTGAAGAAGAAAACAAAGGATGCTCCTAGAATCTCATAGAATCCCCTTTATTGATATGCCATAAGGCTCCCATTCTTATGGTGTTCTTAGTCTTGAGGAGATTATTCCAAATGTTAGAACCTTTTGGGAGATGAAGATTATGGAAGAAAATGATTCCCTTTCGACTATGTAAGTACTTAGCTCTCAAAATACCGACCCACTCAGAGTGTTGCTTTATTAAAGGCCAACTAAATTTTGAGAGTAGAGCAAGGTTCATATGTATTGTTCTTCTAATATATGTCCCCCCATTTTTCTTTTTAAAATTGTTAGGAAAATTTTCCCCCAAAGTGAAAATAACACTATGAAAATATTAAAAGGAGATAGAAAATAAAGGATAATATGATCCTTTGATTAAATAAATATTAATGAAGAATATTTATAAAAAAATTTCTAAAGGAGAGGAATAGTTATATTTATTAAATAATTAATTAAAGACAACCTTTGTGAAAGGGTGTGATGGTTTGGAAACCACACCTTAAGGCTTATATAAAGTATTTATGTGAGACTTGGAAAGGGCATGAAGATCACTTAAAGAAGAAGAAGATGGTTTGGTGGGATATGGGCATTAGAGGAGGGGACACACATAGTGTGTCCAACTTGGGGTACATAGTACACTTAGAATTGTCTTGGCTAGGGCTTTGATGCATTTATATGGTGCATAACCACACTTTTCATTTTTACACATGTTCTCCGATGTGTGCCATATCCCACCAAACCATCTTCTTATTCTTTAAGTGATCTTCATGCCCTTTCCAAGTCTCACATAAATACTTTATATAAGCCTTAAGGTGTGGTTTCCAAACCATCACACCCTTTCACAAAGGTTGTCTTTAATTAATTATTTAATAAATATATGAGATGAAGTTGATTCAATTAAACTCTTTTATGGTGTTTTTTGTTCTTTTGATCATTTCAATATTGTTAGATTTCAATTTATATATTAATGATAGTAATCTTAATGTGCTTAAGTATTATGTTAGTTAACATTGATAAATAACCATTTCATACATTTGTATTTAAATTATAGATATACTTTACAATATTTAGAACTTAGGTAATAACATAATAAACCCATTGTCATATAAAAATCAACTCTAATATATTAAATCTATCAAATTTTATACATGGGAAAGTAGTGTTACATTTTGGTATCAAGCCAAGTTTTTGTGACTTGTGAATATGAGATTGATTGATGACATTTTTCAAAGCAATTCCTCAATTATTTTTCTTTTTTCTTAAAACTTATAATTATGAAACTAGTTATTATTTTTTATCTAATTATTATATATATAATAAAAATCTATAATATAGGGGATGGCTCCGTAGTGCAATGGTTGTTGCAAGGCAGTTGCTTCACTATCGTAGGAGTTTGAATCCCACAAGTGGATGGTCAGTCACATGATTGTTTGTGTTAGGAAGCCATAAGATAGAGGATGGAGGATGGTGGACAATGTTGAAGGCCAATTCATTGGCATGGGAGCCAAGGCGGTAGGAAGGTGCAGTAGTGAATGGCTGCTCAATGATCGTGGATTGAGTTGATGGTGCCCGATAGAATGCAAGTGGTGGATGGTGGGGAGGATAATTGACAGAGGAGTAGGCGATGATGTGCAAGGTGGGCGATAGGCTCATAGAGGAGGAAGGGGAACATAGAATTAAAGGAGAGTA
The DNA here is from genome assembly GCA_007258455.2 of Sequoia sempervirens. Lineage (NCBI taxonomy): Eukaryota > Viridiplantae > Streptophyta > Pinopsida > Cupressales > Cupressaceae > Sequoia > Sequoia sempervirens. Next base: position 420,919,507 of record VDFB02058242.1, on the reverse strand, counting down.
GTCGAAGGAGATTCAGAGCAGAAAAGTGAGTAGAAGGAAGGAGGAGTAGATGCAAAGAGGAGGAGAAGCAATGATCAGAGGTGGAGTAGCAGTAGAAGGTGCTGAAATTTTGAGAAGGTAAGGAGAAGCACGGTGGTGGGAGGAAGGGAGGACGAGTTGTAGGGTTGAAGGAAAGAGATGAAGGAGAAAGAGATGGTGGAGAGGAAGAGAGGATGAGTGGAAGGTAGGAGGTAGAGAAAAAAAGGAGGAGAAGAGAGAAAGAGGAGGGTGAGAGGAGTAAAGAGAAAAGGGTGGAGGAACATAGGTGGCAGGTAGAAAGGAGGAGAAGAAAGAAGAGAAATGTTGGGGATGAGGTCCTCTGAATGTGGCCTCACTGGTTCATAGCTCTAGTCAAAAGCGTTTACCTATAAAAAAATCTATGATATTTTCTCCAAAAAATAATACATATATTATAATCCAAATAATTAAAAAAAACACCTTGAATAATATTTAATTTTTATCATTCTAAATATAATTTATAAATAATATTTTCTTATAATTTACATATAATATTTTCTTATAATTTACATATAATATTTTTCCATATATTCTTTAATCATTTCTTACTACTAGCCTCATATGCTTCTTATTCTTATTTTTTCTTATTCTTATCAATTTATCATTTCAAAATACATATCCATTCAAATGAAAGGTCATGCTCTCTTGAAATAATACATAAATTAATCTTGCCATAGACAAGTGGAGTTATTTATTTAGCTTATACTAATAAAAGAATTAGGATACATAAATTAAAAGAGTTGTCAAAGTGGTGCAAGAGCACCTACACCTCATCCTCCATTTTTGCTCATTTAATGAAAAAATGTTGTTAGAAGGTTAGAATTAGTATTTTTGAGTCTTTTTGTCATTAATAAGGTCAATCAAGACCATTGAGAAGGATCTAGGGTGAGTTTTTGAGTTTTGAGTCAAAATATGCAAAAATGCAATCTTGCACTAAAAGTTGCTTTTGTAGCCTTTGAAGGCAAAAATGTGAATTTTTATGTAATTGTGCAAGGTTTGGGGTCTTAATAATGTAATAAGGCTAATTCCAAGCCATTTGAATGGTTTTTAAGGTCTTAGGTCTTTAGGATTAAAAAGTTGCTTCAAAATGCAAAGTTGTCATAAGGAAATTTGGCGTAAAATCAGCATTAATGATGTAATTTCATTAACTAATGGTTCCCTCCTTCAAAAATCAGTTGAGGGCAGTTGTAAATGATGGGAAACAAGTTTAAGAATCCTCCCTTTGGTCGAGGTTGGGTTGTTGTTGGCAGTTTTGAAGTTTTGAAGCATTTAATAAGAAGAAAACTTTGTTTTTTCTATTTTTTACAGCATTTTTTCCTGATCCTGTGCTTGGTACGGTCTGGTACATCATTGTACGGACTCCAAATTGAAATGGTTTGAAAGAGGGAAGAATCTACTTTCTTTTGGTGGTGATTTTTCTCGTTTTCATTAAGAATTGAATAAGTTACATCAATTTTAGTGAAAGTGGGTCTGAAATCTTGCAAAACAAGGGTTTGGTCACCAAAATGGATGTAATTCCCATTTCCACCTATGGGAAAAATCTAAAAACTGGTGGATTGGTAGATTTAGGACTCCTTTACATTCTAAAATTTGTTTCATATTGAAAAATGGAGTTTTGCAAAAGTTATGTGATGCCCTAGGTCTGGTTTTACCTTGAAACAGTCCAGAAAATGATCATTTGTAAGCTTTTCTTTTGATTTCTGAGTATTTTAAAGAAATAGAATGAATGAAATATGTGAAAGGGGTCTTGGGGAACTTTTTGGAGTCTTTTAAAGGCATTAGGGGTGTTGGGGTGTGCCTTGACAAGTTGAAAGCTTCCTTGTACATGCCTAGTTAAGCCTTGTTTATGGCTTGTAAATCAATCTTTTGATACATTTGTTTTGGGTGTTTGATCCTGTGCTTTTGGGAACTTGTGGGGGATCTTGTTAGAAGTCTAAAACCTGATTTCATTGTTTGGTTAATTCCTTTAATAATTTTTTATTTTGACTGTCCTATTTGGCAATGTTGCAAGGTTGCATGGGCTTGTGTAAGAATGATGAGAGAATGGGAGTTTTTGAGTGTAAAGTCAGGTTATTTGGTCTTGTTTTGACATTTTGAGAGTGTACACAGCATCCCCAAGTCCTTCAAACCTATTTGGTTGTGTGAGTTGAGTTGGGTGATCAAGTTTCTTGTTGGAAGGAATAGTGAAGTTGATGTGTGCATTTATTGAAGCTATTGGAAAAGGTGTTGCTTCCCCCATCTGCATCACAAAGCATCTTAAAACTAGCAGTTGCGTGTAAGTGACATGCAACAGTGAGCCGATAGGCGGAGGGGAAGTCAAATGACAAGGATCTGTATAGTAGTTGTTCGGATTGTGAGCAACCACTGTGGCGAGTTGTTTTGCATGTAACAAACATATGAAATTGGATGTAGACAATATTCATATGTATGATAGGTTGTATATCAAGTGTAATATTGAACATTGATCTCAGCTTTGATTACGAAGTGGTCAAAATAATTATTCGTTTATGAAATGAAACATTGGCAGCTGAGTGGTATCAGCTGCAAGAAATAATAGCAATGAGTATGAATGTAATGAAAAAGGATACACAACCACAACCAACTATACACCACCGAAAACAATATAAACTATTTTATTGGGTCGTAGCCACCGCCAATACATGAAAAACATAAATGCAGTAACATTTTTGAAGCTAGAAAATAACATTCAACAATGGCTTATGAAAGATAACATAAATTGTAACTGCTTCATTGCTTTCCAACCACCGTCAGCACACATAAACCATAAATGAACTATAGGGAAACCATACATGGAACAATATTGGTGATAACTGCAAGGAGATAGCAAGCATTTATCATTTAAAAATAGTTTATGTTGTTTTTTATAAGCCATTGTTGGGAATGGTTGCAAAGGAATTAAACATTTTATGTTATTTCTAATAAGGAATTGTTGATTGTTGTTGTGTAAGTATTGCTAAAGCAAGAGAATAACAATCAACAATGGCCTATTATTTATGTTTTTCATGTAGCGGCGATGGTGATTATTTTAGGGCATAATTATTATGTTAGTGTTACAAATAAAACACTTCATTATGTCATCATTTGCACATAACCATTGTAATACCCGTGTAACACTTTATAATGTGTGTCAATCACATGAGTTAATCAAACACTTACACCTTTGTCAGTCTCCATGATTTTTACCTTATTCTTTAGAATGCTCAAAAGTTTATGCACTTTGACTTGTAAGAATAATTATTTAAATGTCGCCTTGAAAATGATAAAATAATCATCAAATGATATACACCATGAGTTGCATAATAAGCATCTCCCTTATGTCTATGCAAGGGGATACCAATCATTTAACATTTAACAATAGTTTATGTTATTTTCGGTAAACCAATGTTGGGAATGGGTGCAAAGGAATTAAATAGTTTATGTTATTTCTAATAAGGCATTGCGTGTTAATGAAATAGTATTGCTAAAGCCACAAAACAATGATCAACAATGGCTTATGGAAAATAGCACAAACTGTTTCTGCAAGCCACATAAAAACTGTCAATAATATGTTTTCGAGAACAACGTAAACTATTTTATTCCTTTGCAACCATTGCCGGTAGATAGAAACCATAAATGAAATAATTTATTTGAGGCCATAAAACAACAGTCAACAATGGCTTATGGAAAATAGCATAAAGTGCTTTATTGCCTTGCAACCATTGCCACCACAAGTATATCTATGCAGCAAAAGTATGCAATGCAGATATATGCAGTTGCAAAGAAAAATCTATACTGATATATATGTACTTGAAGATAGATGGACCTTTTTACTTATTATCTCTTTCAACATCAAAAAGTAATCCTTAGAATGATAGTCTGTATATTAACTGTAATATGAAACATTGATCTAACCATTGAACATAGTGGTAGATAATACATTTGGAAAAAACCCTTTGTAGAGGATTTCAAAAATAGTAAGTCCAACTACTATCAGCAGTGTGATCCGTGATTCTTCTATTTTTCAAAAATAGTTAATGATATTTCCATACGACATTGTTGATTGTTGTTCTATAGCAAGAACATACATTGTCAAGCACTATGATCAATGGTGAAACCAATGTTCCTTATTACACCTAATATAGAGTCTACCATTCTAACATTTCCTTTTTGAGGGTCAAAGAAATAATAACTAAAACCTATATATCAATATAGATTTTGTTTTATCATTCTAACAATTCCTTTGAGAGGCTCAAAGAAATAATAACTAAAAAGTTGTTTTTTTTTTAATACAACTACGCACAGGAGAATATTTTGAAGTTATTTGAAATCCTGAAAGTATTCCATGATAATCGAGAACAACCATAGTAAATGTTATAAATGCTAAGCAACATTTCTAGTAAATGGAAGTGTGAAGCATTTAACAAATATAAATAGCCCATATTGGCAATCAATGGTTGTAGGCTGGTTCTTTGATGATATGATCATTATCAGTATGTCCATTGTAGTATTCTTCTTATTGCTGAATTTGTTTGACCTGAGTATGCTCTACAAAAATGAAAGGAAAATGTGTAGTTTAGTGCGATGAATATGTGTCATTGTTAGTGAATATCTAAATTAGGAAACATAAATAGTTTTATAATTTATAAAAAATAATATGTAATGTATGTGTAATAGAAGAGATGAAATAAATAAGATGCAAACATACCTTGTGCACGTAGTGGGATGCAATATCTTTACAATTACAAGTCCCATTTAATTTTGTTCTGTTACCTATGGATTTTGTAGAGTTGAAATCAATGTTATACATTATTAAAAGTATATATAGTTGTATCGTTTATGACAAAGAATTTAAAATGCAGTTATGGAAAAAGAGATGGAATAAATTACATATAGCCTTACCTTGTATATTACTGGAGTGTAGTTGCAGCTCGTATAGCATGCAAAACATGCCATCATGAAGCTATTTAGCATTGTGGAGATCTATAGTTACAACTGAGAATGTTAGGAAACAATGAGTCAAGTTACATATGGAATTGAACAATTAGAAATGGTGGAAATTCTAAATGCATTGAAATGAAAAGGGAAGGAAAAAGTGATATAGTTACCGAAAAGAACAAACACATTTCATCATGATGGCAATGCATAGTGCTATTGGAGGCGATCCTCTTCTTTGATTTGGAGTGCACCGTATTTTTTGGCACGTAATCTAGAGTATTTGTCAAAAGAGAAAGGCAGATCTATGTATATTCCTGCAATTGATTTTACATAGGAAAGAGCTGTGAATGTTAGTCCTTGTCTTTCTTTAGTTCCAATATCTATTGTAGCTTTCTCCAATGTCAAGCCTTGAGATTTATGTATTGTTATTTCCTAAGCCATTTTCAAAGGGAGTTGTGTTCGGCTGCCCCGTGTGATCAACGAATGGGGATGGATTTTGGGTTGTCTTGATCCCATGGTGGGCCAATGTAGTTTGGGAAGTGCACAAAAAAATATTGAGGCAGTTGAGGTGGTTTAGCACCCGTAGCATTTATGATAGAATTGACAATACCTAATGATCCATTGACCAAGCCAACTACCATCCAAACATTTTTTGTTAACATAGCTTGTTCGCCAATTACAAGTAAGAGCTCTGCTTGAATTTGCTCATCATTGCCATAATCAAGTGTGTTTTGCTAAGTAGTTTCAACAATACCGATTACAATGGGAACATTTAACTATTTAAGCATTTTTCTATTGTGCAAGGTGACCAAGCTATTTGTTGGGAATAAGTGAATAGTTGCGTCAAAATCTTGGTTTTGTTGAGATGAAAGCATGGCGTTTGTTCGATTCATAAGAGTTTTCCAATCAACTTGAGATGCCTGAGTATTTTGAATATTCAAAAGGAGTGTACAAAACTCTTGTTATGCATCAGACTGTCCATGTTGGCAGAAGACTGTGTTGAGTGTGACAACAACATTAAAAGTGTGCCAAAGAGCCAAGGCTTTGGAGAAAGAAGTGTAGATAGGCCTGTCCAAAATAGGGAACAACTGTGCGAGGTCACCCACAAGTATAATAGAGGCACCACCAAATGGTTGCATATGTCTAGCAGGAAATGCTTGCCATAACTGACTATCTATTTTGAGTAACAACTTGGGTCCCAAGAAGCTCATTTCATCAATTAAGATGTACTTAATGTGTTTAAAGTCCTCTTGAAATATGGTCAATGGCTATCCTTGCAATGGATTCATATCTCTAATTGGTATTTGAAGAGTTGTATGCACTGTAGAGGCACGTATATTGTAAGCGGCCACCCCCGTTGGTGCCAAAGCAAGGAAAGGATTCATTCTCCAATTTGGTGATGTATTTAGTGTTCTTTGGATGTTGTCTATAAGAAATGATTTACCTGTACCTGTAGTACCTTGAATAATCATACACAATGGTGATGATGAAGATGGGCCAAGGTGGTGTTGTTTAATAATATTTAGAGCAAGCTCTTGCTTAGGCAATAACTGATGACAAAGTGTAGGTGTAGCAGGTGGGCAAAGACTATCTTCAGCTGTATGCAATTTACTTGTTGAGATGAACTCTACAACAACGCTATGTAGAATATCAAGAACATTGTGTGTGTCCCACATGTGATTTAAATCAAAGTCCCTCCTACCTAATAGCTGCAACTGGTCCAAGTAGACATTGTTTGTAGCACTGAGGCGAGAAAGCAATTCTCATTCGTATTCATCTACAGGAGGCAGAGACTGGGTGTTGTTGGTATCACTATCACCTTCTTTTTGATTGGTGGGGGGAGCAATAACTCTATTGACATGCCAAGGGTGATAGCCAACAACATGGAATAACCTCCAGTTGTGTGTTATACTATCTTTGGTGAAACCTTTATTTGCTTCAAAATTTTGAAATGGATTGTATAGGAGAAATTCTGACCAGCAAAATGTTTCAAACATATCACAATTCTCATGAGGGTTAGACTTGAATAGCAAGTAAACAATGATCACAACAGGGTGTGGTCGCAAGCGCCAGGCCCCACCTTTACAATTTTTTTGATGGGTGTACAATTGTGTAGATTGAATAAGGGATATAGTGTCCATGTCAACTAGTCTTTGCATATAACAATGAATATAAATACTTACAAGATCTTCACCATTATCAACTATTTTCAAATGGTACAAGGTTTTCCTACTCATAATCAAAGATAGGAAATGTCGTCTTGACATGACAAGGGCATCTTTTGCAGCATATGGCATGTTTCTTGTGCACCAATGTCACAATCTACAACCAAGTTCATCATGAACTTTTGTTAGGAAAGCAACGATTTATCCCCAAATGAATTTGTATTTGGAAGCCTCTACAAGATATCAATATAGCTTTTAGAATTATTTTCAGACTTTGATGCATATTTGGAAATGTAGTTTAGCACAATTTGTCTTGACAAGACTGGCTGGCAATCAACGTTTGCTCACTAGATTGCAAGAATCTTAGGGTTGTGGATATTAAGGTGCTCATCATTTCTTGCTGGCTTGTAGGATTTGTTTGATTCATTGTAAATTTCCCATGTCGACGATGGTTGTGCATTCCATGGAGCTTTGTAGTGACATTGTAATTGCTGGCCTTTTTTCCTAAGACATGTGTACTAAATACATTTAGTATGCCTTTGCATCGTGTTCACCAGCTGTTCATAATCCACCATTGGGTCCATGCAAGCAATTTGCGAAGTGTCAAGCAAACACAGGTCCTCCAGGGAAGAGTGGTGGACTCTTGATATTAGTTGTTCTGGGAAATGAGGATTCCAAGCTGAAACATAGAGATCAAAGAAGCTTTTTGCCTACTGAACTTTGTGTGGGTTGGACCAGTCAAGCATGTCCATATTCGGGGCACCTGGAAGCCACAAGAAACCATGGACATGTGCTGATCCACAGTGCCACCACTCATACCTATACCAATAATCCTTTGTATGTAAAATCCTCTCAAGAACCTCCTCACAAAAAATGGTAAACCACAAGTGGATGTACAAGGCCGTTACATGTAGGTTCTAGACAACATTGTCTATGAAGCATCTTCGGGACTATGGCACATGCTACTAAGCACCAAGATCAAGGACCTTGTGCAAATCAGGCCATTTTGTGTTTGCGGAGCTCAAAGTGAAAAAAAGAGTCGGTGTCCCAAGCTGGTGGATCATTGCAGTGAGTTCTTGACAAAACTTGCCCCAATATGACTGCACCCCTCTCAAGGATGCACCAAAGTGAATGAGCTAGTTTGCAATATGGGTGTCTGGTGCATTTCGAAGCATTTATTACAATGCAGTGATAGACTTTGGGATCCTCTCTTCCAAGTTTTTTTTCATGAAGACGGAAGCCGATTGTTGGCTTCGATGCCTCATTATTAAATTGTAAAGGTAATATCTAAATATGACATGCCTCCCAAATCTATTATCACAGTATCTCATCAAGTGCAATGCATATTCATGTAAGTGAATCTATATGCTTCTCAACTATAGGGGCATCATTTTTCTAGTGAAGAACAATGTTGGAAAATCCTTGCTTAATAATTCTTCTGTATTGTATTCATTGATAGGGTTAGAATTTATCTTAGGCCAAGGAAAAATATCTTGACTAATGTCTTCAATCTGCAAAGCTTCTCTAATTGTCTGCAATTCCCAAGGAGGGTTAGGCAACAAAGGAATAAATGATGATAAGTCCTCAAGCTCAGCTTCCTCATCAACAACAATTTCAGAAGTTGCTATTGGTTTAGCTATGTTCTCTACTGGTTCTTTCATTGTGTGCAAATATTGGAGATGTCAGTACTTGTAGCTGGCAACAAATTTAAAGCATCACAATAAATTTCAATATTACTAGAGTATGGATCATTTTCAATTTTTTATATCAATGCAGCCATGACATTATGTTTGTCAACATAGCAATCATATTTTTTTCCCTAAATTCTAGTTCTTCGAACAATGACCACTTCAATATCATGTAGGCGATGTGGAAACAAAGTTGCAATGACTGTGATGTATTGAGGGAAGCTTATAGTATGGCCACTATATTTGTATTGGCTTCCTCTAGCATGGGTCACTTGCAAAACTAGAGCAACTCTAGCTACAAGCATTTCTTCAACTTGAGTCATCTTTGTAAGGATAGGAGGTTGTGGTCCTGGGTCCATCTTGTTCATTGAATTGAATCAGTGAACGCCCTTTTCAGAATCACAACGCTAGAAAACGGTCCGGGTTGGATGTTTGCACTTTCATGCCAACGTAGCTTTCCTTGAAAACACTACAAACTTTCAAATTAGACAAAACATCAATGCACAAGTGGAAGGAATACATTGCAACACAAAAAGGATCTCCAAACATACTTTTAAAATAGTGATGGGTGGATGGCGCATGTTCCAAGCCATGCCCGACAAGGTTGTATTGAGATTCACAACCACCCACTGTCGAGGCACCTTCACTGGGAAGGTTATGTGCAAGCTGTGAAGGGTCATGTGCTTCTAACAAGCTTGATAGCAATTGTAGTGTGGTCTCTTGATTAGGCGGGGCCAAGAAAGGACAAACTATGACAACTCTTTTTTCCAAGTATATGGTGCGACGACTTGCACATATATGGTCTCTATGTTGCACATAATAGAGTTGGTTTCCTTGGTGTTTTTCTGCCTTTTTTGGGCCCACACTTGATGTAGGATTGGAACTTGAACAGGGTTGAGGAGCCTACAACCATAATATGGGGAAAACAATAAAGTGCTTGTAAGCACCAACTCAAATAACAATGGTATAGCTAAAGAGATTGAGCCAACTCAAAACATCACAATTGTTTAGTAGCATGATGGATGACAAGAACCAGGAGAAGAAGTTCTAAACACAAGTGCATATGGGTGTGATGGAAAAGAAGTAAGGAGAGCAGAATTTGCAGAGATGTATATATATATATATATATATATATATCAATAATTTTAAATGCAGATGTATATGAATGTTGTTTGTAACTAATTTCACATACATACATGTCTACATATAAATTTTTTTGGTAAAAGATTAAAAAAAAGAGCATGTTGTCTCAATGTATAACCACTTCTATAAGCAACAAAGCAACAGGATCAAGAATAAAGGTTGTTTTGATGTGACAGACATTGGGAAAAAGGGAAAAGAAAATAGATGTCCAACCAACAAAAGCTGCAAAAAAATGCATCTAATTTGAGAAACATATATTTTGATATATTTTGTTTCGTAAGTATATATATGCATTGCATCTCTTGCATGCATAATAGGCAAGACTATATATAAATGTTGATTGCATTTAATTTGACATAGATAGATATCTGTACATAGGGAAAATAAAATCAAACACATTAAAAGAAGGCTTGTTCTCCACCCTACCATATTGCGTCATGGAGCCTTGAGGGCTCTCAACAAACCCCTGAGCAAGAAGATAAATTGTTTGGCACTATAATCAATGCTGAGATCAATGTTTAATATTACACTTAATATACAACCTATCATACATATGAATGTTTTTTGCATCTAATCTCACAAACATACACGTGCACATAGGAAATATAAAATGAAACACAACAAAAGAAGGCCTGCTCTCCACCCTACCTTATTGGGTCATGGAGCCTCATGAGCTCTCACCAAACCCTCGAGAAAGAACATACATTCTCCATAACTCTGATCAATGGTGAAACCAATGTTTCTTATTACAATTAATATACAACCTATCATTCTAACAACTCCTTTTTGAGGATCAAAGAAATAATAACTAAAAAAGTGCATATAACTTCAGATACCTATATATCAGTATAGATTTTATTCTATCATTCTAACAATTCTTTTTTGAGGCTCAAAGAAATAATAACTAAAAAGGTGCATCTAACTTCAGATACCTATATATCAGTATAGATTTTGTTTTTCAAGTACATATATAGGCATTGCATGACTTGGATGCATATGTAGGAGTCTATTCAGCAAACATGGGTACATATAAGAAGCAATAACCAGAAAGCAAAAAAATGTAGACATGTACAACATGAAAACCAAGCCAACCATAACATTGAAAATGGTTTTGTTGAATGGAGCAACATACACCATTGACATGTGCTTTTAGGGATAAGCAATGTGATGCAACCAACAAATTATTCTCCCTCTAACAAGCACATGGAAACGGTGTGTGGTTGACCTCCATAATCACATAAACCACAATCTGCAATGGTTATAAAAGAGAAAATCGTAAATGACAATTTATTTTGTGGGAAACACATATGTTTTTTGAAGTTTTAAATGGTCAAGGAAGAGCAGGATGAAGAACAAAAGTTGTTTTGATGTGACAGACATTGGGAAAAAGGGAAAAGAAAATAAAATCAAACACACTAAAAGAAGGCTTTCTCTCCACCCTACCATATTGTGTCATGGAGCCTTGAGGGCTCTCAACAAACCCCCAAGTAAGAAGATAAATCGTCTAGCACTATAATCAATGCTGAGATGCATGTTTAATATTACACTCAATATATAGCCTATCATTAATATGAATGTTGTCTACATCTAATCTCACAAACATACACATGTCCACATAGGAAATATAAAATGAAACACAACAAAAGAAGGCCTGCTCTCCACCCTACCATATTTAATATTTACAATTGGTTCATCTAATCTTTTTATTGATATGCGAACATTATATAGTTGGGAGCGATGAACATATTTTTTGGAGCACCAATGCTAAAGTAGACGTATACGCAACATATAATGCACATAATTATCATGTGAAAAATTCAAGGCACATGCATCAAAACATTGTTGCCCTCTAGTGCATGCAGTTAGAAATGCTACAAAATCCATGGCAAACAACATGACTTGTAATTTCTTGGCAAATTCCATGAATTTTTGAGTCATGACAAATGCCACAAATTTTGTAGCATTTCCCTGCATTCTCTGCAAGTCAAAATAGCTCTTGTATTTCTTCATCCTCGCAATCTTAAATGCAATACATGTTTCACAAATATTTAACCAATGAACTGCATATCCCATGATTATAGTTATGTAGATTTTTGTCTGCAAAAGCAACATGCTCATTAGGAAAAAATAGTTTCATGTTTATGAATTACATGGCATGTCATTCAGTATGCTCATCCTAGTAGGGCTTCGCACATCAACATTTTTTAATTTAATTATTCATCGACTTAATTAAAAATAAATGAAAAAATAAATGCACTTGCCACATCGATAGAGAAGGCCAGTGAAATTGAATGCCTGTTGGGAGGGCTTGGAACTTCAACATTAATTGATGTATGCTTTCCGTATAGTGGCGATGGTTTGGCGATGGTTGTAATAACACTTTCCAATTTTTGATAAGGCATTGTTGGGTGTAATTCTTTGGGTTTACCTGCCATGAGAGCTTTGAGGAATGATTGGAGTTTTGTGGAGGATTGTCATGGTGATAAGGATTGTGTGTGTTTTTCCTCTAACACTTTTGGAAAATACGGGTTGCTTTGCAGGTTGAGTATATTGATGCAAAAGGGATAAACAATGTGATGCAACCAATAAATTATTTTTCCTCTCACAAGCACATGACAACAGTCTATGGTTGTCCTCCATAATCACATAAACCACAATATGCAATGGTTATAAAAGAGCAAACCATAAATGGCAATTTTTTTTGTGGGAAATGAATATTTTTTTCAAGTTTTCTTGCTCTCCACTGTGTTCAATGGTTAGATGAAAGTTCCATATGACACTTAATATATAGCCTATTATTCTAAGAATTCCTTTTTGAGGCTCAAAGAAATAATAACTAAAAAGGTGCATCTAACTTCAGATAGCTATATATTAGTATTTTTTTTCAATTGCATATATATGCATTGCATGCGTTGGATGTATCAATGGTTTGATCAATGTTTCATATTATAGCTAATATATAGCCTCTCATTATAAGAATTGCTTTTTGATGCTGAAAGAAATTAAAAGTAAAAAGGTGCATCTAACTCTAGGTACATATATATCGGTATAGATTTTGATTTGCAACTACATATATCTGCATTGCATGCTTTGGTTTCATATGTAGATATCTATTGCTTGGGTATATAAAAACACAAAAAGTATGTGTAGAAATGTATGTATGTCGGATTAGATGTAGACAATATACATATATAGATAGATGCAAACTTATATATATATATATATATATATATATATGTACATATCTGCACATAGGGAAAATAAAATGAAACACAACAAAAGAAGGCCTGCTCTCCACCCTACCATATTGGGTCATGGAGCCTCATAGGCTCTCACCAAACCCCCAAGTAAAAAAATAAATTATCCACCACTACAATTAATGGTGAGATCAATGTTTCATATTACACTTAATATACATGCTATCATTCTAAAAATTAGCCAAGGAAGGACGAGCTAGTGTGGGTGTTTGTTGCAAGTATTTGGGCCGACAATTTTTTTAGATGTAGTCTCTATGCTACGCATAATAGAGTTGGATTCTTTGGTGTTTTGTTGGATTTTTTTTTCCACACTTGATGTAGGACTGGAACTTGAACACGTTTGAAGAGCCTAGAACCATAATATGACAGACAATAAAATGCTTGCAAACACCAACTTAAAGAGCAACAATGCAGCTAAAGAGATTAATCCAAGTCAAAAAGTCACAATTTTTTAGTAGCATGATGGATGAGAAGAACCAAGAGGAATATTTCTAAACACATGTGCATATGGGGGTGACAGACATGAAGCAAGGAAAGCAAAACTTTGAAAGATGTATATATATGGATGTTGTCTGTAACCAATTTCATATATACACATGTCCACATATAAACATTTTTTGGTTGAAGGCTATAAAATAGAGCATCTTGCAAACACCAACTTAAAGAGAAACCGTGCAACTAAAGAGATATACATGTGCACATATAAACTTTTTTTTGTTGAAGACTATAAAATAGAGCATCTTGCCTCAAAAAGTGTATGTAACTTCAGATACATATATATCAGTATAGATTTTTTTTTGTAAGTATATATATATATGTGTGTGTTGCATTCAGTGTATGCATAATAAGCAGTACTATACATGAATGTTGGCTGCATCTAATTTCACATATGTTTGGATGTTTTTTTTCTTTTTTTCTTCACAAAAACAACTTGGAAATTGTAGGCCCAGGACAATTACTTCACACAAGAATAGGTACAACATGTTTCAGTTAACAATAGCAATTTGAATAAATGTACAATGCTGCTCTCGAACAAGAAAACTACAACTGTCAATTGAAACATATATACCCATTCTTCTATCAATTTTTTTTCCAATTTTTGGATGAATGGACATAGGGGCAAGCCGTGCGTAGTAGCAATTAATTTTTGTGGGAAAGGAATGTACATTTGGACCATATATGAATGTTTTTTGCATCTAATTTCACATAGAAACATATCTGCAGATAGGAAAAATAAAATGAAACACACTAAAAAAAGGCTTGCTCTCCACCCTACCATATTGTGTCACGGAGCCTCGAGTGCTCTCAACAAACCCCTGAGCAAGAAGATAAATTGTCTAGCACTATAATCAATGCCGAGATCAATGTATAGCAATTTTTGGATGAATGGACAGAGGGCCAAGCCATGCCAAGTAGCTATTAATTTTTGTGGGAAAGGAATGTACATTTGGACTATATAGGAATGTTGGCTACATCTAATTTCACATAGAAACATATCTACACATAGGGAAAATAAAATGAAACACACTAAAAGAAGGCTTGCTCTCCACCCTACCATATTGCATCATGGAGCCTTGAAGGCTCTCAACAAACCCCTGAGCAAGAAGATGAATTGTCTAGCACGATAATCAATGTTGAGATCAATGTTTAATATCAGACTTAATATACAACGTATCATACATATGAATGTTGTCTGCATCTAATCTTAGAAACATACACATTTGCACATAGGAAATATAAAATGAAACACAACAAAAGAAGGCCTACTCTCCACCTTACCATATTGGGTCATGCAGAATCATAAGCTCTCACCAAACCCCCTGAGCAAGAACATACATTATCTATCACTGTGTTCAATTATTAGATCAATATTTCATATTACACTTAATATACAACCTACCATTCTTAGAATTGATTTTTGAGGCTGAAAGAAGTAATAACCAAAGAGGTGCATCTAACTTCATATAAATATATATCGGTTTGGATGCATATGTAGAAATCTATTGCTTGCATATATATACACCCAAAAAGTATGTGTAGAAATGTATGCATGTGGAATTAGATGTAGACAATATACATAAGCGGCTCCCAATCAGAAAAGTGGATTAAATTGGCAATCCCAAAAGAATAAATATGTGAAGGGGTATATATGAATGTTGCCTACATCTAATGTCACATAAATACATATCTACACATAGGGAAAATAATATGAAGGTCACTGTGGTGGCTCAAAGCTCTTATAGTAGGTAAATCCAGAGAATGACAACCAACAACGACTTATCAAAAATTGCGCAAACTGTTTTATTGCTTGACCATGTTCTCTCAAGTTTTAAATGGCAGGTGTTATTACAACCATCACCAAACCATTCCCACTATATGGAAATCATACATCAATTAATGTTGAAGCGCCAAGCCTAAAATGAAACACACTTAAAGAAGGCTTGCTCTCCACCCTACCATATTGCGTCATGGAGCCTTGAGGGCTCTCAACAAACCCCTGAGCAAGAAGATAAATTGTATAGCATGATAATCAATGCTAAGATCAATGTCTAGCAATTTTTGGATGAATGGATAGAGGGCCAAGCCGTGCCAAGTAGCAATTAATTTTTGTGGGAAAGGAATGTACATTTGGACTATATATGAATGTTAGATGCATATAATTTCACATAGAAATATATTTGCACATAAGGAAAATAAAATGAAACACACTAAAAGAAGGCTTGCTCTTGACCCTACCATATTGCGTCATGGATCCTTGACAACTCTCAAAAAACCCCTGAGCAAGAAGATAAATTGTCTAGCATGATAATCAATGCTGAGACCAATGTTTAATATCATAATTAATATACAGTGTATCATACATATGAATGTTGTATGCATCTAATCTCATAAACATACACATTTGTATATAGGAAATATAAAATGAAACACAACAAAAGAAGGCCTGCCCTCCACCTTACCATATTGGGTCATGCAGACTCATAGGCTCTCACCAAACCCCCTGAGCAAGAACATACATTATCTACCACTATGTTCAAATATTATATCAATGTTTCATATTACACTTAATATACAACCTACCATTCTTAGAATTATTTTTTGAGGCTGAAAGAAGTAATAACCAAAGAGGTGCATCTAACTTTAGATACATATATATCGGTTTGGATGCATATGTAGAAATCTATTTCTTGCATATATATACACACAAAAAGTATGCGTAGAAATGTATGTATGTGGAATTAGATGTAGACAATATACATAAGCGGCTCCCAATTATAAAAGTGGATTAAATTGGTAATCCCAAAAGAATAAATATATGAAGGAGTATATATGAATGTTGCCTGCATCTAATATCACATACATACATATCTGCACATAGGGAAAATAATATGAAGGTCACTGTGGTGGCTTAGAGCTCTTATAGCAGGTAAAGCCAGAGAATGACAACCAACAATGGCTTATCAAAAATTGCACAAACTATTTTATTACTTGACCATGTTTTTTGAAGTTTTAAATGATAGGTGTTATTACAACCATCACCAAACCATTGCCACTATACATAAAGCATACATCAATTAATGTTGAAGCACCATGCCCTGCCAACCGGCGTTCAATTTTGATGGCCTTCTCTATTGATGTGCCAAACGTATTTATTTTTTCATTTATGTAATTTCAAGCTCACCTCCTTTTTTCCAACCAACTGAGAGCTGCACAACGGGAGTTTGGAAAACTAGGAAGGCTAAAAAATTCATGGCCTAAGTGTTCCCACAATAATCCTATCAACTTAACAAGGAACACGTTCCTACATATGCATCCAATGCATGCAATGCATATATATGCAGTTGCAAAACAAAATCTATACCGATATATGTATCTGAATTTAGATGCACCTTTCCATGTAGAGGCGATGGTTGCAAGGAAATAAAGCAGTTTAGGTTATATAGTTAATGATATTTTCCATAAGGCATTGTTGATTGTTGTTCTTTGGCTTTAGCTATATTGTTTCATTTATGATCTCCATATAGTGGCGATGGCTGCAAGGTGATTAAATAGTTTATGTTGTTTTCGATAAGGCATTGTTGGGAATGGTTGCATGGAATTCTTAGAATGATAGGATGTATATTAACTATAATATGAAACATTAATCTAACCATTGAACACAATGGTGGATAATGTATTTTCTTGCTCGGGGGTTTGGTGAGAGGCTCAGACAAATAACATCTATCCTTCCAAAATAATAAGCATAGGAAGGAGTTGATACCCACTCATTGTTGATTGTTGTTAAATAGGTTCAACAAGATTATTTCATTTATGATTTCCATGTAGTGGTGATGGTTGAAAAGGAATAAAACAGTCTACATATATGCTTAGAAAGAAAAATCTATACAGATATACAAGCATCTAAATTTATATGTAGACAACACACATATATATCCATAGGTGGACTTGTTAATATAGAAATCACCACAAGATAAGAGGAAATAAATGTCACTTGGCACAACCTTCCATGACAACATTGTTTCATGTATGGTTTCCATATAGCGCCAATTCTCGCAATAATATTTAGCATTCTAAACTTACCAAAGCAATTAAACAGTTTATGTTATTTTCAATAAGGCATTGTTGACTGTTGTTTTGTAGCTTGAGCTACTATCAACACTATGAGCCACCACTATGACAAGGGTTTTTTCAAACAACATACATAGATATCCACACCTAAACTTGTCAATACATGTGAGAACATATATAGATAAGTTTAAATGTAGATATATATATGTATGTTGCATGAGCATAAGAGATAAACATCACTTGGAACAACTTGACACGGTGACATTGTTTCATGTATGGGTTCCATATATTGGTGATGGTTGCAATAATATCTAGCATTTAAAACTTACCAAGGAAATTGAGCAGTTTATGTTATTTTCAATAAGGAATTCTTCACTGTCAGTCTGTAGCTTCAGCTACACAACATACATAGATATCCACACCTATACTTGTCAATACATGTGAGAACATATATTTGTAAGTCAAAATGTAGTTACATGTATCAACAAGTATAAATGTAGATATATATGTATGTTGTGGCATCTTATTTTAGATACATGTATATGTGCACAATTTTTTTGTTGTTGTATGTGTATATCGATGCAATAGACGATGTCCTCCTTTGTCAAACATTTGTTTTATTGTTCTGAGCAACATGAATTTTGCTAAGCAAGTTCAACTCTCAGTATTTGATATTGTAACCATTTTCACTATTTTTATTGTTTTGAGAATTCCTATGGAATGACAATATTATTACATGTATGGTTTGCATGTAGCGGCGATGGTTGCAATAACACCTACCATCTAAAACTTAGCAAAGCAATAAAACAGTTTATATTATTTTCAATTAGGCATTGTTGACTGTTGTTGTGTAGCATTAGCTGCTATCAAGATTGAAAGCAACCACTATGGAAAGGGTTTTTGCACATAATACACATAGATTCCACACCCAAACTTTCCAATACATGTAAGCATATATATATATATATAAGTGTAAATGCAGATATATATCTATGTTGGGTGCATCTAATTTCATATACACACATATGTGCAGACACTTTTTCTGTGTGTATATATATATGCAAGAAAGAGATATCTAAGTATGCATGGAAGTCATGGAGTGCATATATATACACCTACTAAACAAAATCTACATAGCACACTTATATATATATATATATATATATATATATATATATATGTAAGTGTAAATGTAGATATATATCTATGTTGGGTGCATCTAATTTCATATACACACATATGTGCAAACACTTTTTTTGTGTATATATATATGCAAGCAAGAGATATCTAAGTATGAATGGAAGGAATGGAGTGCATATATATACACCTACTAAACAAAATCTTGATAGATATATATCTGCATGTATTTATAAATATAGCAGCACAAAGAAATAGATACATATTTGCATACAAGCACATATACATCAAAAGGCATAAAACAGACATATAGCTATTTCTAAGTGTATATATATATATAATTACATGTAGGAACAAGTTTAAATGTAGACATATATGTATGTTGTGTGCAAATTACTTTAGATATAATTATATTTGTAGATTTTTTTTTTCATATGTGTATATCCAAGCAATAGATATCTAGATATGCGCACAAATTTTTTTTTGGTACATATGTGTATGCATGCTACAGATGGATTAAATGATCAATGGTACTTGTGAAGATAGCTATACAATATTATGGTTTGCATGTAGTGGTGATGGTTGCAATAACACCTACCATCTAAGACTTAGCAAAGCAATAAAACAGTTTACATTGTTTTCAATCAAGCATTGTTGACTGCTATTCTATAGCATCAGCTACTATGAGGACTATGAGTAACCACTGTGGCAAGGTTTCTTGCACATAACACACACAAATATCCACATATAAGCACAGAGAAATAGATACATATCTGCATACAAGCACATATACATTAAAAGGTATTAAATAAACATATAGCTATTTCTATGTGATTTATATATATATATAAATATGTATGTATGTATATGTATATATATATATATATATTTATACTTATACTTGCATGTAGGAACAAGTTTAAATGTAGAGATATATGTATGTTGTGTGCAACTTACATTAGATATACATATATTTTCAGACATGTGAACATTATATAGTTGGGAGTGATGAACATATTTTTTGGAGCACCCGTGCTGAAGTAGACGTATATGTAGCATGTAACACACATAATCATCATGTGAAAAATTTGAGGTAGATGCATAAAAACACTCTTGCCCTCTACTGCATGCAGTAAAAAATGCTATAAAATCCATGGAAAACAACATGACTTGTAATTTCCTAGAAAATGCCATGAATTTTAAAGTCAGGAAAAATGCCACAAATTTTATAACATTTCCTTACATTCTCTGCAAGCCAAAATAACTCCTTTATTTCTTCATCCTTGCAATATTAGATGCAATATTGTATAGATGTATATGCATGCTATATATGGCTTAAATGATCAATGGTACTTCTCAAGATAACTATACAATAGATAGAATATTAATGCTCACAACGATACAAGAAACAATATGTTCTATTAGGCTGGATTTTAATAACTTGGACTAAAGAAAAAATAGAAAAGTATTGTACAATCGGTAGAGAAGAGTCATCATTGAACATTATATAGGAAATATGGTAACAAGAATGAACTTATGTAACTCTAATAGAATCAAAGACAACCATATGTGACATGGTTTTATAAATGGAGAGCCAACACTTATATATTCAACATTCAGCCACCATAAGAAGATGAAAAGCACACACATGAGATTGAAATAAGTATGGGTTGAAGGGAACAAACATTATAGTCGAGAAACATATGATATCCAAATGCAATATGACTCTATGAATGGACATGAAAATGGAAGATACAAAACATTTAAGCAGCATCAAAATATTATAAAGCACATATATGAGATGAGCAACAACATTCAAAAGAATACAGGAAAATTGGTGTAAATACTCATATATGTGAAAAAGACAATAGATGTATAAGCATACTACATATGCCTTACATGATCAATGATACTTGTGAAGATAACTATACAATATAAAAATTATCAATGCTCATAATGATACAACAAACAATATTACACACATGTGTATCAGCATGTTGTATGCACTGACAAAATTCAATTGCATGCGTATATGGTTATGTATATTCATATGTAGATGTATATATGCATACAACCATGTCCATAGGTATACATAAGAATAGTTGTAAATATTGATACATGCATTGAATAGAGCAACATAAGTTTATAACCAAAAAACATAAAACAAAATGAGGAGCACACACTAAAAGGAAAACAAAACTATAAGCGACATAAACAATACAAAACAAAAGAAGTGTAACTTTTTTTGTTAAACATTATAAATTATAGTGCGTTGTCTCAATTAATAACTAGTTCTACAAGTAGCAAAGAAACAAGAACATAAAGCAAAGGTGTTCTAGTGTGACGAGATGCCAAAAAAGGGAAAAGAAAATAGATGTCCAGCCAACCCAAGCTCCAAAAAGTTTAGGTATTGATTATCTCTGTAGAGACCTACCTGACAGAGGATATTACAGAAAAATTTGAGAGCAACAACTTGCACTCAGCTTCAAAGTTAATTCTTGCAACTTTGACTATTGTTGTTTTAAGCCTTGTTTTTGAATTATAGGTCTGTGTTTTAATAAGAACAATGAAAACAAAAGAACTGTAGATGACACCATTGATGACAAACTCAGTAATCATTACAGTAGAAGATCCATATTGCAACATATACAACTCTTTTGCTAACATCTGCAATAAGCTTGTTGCAGCCTCATCAAAACCAACAACCCAAATCTCACTCGTGTGGTCTTCCATCTTTAGTTGCAACAAATATCACAAGTCACAATTAGGCACGATTGTCTGGAATTTAGGGAAGTACCACATATTATTGACAGACTCTTCACACTTTTTCTTGCATTGTCTGCCATTGGCCTGCAAGGGACATGCAATGTAACAAAATGCATATGTTTTAATATATTTCACTATTTCCTTCACAGTATCCTGCAAAGTTTCTGGCAAGGAAAAAAAGTGGTCCAAGATATATCCAATAGTGACTCTGCCATTGGCCAAAGCAACCTTTCGAGGCATTGGCTGTGAGGGTTCAATGGCAGGGAGCTCAACATGTCCTCGTTGCATCAAGGCCTGTGCTTCCGGGATGTCAGGATTTATGTATAGAGCAGTCCCTATAGATGTATTTACAACAAATCCATTGAAATATCCAACATGACCATTTCTAATAGCAAGTATGACAACAAAACTAGGAGTGCACAATATTTCCAACTCGTCACATTTTTCTTCCCAATTTGGACCCCATAAATTAACATCAATGTAAGAGGATGACAAATCATTAAGTTTCATAGTTCTTCGAATTGTTTCAGTTTGATCATTTCTTTGAACAGTTTATACCTTTCCTACATGCACCACAACCCCAATAATATCAATCAAAATGTTATTGCTGTAGTTTGCAATTTCATTTATTGGGCTGAATTTAAATGCTTTGTCTGGCACAAAGGTCCCATCATCACAACACTTCAATATCGAGTTTTGATCTAAAATAATTTCCATCTGGCTATTCAACTTATTAAATTTCTTATCTACCTGTTTGACTAAGCCTTTTGACACACAATAAGTGTGTCTCACCTGAACCCTATCATAATGCAATTCTGTTGTGTCATTAAAGCAAGTGATTCGTATTTCTATTCCCTCGCTGTCAATAATGTCAAAGCTGAATACTTGGCCCTCATGCCCTTGTTTATTGTAATGGTACATATCCCTTTTAGTTGTCACCCGACCTTTTATTGTCCATCTAGTTTGGTAAATATTCAAGCCTTTAACAAGACTAATATTTGTAGGAGCACTATGTTCTGTTGGGGATGTATGCATCCCAAGTTTTGAGGCCCATTTGGATGGGGAAGGTGATTCCGATGACATCATTTGTTCTTCCTGATCTTAAAACAGATATTTAGGTGTTCTAATTAACTCACAATTTGACATTTTGACATCCAAGGAGAGTATAAAAATTGCCCTAGAACCAGACCAAGATCAAATATTAAAAAAGGTGGGACCCACAAATGGGAAAGCATACAACAACAAGACCAAGCAGTGGAAAACAATAGCCAACCTTGATTCTCGAAGGTTCCTACATAGTTTTTCAAGCACAAGATGGAACCTATTTTCAATATCCCTGCAAACACAAGATCATTGTATCTTGCAGGCAAAGTGACTATTTGCATGTGGGCTCCATTAGAGAGGACAACTTTGTAACAGTCGGTCAAGCTTTGACCACACCTATTTTCTAAAAAGACATTAGCTAAAGAATCGGGGATGGAACGACATCTCCAACATTAATAGATCGGATTGCATGTGCTGACAAGACTGGCCGCACATTTGAATCCTACAAGGAAGTTTTGCTCAGCTAAACCAAAGCAATGATATGTTGAAGACTATGACAACACTCTAGAAGAAAAAGGCAGTGAAAGAGGCAGCACAAAATGAATCAATTATTGGGATCCAACATGCAGATATATAAATAATTATACATGGCTAGAGGATCACAAACCCCCCAGCAAGAAGGTAATTTGTCTAGCACTATAATTGATGCTGAGATCAAAGTTTAATGTTGGTTGCATATAATTTGACATAGAAATGTATCTGCACATAGGGAAAATAAAATGAAACACACTAAAAGAAGGCTTGCTCCCCACCCTACCATATTGCGTCATGGAGCCTTGAGGGCTCTCAACAAACCCCTGAGCAAGAAGATAAATTGGCTTGCACTATAATCAATGTTGAGATCAATGTCTACCAATTTTTGGATGAAAAAATATAGAGGTCAAATATAAATTGGTTAGACCATATATTACAAGGACTGTTAATTCAAATGAAGCATATTCATAATTTGTTGGATGCACGTCGAAAATAATCGATACAATTCTCAGCAGCAAAAAGGAAACAAGAAAAAGACTTATGAGACTGGTGGTCAAGGGTTGGTCAACAAACTGGGGAGAACTAGAGTCCAACAACATTGTTGGGGCTGCTTTTTTAAAAGCTGAGTGTTGCAATGTCGATGACTGGCTACGAGCTCTATGCCACAACATGATGATGTAGGAGCATCCAATGGTGTAAGGGTTAATCTTGCATCACCCAAAAAATAGTTAAAATTTCAAGTTTCTGCCTTTAGATGTTTTACATTTTGGATACCCCTTTTTCCATAATGAAATTCCCAATTTATGGTTTTTTATTTTCGCATTCCCCGGGTTGAAGATATTGCAGTTTTAGTTTCTAGATTTGCACCTAAAATCTTCTCCTCGAAGCTAGATTTGAGGCACTTAGAGTTCCTGATCATCCCCAAAACTTGCCAAAATTGTCAAGAAGTATTTGCAAGCACGTTATTGAATTTGAGACCTTTCCAACAATTCAAACGGTTCATGAATCGTAGGTCCCGGGACGTTATGGCCTCTCGAAGTTACGACTTTCTAGAAGATACAATTGCAAATGTTCTTTTGAAATTTGAACTTCAATCATGTAATTTTTTGGCACCACTTAAACTCAAATTTGAATGTTGTTTTGGCTCCAAAACTAAAGAGGAGAGTTTCTATTTATGTGGGCGTGTTTCTAATTTTGGTAACTTTTGGGACAAGCTCACATATTATGCAAAGGGTGATTCTCAGAGCTTGCTAACTTGCATGTGTTGTAGAACTTGGGATTTTGAGATCCCTCAAGATGTAAGAAGCTCCATTTTCTAAATAATAAAATTCTTCTTGTTTGTGGTTATTTCTGTTCCCACGCCTCATCACATGAGGACCCAATGTTCAATTAAAATGATGAAGGCTAAAAAAGAAATCAATGTTTCATATAACACTTAATATACAACTTATCATTTCAAGAATGCCCTATTGAGGCTCAAACAAATTACAACTATTTTCCCAAAAGAATAAACATAGGGAGTAGTATGTATGAATGTTGTTTTCATATGGTTGTTACTTCTTAAATGTGTCCATGTTTGCTGAACACATTCCTACACATGCATCCAAGTCATGCAATGCCTATATATGTACTTGCAAAACAAATTCTATATTGATATATAGGTATTTGAAGTTAGATGCACCTTTTTAGTTATTATTTCTTTGAGCCTCAAAAAGGAATTGTTAGAATGATAAAACAAAAAAATTATGACTGTTTTTTGCATCTAATTTCACATACATAGATATCTGTTGTCTTTTATTTTATTCTCCCTACGTGTAGATATCTATGTATGTACCACATAACAAAAGAATTCACAGTACCAAACCCATGCTAAAAAAAAATGTGTTGCATGCTCGATATGAATATTGTTTATCAAAGAGGAATAAAACCACAAAACAGAAGGATTCACAGTAACAAATGCATGTAGAAAAAAAAATGGGTTGCATTCTAGATAAGAATATTGTCTATATATATGAATGTTTTCTACATCTAATTTCACATACACAGATATCTAAACACACAAAAAATAAAATTAAAGACAATAAAAGAGGGCTTTCTCTTGATCCTACGTGGGAACACTTTGGCCACAAATTTCTTCAGCCTTCCCGATTCGCAAAACTTATGGCGTATAGTTCCTGACTAGTCGGGAAAAAGGTGGTGAGTTTAAATGAAATAAATGAAATTAAATGAAAAAATAAATGCATTTGGCACATCGATAGAGAAGGCCAGCGAGATTGAACGCCGGTTGGCAAGGCTTAGCATGCCAACGTTAATTGATGTATGGTTTTCGTATAGTAGTGATGGTTGTAATAACAACTGCCATTTAAAACTTGAGAAAACATAGCTAAGCAATAAAATAGTTTGCGCACTTTTTGGCAAGGCATTGTTGGGTGTCTTTTTGTGGATTTACCTGCTATGAGAGATTTGAGCCATGACTATGCCCAAGGTTTCCGTTCATGACCCCCTACGAAGGCATAAGTTCGATGAGCAATGGAGGTTTTATGAGGGTGCAAGGTTATTTTGATTTTTTTGCATGGGTTTGTTACTTTGAATTCTTCTATTTTGTGGTTTTTTTTTTGTCTTTGATGGTTTTCTTTTCTCTTTGTTGTAGTTTGAGAAAGGAGGAAGTTGAAAGAAAGCAAGCGAGAAGAAGGCTGACAATAGTTGATGCTATAGAACATTAATCAATTTGCTAAGTTTTAGATGGTAGGTGTTATTGCAACCATCGCGCCAGTACATAGAAAAAATAATATTGTATAGTTATCTTCACAAGTATCATTGATCATTTAAGCCATCTGTAGCATGCAAATACATCTATACAAAAAAATATATGTGCACATATCTAGATATCTATTTCCTAGATATACACATACAGGAAAAAAAATTCTGCAAATATAATTATATCTAAAGTAAGAGGGAAGAGGTGCATTTGGAAAACCCCTTTAAAGCAACTGGGAAGAGATGCATTTGGAAAAAACCCTTTGTAGAGGATTTCAAAAACAGCTGGTTTTTTTCCTATTTGTCATTTTTTCCTGCACTAGACAAAGAAGGCAACTGAAAGAAAGCAAGCAGGAAGAGGAACATTTGGAACACCCTTTGTAGAGAATTTCAATGGAAAGAAAGCATCTTTTGTTGTCTTTCATTTTATTTTCCCTACGTGCATATATCTATGTATGAGAAATTAGATGCATACAACATTCATATATACATACAATATTCATATCTAGTATGCAAATCCCATTTGGTAAAGTTAATATGGTTGGGTGGACAAAAAGCCTTGTTTTATTGTCTTTCAGTTTATTTTCCCTATGTGAAGATATGTATGTATGTGAAATTAGATCCAGACAACATTCATATGAAATTAGAATGATAGACTGTATATTAAGTGTAACAGGAAACATCAATCTCACCATAAGTAGGCAAAACATGAAAGAGGGATAACATCAAATACAATAGTAGTTGAAGCTAGACAACAACAAGCAACTATACCTCACCAAAAATAATATAAACTATTTTTTTGAACCCAGTTCAAATGAAGAACCTAATTCAAATGAAATACTCACAAAAGCCTTTGTTGTTGCTCACACATCTTTTATTGAACCCAATTCAAATGAAGAACCCAGTTCAAGTGAAGAAATTGTTGTTACACCTTGTCTAGATACTCATAGAATTTCAAGTAAGCATGAATATGCTCCAAACTCAAATCTATACATGCATTTCACTTGAACTGGGTTCTTCACTTTGAATGTTGTTTGTAAGTAATTTCACATACATACATGTCCACATAAATAAACTATAGGGAAACCATACATGGAATAATGTTGACATTCCATAGGAATTCTCAACACAACAAGCAAACCTAAATAGGGGTGGCTCACAGTGCTGATTTAAACCAAAGTTACACAACAATAGTCAATAATGCCTTATTAGAAATAACATAAGCTATTTAATTCCTTTGCAAGCATCACCACTATATGGAAACCACACAAAAAATAGTATTGCTAAAGCCACATAACAACAATCAACAATGGCTTATGCAAAATAACACAAACTGTTTTTGCAAGCCATACAAAAATTGTCAACAATGCCTTATCAAGAATAACACAAACTATTTTATTGCTTTGCAAGCATCGCCACTACACAAAAACCATAAATAAAATAATTTATTCGAAGCCACAGAACAACAATCAACAATGCCCTGTGGAAAATAACATAAACTTTTTTATTGCCTTGCAACCATCGCCACCACAAGTAAGCCACACACACCATACATATATCTCTACATTTATATATATCACATAGAAATAGCTATATGTCTATTTTATACCTTTTAATGTATGTGTGCTTGCATGTCGATATGTATCTATTTCTCTGTACCACTATATTTATAAATACATGCAAGTATATATATGTACTTGCATGTATTAACAAGTTTACATATGGGTAAATATGTATGAAACAATATTTCTTTTATATGGTTTATATTTTTGAGAGGTAAGTGAATTCAAAAGGTTTCAAAATTCTCAAATTAATTATATATGGTAATTAATAGACATTTTCCATAATGTATGAAATTATGATATTGTGACTAAGATTCAATTGTGTAGTGTATATAAATAACCTCTAACTCCATATTTAA
>VDFB02058242.1:420856305-420891434 GCA_007258455.2 Sequoia sempervirens | reverse complement strand
CGGGCATTATGATGGTTATCTACAAATTCCAACATAATGAAGTGTTTTATTTGTAACACTGACAGAATAATTATGCCCTAAAATGATCACCATCGCCACTACACGAAAACCATAAACCATAAAATGATAAACCATTGCCGCTACAAAACAACAATCAACAATGTCGTATGGGAAATAACATAAACTATTTTTGAAATCCTCTACAAAGGGTTTTTTCCAAATATACCTCTTCCCGCTTGCTTTAAAGGGATTTTCCAAATGCACCTCTTCTTGCTTGCTTTCTTTCAACTTCCTTCTTTCTTGAACCACTGCAAAAAGAAAAGAAAACTATTAGAGACACAAAAAACCACAAAACACAAGAATCATGGATCACAGTGCTGATAGCAACTGGACTTACTATTTTTTAAATCCTCTACAAAGGGTTTTTTCCAAATGTACCTCTTCTTGCTTGCTTTAAAGGGGTTTTCCAAATACACCTCTTCTCACTTGCTTTCTTTCAACTTCCTTCTTTCTCAAAATATTGTAAAAAGCAAAGAAAACTATTATAGATGAAAAAACCACAAAACAGATAGCAGCTGGACTTATTGTTTTTGAAATCCTCTACAAAGGGTTTTTTCCAAATGTACCTCTTTCTGTAAAGAAAACTATTAGAGACGAAAAAAACCACAAAACACATAACAACTAGACTTACTATTTTCAAAATCCTCTACAAACGGTTTTTCCTCTTCCCGCTTTCTTTAAAGGGGTTTTCCAAATGCACTTCTTCCCACTTGCTTTCTTTTAGCTTCCTTCTAGTTTTCTCAAAACCTTCCACTTTTCCTTAAACAAGCCGATGCCCGAGCAAACAAAAAAATGAAAAACAACCTGTAAAACAAAATGCTTATAGGAAACCACAACAAAATCTAAAACAAAGTGTAGATACAAATAAATACAGTTATCCTTTTTGCATCAATATACTCGGCTTGCAAAGCAACCCATATTTTCTAGAAGTGTTAGAGGAAAAACACACATAATCCTTATCACCATGAAAGTCCTCGACAAAACTCTAGTCATTCCTCAAAGCTCTCATAGTAGGTAAATCCAGAGAACGACACCCAACAATTCCTTATTGAAAATTGGAAAGTGTATTACAACCATTGCCAAACCATCAGGTCACTATACAGAAAGCATACATCAATTAATGTTGAAGTGCCAAGCCCTTCTAGCTGGCGTTCAATTTTGTTGGCATTCTCTATCGACGTGCCAAGCGCATTTATTTTTTCATTTATTTAATTTTCAAACTTGCCACCTCTTTTATGACCAACTGAGAGCTGCACGCCGAAAGTTTGAAAAACTGAGAAGGATGACAAAATTTGTCACCTAAGTGTTCCCACAATAAGCCTAAAGGGCTTAATTAAAACATCCTAGTCTTAACTTGCTATTTGAAAATATATTGTTAAGTCCTTTCCAAATATTTAGATTGTCTTAATAAAATAATGCCTAGTACCTAAACTAATGCATATGATCCCTTCTTAAAAATGACCTATATTAAGTATCGATTTATTAAGGAATCATTTTCAAATAAAGGCAATAACTTTCTTTTTATAAAGGATTTTTTTTTTAATAAATGTGAAATAAAAGTATTTAATAAGAATTCTAATTATTTATAGAGTTTATATACATATAATAATTTTTAATATATATTTAATTTATGAGGATATAACCTTATATTTATAATTAGTTTCATTGATATATTTAAAAAATACGTTTATTAATAATATAATAAAAAAATATTGTAACGGTTTTTATTCATCATATTGTTCTTTGACAACATATAACTTTTTGATGATAAAAAAACTCATGCAAAAGATTTATTTAGATCAGTATGTGTTGTTTCCTTCTAATTTCTAAAGATAAACACCTTTTAGTATAAAATCTATTGAAAGATTCTAAGTAATCATTTAATTTAATTTAAAAAAAAAACCTTATTATTTGTATTTTTATTTCTATACCATGTAAATTTATTATTATTGGGTTGCTTCTTTAGCTCGTGAATTAAATTTATTTTATAGACCAAATATTTACCTCAAAACTTGAAACAATATTCTATTTACGTTAAAAAAAATTATATTGATATTGGGTTCATTTATGTTTACATACACAAAGTCTACACTTTTGTATAAATTATGTACCTTATGATCTAATTGGTCATTGACTTGATGTAGATCTTCATGAGTAACTTATGTTGTGCTTTCTCTTTATTGAGGTAATAAATAACCCACAAGTTGCATGGAATGACTAGGTTGGGTGATCATTGCATATGACCTTTGATCCACAAGTGTCCACTTACATAGGAATTTTATAGTGATAGTGGGGTGGCTAGAAGTGTAAGTATTTTATGGTGTCATATGATACTGTCTAGTTGATCAAGCTAATATATGCGTTAGCATTGGTGGGCCCATAACCCATAGGTTCAAGGATCTTTTTTTACATCTTAAACTTGTGAATATATAATTCTATTATTATTTTATTTGCTTAAGATGTTTAATGAACTTTTTTAGTATCATCTTTTATCTATTGCACTTTGTTATTAGGCTTGATCAACCCAATAACCTTGTACATGTTCTTTATTTTATAAAATTAATATTTTATAAATTTTTATCATCATTGTTTAATTGTAAATAGATGACATTATGTTAAAAGTATTTGTATCCAAATTAGTTTTATAAATACCCTATTGATAGTAATAAACTAGTTTGCATTGCATATTTAAACAAGTGCCACTAGTGTGTTTAGTACTTTCCTATTAGTATTGCATTGATTGTATTTGTTGATTAGTGATACATTATTTGTAGAATATCAATTTAGGGGCAAGATAATAGTTTGAAATAATAGATTTTTACAATTCATATGTATTGTAGCCACATGTAGTAGCAAGTATTTGTTGTGTAGTTGATGGATGAGTCATGACAACAATTTAAAGGTAGGCTACATAATAGTTCAAGATCAACAAATTATTGCAAGTTGAATGTATCATAATTTTACTAGATTTAAGAATATTATAGTTGTTAGGGTTGACTTTGACCCCAAACTTGATTCATACTAAATGTAATTATGATTGAAATAGTTGAAGTTGATAGTTTATCAACATAAATATTGTAAATTATTGATGAGTAAATAAATTTTTTTCAAAAACCTTTGTAATTTGATTGATTGATTATACAAAATTAAAACATAAACATTCAATATGTTGGCTCATAATGATATAAATATATAATATGTTTGTTTTTTTAATTTGTGTATTAATAATATTTTTATAAATATAAATTATATATATATATTTTTTTTATAGATAAGAGAGTAGTTATATTAATATTTCAAAAAAATACATAGCTAGCCCATAGGGGCAGAAGTTTTTTACTCTTTCCCAGCCACTGTAATAAAACCCCTAACCCAAAAAATGCCCACCAGATCAAGTATAGATGAAGATCCCAAAATTGACCATGCAGGGTCATGCTACCATATACTAAAATAGGAGACTAACATATACATAACCTATTATCATCAGAGAACTACAGAACTATGGGAATATTGAACATGCCTCCGTAAGCTAATTCACTCATAGAAACTCTGATAATGAACATCACCATAAGAATCAACCAAGATTATATTGAATTTAATCCTTCCTATGGTAAATGAAAGTCCCAAGACGTCAGAAATACATATCACAACACGTGCAAAGCATACAGAGGAGGATATGTGCATCATTGTGAAGAAAGCCTCAATTTTTCATGACTGATATGAGTCATTCATTTTACTAAAAACCTTCCCCTGAGCATGTGAGAAGTCATAATGAAAATTCCGCTCTAAATCATTAGATATATTACACTTAGAACCATAATTAACTTGCAATTAATTGAGGAAAGGCACATGAAACTGAGGTTGTCAAAACACTAATGCCAGTGTCGATTGATTTAACCCATCTGTCATTAAAAAGGAAGTTTCCACCCAACATTGGCTTAACGATGCTTACCTTCTCCACATTATCTGACTCCCCACAACAAGATTTGTGGTGATCCACCCATCCGACCACCCACTATAGTAATTTTTTCTCTCTATGATAGATATGTCAATGAGTTCTTTGACCAAGATCCCATTAGCTCCAATATTTGAAAGATTGTTTGCCTCACGATTTCCTTCTCTTAATGTATGATTTAAAGTGTAATTATTGAAACCTTTTAGTAACTTCAATGCATTTTCTAATAGTTCCCCAAGTTTCCAATTTATCATTTGACCAGTACGAAGGGCGTTTATGACCACTATCAAATACCCTTCAATCACTATATTGGATAATTTCAATTTTGCACAAAGTTTGATTCCAAGAAAAGTGGCTTGCATTTCAGTTGTGTTGTTGGTGCCAATGGATAACAAATTTTCCAATCTTCCTACAACTTTACCTCTCCAATCCCTAACAATCCCTAACAATACATGTAGCTCCAGAGCATCTGAGGTTGCCTCTAGATGCCCCGTCAAAGTTGAAATTATACCAACCCTTTTCAGGAGGATGCTACTTCACATTTTTCCTTTCCTCTTATGTTTTTAAGCCACGTTCACCCACAAATGTAGGAACCTTAAGCCCATTCCAATTTTTTTCTCATGATAGCATCCCAATTGGAAAAATTGGCCTTTTTCCTACCTAAATTCTCAATTCTCAAGTTGGTCACCTCTACTATACTTGCTTCCACCTTGTTAAGAAAGGAGAGAAAGGGAAATTATTCGTTTTGAAAGATAGGTTGATTCCTTTCCTTCTAGACTTACCAAAGAAGTATCAAAGGAATCATTATCCAAAGGCCAACAAACTTTGCATTTTTGTTGAGGATAGGCCACCCTTAGAACATGCTCAAAATTTCGCATGGGAAGGCAATAGACCATTGTAACTTGGCACATAACCACCACCAACATTTTGAGGTGAAAGGGAAGTTTAGGAAAAGATGATCACTAGATTCTTCATCTTTTTTACATAATACACATCTAGATGGGCCAGTATAACCCATTTTCCTAAACCTATCAGCAGTTAAAGCTTTACCTTGTATTGCAGCCTAGGCAAAAATACCTGCCACAAGGAGGAAGCTATTATTCTAGTATAGGTCTGCTGGTAGACTTGATTTTGTTTCTTGTTGTTTTACTAGCAACTTGTAACCTTATCATGCATTTTAGTCTCTAGAAGAAGAGTCGTTCCATATCAACATGTCTTTACCTTCCCTTATGCATATTAACCTATTGCTCAATACTTCTTCATACGCAAAGGCCACCTCATTACTTAAGCCTAACGACCTTACACTTTTCCATTGAAACTTATGACATCCATTTACAAATGAGAAGCACAGATAGTCCCTTACATGACTTCCCCAAGATTGTTTTTTCATTACCATTGCCTATGCAAAATCACCTCTATTTACTAGATTTTGGTAGCCACCCCATGAGTCTTCCCAGAAGAAGGTCGATCTACTATCACTTATATCCTAGGTGAGATGCTTCGAGATTAAATATCTACTGTTGCATAAAAAATTCCATATTCTTGAACCATTGAGGAGTGCTCTAGAAGTAAAGACACTTGTTTCTCCTTCCTAGAAAAATACTTTCCTTTCATAATTTTCACCCACTTAAGGTCTTGCCTCGCACACAACTTCCAAACCAAATTTTCCCCTAAAGCCTTGTTTTGTAAAATTAATATTTTCAAGCCTACACCATCCAACTCCCTTGATTTACATATCTTATCCTAACTTACTAGAGGAAACTTTCTTTGATTTGAGTTTCGTTGCCAAAAAAAAAAAATCATTCTTTGATTGATCCTATTGCTAGCACCAGTAGACAAAGGTAAACATGAAATCATGTGGATTGGGAGGGCCACAATTACTACCTTGATCATTGTGAGTCTCCCAACCCAAGAGAGCCATTTACCTTTCCAAGAGGATAACCTATTCTCTATTTTTGTCACCAATGGGTCCCAAAGCTTCCTAGTTTGTACCCCAAAGGCTAAAGGCAACCCCAAATATTTGCATGGGAGTTTTCCCTTACTAAATCTTAATATTCTCAGGATCTAATTTTCTCTTACTGGTTTTGTAAAGAAAAAGAAAATTTCATACTTTTCAAGGCTTACCTCTTTCCCTCAAGCTGTAGTATATTTGGCCAAGATTTATTTGAAATTTCTTCTCTCTCCCTCGTAGATCCAAATAATGTGGTATCGTCAACGAATTGCTAGTGAGTAATTGCAGGCATACCCCTTGTGATCTGAATCCCATTAAACCTACCTTCTTTTTCCGCTTTGGAAATCGATTTTCCAAAATCCTTAGCCATGATGATAAATAGAAAGGGAGACAAAGGGTCCCCTTGTCTAAGTCCCTTCAAAGAACCAAAGAACCCTTCTAGAGTGCTATTTATCAAGATTGAGTATCTAGGATAGGCGATCCAGTTAAAGATCCAATCTATCCAACCCATATGAAAGCCAAAAGCCTCTAATACCTTGAATAGAAACCTCCAATTTACTTTTTCGTATGCTTTATTGATGTCTAGTTTTATCAACATTGGTTTCTTTCTTGTATTTGAAATCGAGTGAATTGCTTCTTGGGAAATAATCACCCCATCTAAAATTGATCTTCTAGAGACAAACCCTATTAGTTCATTAGATATTATATTAGGGAGGATCTTCTTTACACAATTTTCCACTATTTTTGTAAGGATCTTGTAAATGGTATTGCAAAGAGAAATAGGACAAAACTCCTCTAATTTTGTAGGTTTCTCTTTCTTTGGGATTAAGGTAATGAAGGTATTGTTCATTTCCTTCAACACCTTACCTATATTCCTTGAATCTTTTATTGTCTCCACCACATCTCTCCCAACAGTCTCCCAACAATGTTGAAAGAAAGCAGTCAAAAACCCATCTAGGCCTGGGGCCTTGTCTGGATGCAATTAAAAGAACACCTCTTTGATTTCTACTTCTGAGAATTTTCTTCTCAACATATCTTTTTGGGCCTCAGTGACGAGTTTTGAATGTACCCAAGAATTTTTTGTTGTTCTTGCAAACTGGATCCATTCCAATCATTTAATATATTTTGAAATAATTCTAAAATAGCCATGCAAAGATGTCTTCTATCTTGTCCAGGGTTCTTCCATCCGCTATCTTGATACTATTTATCCTATTCAATTATCTTCTTTCCTTGGTGGAATTATGGAAAAAATTTGTGTTCTTGTCACTGATTCTTAACCACAGCTCTCTCAAATTTTGTCTCCAAAAAGTTTCTTCTTTTTCTAGAGTGTCTCCCATGTGTTTTAGAAGTTCTCTCTCCTTCAGATACCTACTATTATCCATCCCCATGCAACATAATTCTTTATTTAGGGTCCTCAACTCCTCTTCTATTTTCCTTTCTTCAAAAATGTTTTTGAAATAGTCTCTATTCCAATATTTCAAATGCTTCTTGATTAATTTCAGCTTTGTTACAAGATTAAACATTTTTGAACCATCCAAATCCACCTCATTCCACCATTTCCTTATAAGATCATTGAAGTTAGGATCTTTAAACCACATGCATTAAAATTTAAATGGACATCTAAATGGTCTCTTTTCACCAAGGATTTCTAGAATAGAAGGTGTTAACTACTGAAATTGCACCCTAGCTAAGCTGCATAATTTAACAAGTTAAGCTACAGGACTTAGCTTTTTAGAGAAAACTTGGGATGACCTCAAATGTTGTGGGCCATTTATGAAGAGAGGTCAACCTACAGAAAAGGACAGCTTCCTCTTGGTACTCACCTAAACTACTGATTATGTTGAGGAAAAGGATAAAAGATAACATAAACTAAAACAACCCGTCTCTATGGTGATGCACCTAACTATTAAGCTAAACTTGTAAATAGTTTATAAACACAAACTAATCAAATGACAAAGCTTAACTCACACTGCTCAACTACTATGCTTCTTGCATAAGTGTTTCATAAGAAGATTTAAAAGATGTTAAACTCTTAGAGGGAAAGATAACTCTCACAACTAGAATCATTCACAAATTCTTGACACAACTTATGACCTGCAATATACATATATATTTTTGCAAAAGGTGCTAAGTTGAGATATAAATTACAAGGAATTAGAGAACATTCACAAGTAATTTCATTAATCAAACACATGCAAACAATGAAACAAAAGAACTGAGAAGGTGAAAACTCATCTTTATTGTTTATCCTTGATATCTACTATTGTACAAGCCAAAATATTGAGTTACAAAAGTTTGCAAAAACTGCCAAAGGACTTCAAAAGTCGCTAAGTGTAGAAATTTCATAATAAAGAACTACTCCATAATGAGTTACAAATGAGAATATATCAACAAGTTCAAGTAGCTCCACCAAAAGGGGCTCTAGAAGCTTCATGAACTCGGATGGCTTCAAAAAGCCAAAAATATAGCAATTAGATCTTCAACAAATGAGCTCAAAATGGTTGAAAAAGTCAAGCATGACTTGATAAAACCATAACCATTTCTAAAAAATTTCAAATGGAGTCAAAATGTCTATATTCTTTCAACAAGGTGATGAATCACCCCTAAATTTCCTCCTCATGTTGGCAAAAAAAACTCAACTTCCCTAAATTCCCTCCAAGTCATAACTTAAAGCATATCTTCGTCTCTTCATGGTTTAGTCAAATAAACATATGCTTCCATTTCTTTTGCATTTAAAAGGTGACTTAATTTAAATTATTTATAAATGATCATTTACATTAGACATTTACAATATGAATAAAATGCAAAAATAAAAGTCTTACTTTTCATGAATCGACCCATGATAATAGCAAAAATGTGACTAAAAACACTAAGCCACATTTTACATTGAAAATCCTAAGTTATATTTCATGATAATAAAACATGGCATAGTTGTATTATTTAAAACAAAAGAAATGGCAAAAAAATGTCGATCTTCTATGGCATTTACTTTAGGGTAACAAACCCTAAAGTAAAAGGAAGGAAAAAGTGAAAGACACTTTGCTATTGTGAAGAAGCTACAACCATTCTGCCAAGGGTTCACAAAGGTCTTTGCAGATATAAACATGGTGGATTTATGAGTTCTTTAGTGGCTTTCGGATCATATCTTTGTTGTTAACAAGCTCTATAGTGAGTGTTTATTTGAAATAATCTCTTCTTATTTTCCTTTAATCTTGAAAAAAAATGTGTTCCAGTTGTTGTATATATTTTGTAGAAATTGCAAGCTCTGTATTTCGAGCTTTTATTTTTATATCTTCACTTTCATGTACTCTGAAGTTCACAATCAAGCTTGGTTTCTGCATATTCTATTCATTTTTATATTGCTTGACCTGCATTTCAATGGTCAAGGCCTTTCTTATTCTTCACATTGTGATTTCATTTCACTTTCTGTGCTTTTCTTTTACCTATCCACGCCATAAACATGATATTCTCTCTTGAATTTTCTTCTGTATATCAATATATTTATGACCGTTCTGGGTTTTGACTTTGCTTTAAAAACTCATGAATACTTTGATTCCTGTGAATAAAAGCTTTAAAAACAAGCTTTTGAGAGTGTAGTAAATAAGGGCATTCTATAGCTTGTAGATTCTTGAAGTTCTTTTGTGCATTTTGTGTGTTTCTCCTTAAAGTACAAAGGCTAACTAGCTCAATGGTCATGGCCCTAAGTTGTTCTCTATTCTTTCTAGGCCACGACCTTCACATTTCTGCTTGAAACCCTCCAAGGGTTTATGCTATTTCTCAGGAATTGTGTTTACTCCTAACTCTGTAGTTCATTTATCTTTTGGATTTCATATTTTATGGCCATTCAAATCTCAATATTTCTGCCATTGTTTTGAGCTCAAAACCTTGATATATATATAAAACCATTAAGTTTCAGAATTCTGAAAAAGGTTTGCATTTGCTTTAGAAAAATCTATATTCTAAAACACTATATTTTGTTTGTGACTGCTATTTGCATTTGAATCTGGGATTACGGTCATGTCAGGAGCATAATTCCTTTTCTATTCTTGATCTTAATCTAGAAAACATTGTTGATTGTAGAGGAGACAACCAATGTATACATGACTCATGTTATTTTTTTTCAAGAATATCAATGACTCATCTTTATCACCTTATTGCACTATTGTGACTGTTTTCTTCTGAGAGAACATTTTCTGATTTAAATGCAAATAATCAGACATATTCTGTATCTTGTACTTTGAAGATATTGCTGAAGATTTTTTTCATGGCTGTGATATTTCTCTATAATCTTTGCGCTGTCAGCTATTCACTTAGAATTGTCAATTGTTGTATTTTGAACTCACTGTCTTCTTATCATGGTTAAAGGATTGTCCTTACAAACCTTTAATACTCTCTTAGATATTAAATGGTTGAATGAGGAAGATGATGCACATTTGGCCTTTGCTATAGTTATGACAGTAACTCAACTTCTTGTGCATGTTTTGTCATTTATTTACCTTCCTCACTGCAAAATGTCCTTTAGAAGAATGTACCTTTGATTAATCAGGTTGACTTTAAGATTCCTCAAGTATTTTAATAAGCAAAGGCTTATCATTAATAACAAAGATGTTTTCATTCTATGGTTGATGAATATCACTGCTTAATTTTATGACACTGCAAGATCTTCTGCATTATGATCATGAAGTAATCATGATTGATATCAATTTTTTTCCAATGC
Source organism: Sequoia sempervirens (assembly GCA_007258455.2). NCBI lineage: Eukaryota > Viridiplantae > Streptophyta > Pinopsida > Cupressales > Cupressaceae > Sequoia > Sequoia sempervirens. The sequence continues at coordinate 420,880,751 of VDFB02058242.1, read as the reverse complement.
AATTCCATATGCACTTAGAATATTCATAAAATACTTTGCATAGATTAAGATTATGCAATAATTACTATGAGTTGGGCTCAACCCTTGTGGGAGCCACATTTCCACCACTCATTTTGAATTAAGGCATGATTACACCTGTAGCTGCACATGAAGCAAACAAGTTAGAAAAGCATGTATACTTTAAGTATATCTGATGATTTCACTACTTTTTCTGGTACATTCAAGATATGGATGTTTGTTTAATGCATATTAAGATCAATTTATACATGAATAGGTAAATGATCATGTATGGTGTGTAACCTTTCATTGCTTAGAGCATTTCTCTAATACATTGCTTTGACTAATGTAGCAAACAGGGGTATCAAGGAGCTAGGAAAAGACTAGGACAACTCGGGCAGCAGCCAGACAAGAAGATACAACAGAACCAGTCATTCTCAGGCAATGACTGGTTACCCTCCCTACATGCACATTCTTTTTCTTCATCTACTTATTCATGTATATGTTTATTTTGATTTGCATTGAATAAGCATAAGTTAAACTCATAGCTTGTGTGAGTTAAATGAATATTTCTATTCAATAAAATAACTTTTCTAGAAGAGATTTGTAAAATATTTCTTATGTTATATGAATGTGTATAAATGTAATGATCTGTAGTTGTAATCTTTCTTAGATTTTTCATTTATACATATGAATGTAATTTAGGAGGGATAATAAAACTATTACCTCATTTTTTTAGTTTTAAAATCTATAAGCTCAACCTGATTTGAGCTATAAATGAAAAATGGGTAACAATAGGAAAATGATCAGCTCCAAAGACAAGCAAAACCTTAATTTCCAAGGTGAAAGGGAAGGTACTTAAATCCCCTTTGAATAAGTACCTGTACAACTTTTCAGCTATACAACAAAATCCTTTGCGTCTATTTGTCTAGGTGAATTTCCCATTGCTCATAGGAATATCGATCAACATGTTTCTCTCCAAAAAAAATCCAAAGTCTATTTTTTATTGTAATTTCCTTCCCACACCACCTCACTTATCCTTTGAGCATAGTATTGCATTAAAATCCCCACCAATTAGACTGAATTCAAAAGCCAGATTGCAGCATATTGGATCTAGTTCTTTTCATACCTCCTAAATATAGGAATTCTGTTCATAGACATTAACTAAAAGAAAACTCAAATTTGAAGTAAGGCTTCTTACCTTGCATGTTACCCATCTTTTTTTTGTGGTAAATTTTTATATTAGCACTCTTTGAGGCATCCATAGTGTGATGATCCCACCTAACTGACCTTTAGAATTCACTGCCAATAACTTACAAAATCTCATTCTTTTACCAAATTATTTCACCTCTTTTTGGAAATTTTTTGTTTCCTAGATGAGACAAATGTTAGTCTGAGACATCTCCAAATGATGCCTAATTGGGAATTTTTTGTTAGGCCCGCATTTAGGCCCTTAACATTCCAATTCAATATTTTCATCTTTCTTCAAGAAGGGCATCACCCTTCCCTACTTTCAACATTTCACTGATATTTTTTTCCCATTGGCTTCCCCATCCAACTTGATCTTTTCCTGATTAGGGATCCTTCCCCTTCTTTCACTTTCTCCACAATCTGGTGAAGTCTTTGTTGTTTATTTTTGATGAATCCCTAGATTGCCCTTCGCTGGTAGTAACTTTCGAATAAATTATTTCCTTTTTTGTTTTCTCTAGGGGTGATCTCCCCCTCTTTTGACTCTGGACCTTCCTCCTCCACATCAGGGATTCCTTCCCATTCCTCCTCTAGATTTGATTCCTCCCCATTCTCCCCTAATGACACTTCTTTGGCTTCATGAGCCAACTCCACCAATTCTTTACCTACCTCAATTAGGATGTTTAGATCATCCATCCTCATATTATTTCCAATCAGATCAATAACTTTTGTCAACTTAGCATCAAAATTATTTCTTATTGAAATGATGGTTTCTTTACTTGTGCTTCAGAAGCCACTTTTTCCATTGTTTTTGAGGGTTGGTGTTGTGAGCTTGGATTTGAATTTTTAAATTCATTCTTTTCATGGATCCAACATCCCCATCCAATTCAAAGTGTGGAACCGGATCAATATTGTCATCCAAAATTGCTATCAGCTCCAAGGATCGCCATCCCAACATATCAATTAGAGTGTTCCTCAGATGTGGATTTGAAACTAGGGGTTGTCACAAATTACCCCAATCCGTTATAATCTATAATTCTTTCCAATGTGGGCTATAGGGTTTGTTTTCTACACAGATCCTTACATAAATGCTAATACCATCTTGATTCATTCTTTCTTCTATGCACATGTATTTTCCCATATGATTTCCAATTACCTCCAAGATCTTCGTTTACCAAAACTTTGGAGGAAGATTAGGGAGCATGTACCAATCTTGAATTCTTTCCATTTGATGTCGATAGGGATCAAAACCTACTTCCCATCTACTTGAATGTAAAATCCACTTTCATCCATCATCCAAATCCTATTTTCAATATCTTCTCTACTTTTCTGAGTTGGACAAGTAAAAAAATAGCCATTAGCTAGTGCCTTAAATTTCATGTCTTTACCCCAGTGGTCTTGCCACCAACAAATCAAGCTATCCCAATTTAGGTCTTTCCCATACCATCTAACCAATAAGCCATGCTATTCCAAAGTGTGATTGATGGCTTTAGCATGTTTTCTCCATCACCATTGTTTTCTTATTGTCCATCCTTTCTACATTATTAGCCGATTATGGGGAAAGTGATTCTATAATCCATGGTATCCATGGACCTACTTCCCTTTCAGCAGCTTTAGAAAGCGGCCATTGTAGTATCAATATGCGCCTTGCTAGGGTTTTCCCTACCTTGACCATTGATGAATCTTCCATTAGAAAAATTCTCTCCTTGTTGTCTATTCTTGAATTTATTTTTCCGAGGTGGATTGCACCTAGAGGATTCTTACCATGTCAGCCATTCCAACATTTGTTACCATGGTTACTAGTTCTTGTTTTTGGTTTGTTGTGTTTCAAATGTTGTCGCCATTCTTCATTTGCCTTTCGGTTTGAATGTGCTCAAAGACGCCGTTATACGCTATACGCCCAATTTAGAGCCTACTACTACCTTTACGTGCCCTACTTCTGTTAGTGTTTGGTAGCTTCGGGAGATATTTTCTCCTTAGTTTATTCTTGTACAAGGCAGGTCGGCCTTCATATCTTAAATGATATTTTTTATATTTTTCTATTTCTCTAAGGGAGCCGACCTTGAGAAGAAGTTGCCCAACTTGTATTTAAAGAAGGTGAAGACTTGTCATTTGATCATCACAATCATTCACTCATTTCACATCTCTTAGGAGTAGGAGTAGAAGTTCGCCATCATTAAAAGCAGAAGTTCGCCATCATTAAAAGCAGAAGCTCGCCATTTCTTAGCTGTTTAGGCTATCGTAATAGTAGATCCATTGTTAAGGAGAAGTGTCTCCATTCTTTGTTTCAGACTCAACCTTGTGTAAGGCCTGATTGTAAGCAGTATTCTGCGCTTATGTTATCTGATATATAAGAGATTATTTGCTGAGTTTTTCTCCCTCAAGTAGGAGGGTTTTCCTAGGGTAAACGTAGTGTTCATTGTCTTATGTGTTGCATTTTCTGATTGCTTACATTTCTGATTTGTAAAACTAACACTTCATTAGCCTTAATTATAAATTATATATTAATTTTATAATTGTTTATTTAGATATATAATATAATACTATCTAAATAAATTATAAAATATTTAATAAAAATGAAACATTTCATTATTATCATTAAAATAATTATAATATAAAAATTTAAATTTGAATATAAACTTACCTCAAATAAATAAATGTAGTTTAAATAAATAAATAAATGTTTTTTTGATTTTTAAATTTTTGTATTAATAATATTATTAAAAATATATAGTAGTAAAAAATAATATTAGTAGTATATTAAAAAATTAAAATACAAATAAAAAATTAAACATATTAATCATTAAAATTATGTAAATATTAATATATTGATTTTATAATTGTACATTTTAAATTTATAGAAAAATATTATTAGACATATTAAAAATGTTTCTTAAAAATAATTCTATTTTAATATAAAAATATTAATTTTCAAATATAAATTTTAAGTTTTATACTTTAAGCACTAAATTTAATCAAATCAAATTAATAAATCAATTAAATAAAAACTATAGAAAATACAACACTTATAATAATATTGTAGGAAACTACATGTCTATATTCTAGCATGTACATATCTATATTATAATAGCATACTACATGCATATATTCTAGCATATTGCATGCCTATAGTCTACCTTAATAGGAATAATGGGAGGAAATAGAAGCTATACATAAACATACAACATAATAATAACAAAATATAAATATAAATTTAAAAATTTAAAAATTCAAGATTAAATAAATATAATTTGACATGTTTGTTTTAATTTTATATTTTCTATTTGATAATATTATTATAAGATATGATATATTAATATAAGTTATTAGAATTAACTAAATATTAATAAATTGATTTTATAATTATATATTTTATATTTATAAAACAATATTATCTGAGTACATTTTAAAATATTTTTTTAACCAAATTTATTAATTATCATTGTAATAATTTAAATATAAAATTATAAATTTTCAATTAAGAATATAATTATTTTTTATTTTTGTATTAATAATATTATTAAAAATATATAAATAATTCTTAAAGATATATTTTTATAAAGTAAAAAATAATATTAGTAACATATTAAAAAATCAAAATACAAATTAAACATATTTAATTTTTACATAATTATGACACATTAATATCAATTATTAAGATTATGTAAATATTAACATATTGATTTTATAATTGTAAATGGTTTGGTCCATTTCAAAACCTATTTTTCCTCTTTTCAAAACATATTGATTTTTATAATTGAACATTTTAGATTGTAAAATAATATTATATAAATATATTATTAAATATTTAATGACAAATATTTCTTAAAATAAATTTATTAATTATCATTAATGTTATTTTAATATAAAAATATTTATTTTCAATTAAGAATATAAATTTTGGTCATATAAATTCTCAAAATCCAATTTTTAAATTTGTTTAAATTAAATTAATAATTCATTCTCTAAAAAAGAGTAAAATAATAGTTCACCTTTATAATTTAATTTACTTATTTATAATTTAACTTATAAAAGATAATGCATATGCAAGCAAAGCAAATACCATTCCACAAAAACATCAAAATAATAGTTCACCTACTTCTTAAAAATCCACTTATAACACCCAAAACTTTTTGGTCAATCATGTTCACAAGAAATAATTTTTTAAAATTGATAAAATTAAATATTCTACATGTTCACTTTAGGAAGATTAAAATTTATTTCAAGAAGATAACAATTTTCATTTCTAATTGATTAAAAAAAATTAATAATAAGCAAAACTCATTACAATAGTATTGCTTAGGACAAGTACTAAAAAAGAAAACTCTAGAGCTTTCTTTGAATGATTATGTGAAATGATATATACTTTATTTAAGAGTAATTGTGTGTTTGCTTCTATTGATTATTTAGAAAAAGAGGATATGCATATAGTCTTGAATGCATGATTATCATTTTGGAAAAAAAATTTAATGTTAGAAATAGTTGCCTTCATAACACATATTATGCATATCATTAACTAATTATCTTCTATGTAATAATATGATATCATTTTTTTATTTTTTTTATTTTTAAATAAATTTATTTTTTTGCAATAAGAATTTATGTGAATGAAATTTTTTAAAGTTACAAGATATTTATGAAACAAAATAATAGATATTAGGCAGTGATAGGATGAATGGATAGTATGCAGCCAAAGAATGGAGTATTATGCAAAAGAAATGAACAAGTAAATTGCAGATTAATTGGTGTGGAAAGATTAAAAATAGATAAATAATTGAAGGAAAATCAAGGGTGGGATTAAGTGTATGCAAAGTAACAATGAACAACGGACTTGATGATTGCAAGATAATTTAAACTTGCAACTTGTAATTGTTTGTAACTTGCAAATGACGAAATCAATTAAATAATTAGATTTTCAATAGCATTATTTGATGGAAGTTGAATGCTTGAGTTTGTATCCGTTTATTATGCAATATGGATTCGAGTTCCATTAACAAATAAAATTGTTGAATTGAGTTATTGTTTGGTTGCGAGATCGATAGGGTAGTTTGATAAGGTACCCCAAATTTACCTTTCATTAAATGTTATGGAATTTTTTTTTGAAAGTGAAAACAAAGCTATGAAAACATTAAAAGGAGATAGAAAAATAAAGGATAATATGATCCTTTGATTAAATGGAGATTAATGAAGAATATTTATAAAAAATCTTCTAAATGAGAAGGGTAATTATATTTATTAAATAATTAATTAAAGGAAACCTTTGTGAAAGGGTGTGATGGTCTAGAAACCACACCTTGAGGCTTATATAAAGCATTTATGTGAAATTTGGAAAGATCATGGAGATTACTCCATGAAGAGGAAGATGGTTTGGTGGGTTATGAATATTAGAGGAGGGGGCACACAGAGTGTGTCCAACTCGAGGTACAAAGTACACTCAAGATTGTCTTGGCTAGGGTTTTGATGCATTTGCATGGTGTGTAAGCAGACTGTGTTTTTACACATTCTTTGATGTGTGTCATAGCTATGAGGACCAATACCATTGAAATCTTCCTAGAGTAGAATGAGCTATCCAAGTGTTGTGATTCAGATAAATACTAAATTTATTCAAAGATATTTTAATTATAAATGAGATGGAGTTGATTCAATTAAATTATTTTATGATGTTATTTTTTCTCTTGATTTTTTATTTATTTTTATTAGGTAAGTGTTGTCAAGGGGACAACGCCCAAAATTCAAAAAGAGAATAAATGCACGCCCTTTCCACTAGGGGTGCCCAAACACAAATAAAATTATACTTTCCTTCTAACCTAATAGAACCTGCATCAACCCAAAAGTGGGTGTGGCCACAAATTATCCCTCCAAAGTTCCATCTTTCTTTGACGATCTTAAGGACATTGGATGTTTTTGTTTTAAGGATGGGGATTTCTTTTTCTTCACCTCCATCCAAGCCTGTTGGTCATCCAAGGAGGGATGCTGAACCAAGCGCGAATCCGCCAGCGAGGAAGAACCCAGGTTGCAAACCGCCATAGTAGCTGCCAAAAGAGAAGAGGAAACAGTATTGGAAACCTCCAAGGATGGAGATGTAATGTGTGCATCATCTTGCTTTGATTCTGGCACAAAAACCAGAACATGACAGTAATCCACAGTCGAGTGGGAGGAGACCATAGTAGGAGCAGATTCCTGAAGTGAGGAAGTGAAGTCGCCAGCATTCTTTATGGAAGGAGCAACATCATAATGTCTGGACTCAGCCCCAACCCACCATGAGAGGCTGCATTTAGGGGCAACACTGGCATTCTCCCCAAAATTCCTTTTACCACACTGTGCAGCAACATGTTCTGTCGCAAAGCAAATTCTACATTTGAAAGCTATCTTTTCATAATCTATTGGTTGGTGCTAGCACCTATTTCCAACTTTGAGAAATATTTCTGTTGGGAGGCCACTTGAAACATCCATTTCTACATAGAGGCGAGAAAAAGTCAAATTTTCATAGTTGATTGTTTCTTCGGAGAGACCATGATATTTCCCCAAGCTATTGCCAATTGCTTTCAGACAGTCAATTTCCCAAAACTGTAGTGGGAGGTAAGGTAGTCGAACCCATAAATATGCAGATGCAAATGATTCTGTGTGTGGATCAAAAGAAGGGGACCAAGGTTTCATAGATAGAATATCCCCTTGGAAGAACCATGGTCCAGTTTTTAGCACCATTTCTTTGTCGTCCATAGACTCAAATTCTCGGATGAAAAACCCCTTCGCACATGGGTAGATGCTGATTTCATTTTCCAAATAGTCCTTCCAATTTGCCTCAATCCATGAATGGAGGTCACATAATTTAGGCCAAACTTTAGTGAATCAACATACCAAGGTGTGATCTTGCAAGAAATCTTCTTTGTCGCATACAAGGCCATCTAGACTGAACTCAGGGGTAGAAGCTTGTCGAACTACAAATGGAGGGCACATAGAAGCCCCGCTGTGAGGCCAAAGAGGCTCAAAATTTCGCTTGGTAGGGGAAAACCCAGCAGTCGGTGAGCCCACGGAGAACTACGGCTCATGGGAACCCAAACACGGAGAGGAAGGGTGGGCAGCAAGGGCATCGACAAATATTTTCTTTCTGCATTCACCGCCATCATGGCACAGACCAGGCGAACCAAAAAGACTCGCAATGCCATCATTCAGACCCAACAAATCGGCCATTGGAGACCTAGGGTTTCGCTCGGGGATGCCTTCCCCACCACACTCCTGGACATGCACAGATTGAGGAACCGAGGCAGATCCAACAACGGCAAGTGCCTTCACCAATTTCGCCCCGCCATCGCCATGGTTTCTCACTAAGTGAAGCACGACGGGAGTTTGAGCAGACGTAGGATTTTTTGGAGCAGACGCCATGATATTGGATTAATTTTTTTCTCTTGATTATTATAATATTGTTAGATGTCAATTTATATATTAATGATAATAACCTTAATGTGCTTAGGTATTATGTTAGTTAGCATTGATAAATAACCATTTCATACATTTGTATTTAAATTATAGATATACTTTATAATATTTAAAACTTAGATAATAACACTAATAAAATGGTTGTTATATAAAAATTAACTCTAATATATTAAATCTGTCAAATTTTATACATGGGGAAAGTAGCGTTGCAAAAAAGATAGTATCCCAATTTACTAAGGAGACACGATGCTTTTGTTTAGTTCCAAACCAAAGGAATATTCTTTGAATTTTCTCAAGTTTATCAACCCAAGTTGTGGGCATAATGAGGAGGGTTAGGAGGTAGACTGAGGTGTTCTAGAGAGAGGCTTTAAGAGCATTAAATTGAGAATAGCTCCTTTCCATGTAGCTAGTTTTCATTGAACCCTTTCGAGGTTGGTCCAAACAAAATTCTCCACCTTCCCAGTAGTTAATGACATACCCAAGTAAGAGGAAGGTAGAAGTTGATTTTGACACTTGAGAACTCTAACAATTTTGAGCTACAAATGAGGAGGAACATGCAAGAAGAAATGAATAATTTTTTCTAAGTTAAATTTTTTGACTTGAAATAAGAGAAAAATTAGTTAGAATATTGACCCAAACCCTAGCTTTCACTATGACGGCTTCCCCAAAAAGAAGAGTGTCATCAAAAAAATGTTGATGGGAAACTAATTACAAAGAAGAGGAAAGTTTGAAGTTTTCTCTCCTCATCCCTTCCTCAATATTCCTTCCCAAGATATTAGTAATAATAATGAACAGAAATGGTGAGAGAGGATCCCCTTGTCTAATCCCACTGGAGACTTGACAAAGTGACCATGAGGAGAACCATTGATGAGGATTGAGAATGATGTAATAGAAACACGAGTTTATAATAATCTAAGGATCTTACCTTTGAATTCTAACGTTTGAAGGGATTTAGATAGAAAACACCAAGAAACCTTGTCATAGGTTTTAGAGATTCCCAATTTTAGGACCATACTTTCCTTGTTGATTTTGTCCATGGAGTGAAAGTTTCATCAACTAGGAGGATGACATCAATTATTTGTCTACCAAACAAAAAACCTTTTTGATTGTGATGATTTCTTTTATCTAGGAAAGGTGTTGGACCACATTGATCTACTGAGAGGGGGGTGAATCAATAGATATTGAAATTTTTCTTCTCAACATTTAGTGTAGATTAGTTATTTGAATTTTAATGTGTAGATAAAATATTAATAAGCAAACACATGAGAGAGCACACAAATAGTCATCACATAACACCAAATGTACGTGGAAAACCCAAGATTGGGAAAAACCACGGTGAGAAATGCTGCTAGGATCTACTGTCCTAATCCACCCTCACAATAAAAGTCAGTTACAATGATTTAAGGGAACCAACCCTAAGAAGACACCTATCCCCTGGTTTCAGGAGCAACCACTCCAAGGAAGCACCCACTTCCTACAATGTGCATCTACCTATATATCCAATGGCACCCACCAAATAGATTTACAATGAAGACTATTACAATTTGGATGAAAAATCTATGTTGCAACTTACTTGCAATTGCACATACATGTATGTTGCACTCTTTGCAACCCTTCCTCTGCTCTGCACCTCTTTATCCGCTCTGCATTCACTTCTTTTTCTGCACCCCTTTTCTTTGCATCTACTCCTTACTCGACAATATATCGCCTTTTCTATAATACACTAGTTTGAATGAGCGGAATCCAAACAAAAAGCACCAATACAATCAAGGGGTTTACCCCAAATGTAAATCTAGATTTGAATTCCTAATTTTTGTTTGGTTCAACTTATTCAGGCATAGTGCATTCTTTCTCTGCAATCACATTTTCTACACTCTACCACTCCCAACTCTACTCTACACTCAATACTTGTAGACCACACTACAATTACATAACTTTCTGGTTATTATTTTTCTTTTCTAACAAGTAGACAATTTATCAAGCCGTGCACTACTAACAAATACAACTTGATACTACTATTAGGGTTTTTGTTTCTTCTTCTTCAAGAAGCATACGTTGCATTGAGCCATACCTGCATTAAATTATATCTTAGAAGGTCTTCTAAGATTAGAGATTTGTAAACCTTAAATCAGATATGCATTTAATGTAATACTCTATTCATAAGATTTGAACCTGATCTTTATTCACTTAGCACTCTGTGCCACCATTCTGCAATTCAAAATCACTAATTAAGCCGATTGTTGGAGTGGGTAGACCAATTAATTTCATTCTTCTGATTGGTGTTATCAAATTTTCACCACAACTCAAATTGATAGAGCTGATTAATTCAAGTTCATTTTAAGGTGAAAAGTTTCAATTCATTTCTATAGTTGCTTAAACCATTGCATATATTTGAGTTTTTAGGGAATTGTTTAGAAAGGTGCAATGTGTTTCAGTTTTTCATTCATAATTTTCAGCATAAAAGATTGCATGAGATGTAAAGGAAGTGCTTTCATTTTGTATTCAGTTATTCATTCCATAATGTTCCATACTTTTTTTGCAAAAGAAAAGTATAGAATTGAACAAGAATTGCACAAAATGTTGTTTTATATTCATTGGGATAAAAAGATGAATCAAGTGTCTCACACAAGCCATAGGGAATAGCTGAGTCAACAAAACACAAGGAGTGCACTACACCACTAAAGATAAAGAAGGAAAAGAGCACATAAGAGGGAACATAGCCATCATTTCCTGAATGTGTCTTCAAGTTTCCTTCAATTTTGTTCATCCCTCTTTGCCCCTGTTCTCCAAGTGAACCTGCAAATGATTAGAAAAGCTTTGTTAGAGCTCGGGTTATGAATCCTCCTATATGATCTATCAACAGTAATGTAGAACATTGCATGTGGTGCATTGAATCAGTTGAGCAAAGAGAAGAAGTGTGCAAGAGAATAAAAAGGAGGAAACATCACAAGAACTTTGAACTTAATTGTTTTTAATCTAACATTGTTTGTTTCCTATGCAAGTATATGAAAACTCATGTTGGTGATATGCTTTGAATAATTATAGCATGTGGAGTAAAATGGGATCCCACAAGGGTTGAGCTTGGAATGCTTCCCCTTAAAATTCAAGAAGGGGGTCGAGAAAGGAAAAAAAATCATAATTTCCCAAAAGAGATATGCATCTGGAGGAGTACATCACAAGTGTCATAAGAGCTCAAGCAATTGAACATTTAGGACAATCAAGTCTAAGAATGCAATGATTTGAAGATCATAAATGATCAATTGCTCACATAGACCATCACAAAGAGTACATCATCATGAAATATGATAGTGAATAGGCATACATAATGCCAATCAAAAAGTGGCAATTGAAGAAAATGGAGAAGCTTCAAAACACCATCATTAGGTGTTTCTTATTTCAAAATATTCTATACAAAGATCAAGATTCACATCAACTCTAGTTGTCCAAGAGAAATAAAAATGTATGAAGAGTGCAGAGAGAAACTTTCTTTCTATCAAGCAATGAAAGTGCAAGTGGTTGCAAGTGAAGCATGAAAGCCAAAGGATGAAGAAAAAGAAGCATTGTTGACTGTGGACACAATACACTAAGTGTTTGAGTGGAACAAAGCATGAAAGATCATCACTAATGTAAATGGACTACAAATTGAAGTCTTGTTCTAGCATGATGGTGCTACAGTTGCAAAAGATAATCTCATTGCATCGTTTGATGTTCACAATAAAAGATGAAATTGTGGTAAAAGTGGAACTTGAAGTGCATTTTTCTGAATATTCAAGTGCTTAGAATGGGTGACAATGAACAAGTGACATATAGATGCATCGTGATGGCCAAATGCAACATTGCAAAAAGTAAGTAAACATAATAGATGCAGCACCATGCAATACATTTGGGTGTAAGTAGAGCATTTTTGTGTGTGTTTCATAAAGCAAGTGTGTGCAAATACCATGGCAGCCATGTTAAACAGTGAATGAGGAAGTGCATGGAGAGTATGAGGAAACATGTTTTTCTGATAAGCAATTGAAAAGTATCAAATGGGAGTTGAGTTTCATTATGTTTTATGCACTTCAAGAAAAATGGGAAGCAAGCAATTGTTAAAAACCTATGCATTCGAAAGGAGAGAATAAAAATGCCATTGGAGCAACATGTCCTTTTGAAAGAAAATACTACAAGGAAATCAACTTGCTTCATTAAGAAGAGTTTATAAGTGAAGTAGAGATTGCATTTTGAATACAAGCAAGTGAAGCCACAGTAATACACACATGAAAAATGAAATCATTTATGCTTTTCAAAACAGTGAGCCAATGTTAAAATAAAGCTAGGGTTTCGAAGCAAAATGAAACAATGGTGACTTTCTCATAAAAACCCAGAAGAGTTCCAAGCTTTGGCCTTTCTTGGAATGGCTTACATTTTGGTTCTCGTTTAGGAAAAAATAGAGTAATGTTTCTTTCTATAGAAAAAGGAATTTGTAATGCAAAGAAACGCAGATGATGCTCTCATTGTCGTGGCCTGAGAGAGACTTTTTCTTCACAAATGATGATACCCACTTGGGGTTTTTGTTTCAAAATACAAATGCAAAAGTAAATGGTAGGGTTTTGAGTTTATTCCAATGAAACAACCTAGGAAAAATGAAGGCAATGAAGTGAGTGGCAATGGCCATGAAGGGTTTTACAAACCCAGAAAATGATAAACAAATACAAGAAATTCCTTCATTCAACAGTAATATCATTTTTCTATCATGGGTCGAGCCTAAGAAACTAAGCTATCTTTTGTAGAAATAAGGGAATACACAAGTGTGGCTATGCCCATGCAAGGCTAAACTTAGAAATTCACTCATTTCTCCCACACAACCTACATATTCTTCACTTATTTTTTGTGAAACGAGCTCAAATCGAGCATATTTAAGAGGGAAATGCACAATGTAGAAAGGAAATGAAGCTTACCCTATGTTTTTCATGGAGAGATACTCTCAAATCCATGCATAGATGCATCCCAAATACTCATAACCAATCTCTCATGGCGACCAATGTAAGCAAGGCATCAACATAGCACACAAAAGAAAGCAAAACACATCAGAAAACCAGTCATGGCCATGGCCTAGAGGCCCAAATTTTCTTCAAAATGGAGTTAAAATATCTCAAAGTAATGACAAATATCTTACCATCGAATTCAAGAGAAGATTAAAAAAAGATGGAAAAGAAAGCAACTTGAAATGGCGAAGTTCTATACTCCAAACCCTAGTCTCCATGGTAGCTCGAGTAGAGCTCTTCTTTTCCCAACTTGGCCGATACAAATGATGAGGAAAATTAGAGATTGGTCTGAGTTTTGATGTTAGGGTTTCCTTCATACCCTAAGTCGAATGTGATTTCTATCACATTATTTTAAAGAAATCAAATGCTTTATTAATGTCTTGTTACCTATGATGCCTAGGTTGAGCCTTACCTTAGTCATTTTTTCTTGATTTTTGAAGAAAATCAAACTAAATTCATATCTTGCCTTTTGGTTTTTGGAGAAAACATATGCACCTTAGCTCATGTTCACTAGGTCAAGCTACCCATGTGCCCTAGTTTCTTGGTGGAGATACGACCCATGGTCAAATTTTATGATTTTTAATAGAAAAGTCAAGTATATAGGAGCTTTTGCTTAGATATTTTGATTTTTGCAAAGTATTAAATTTTACTCAAAATTGCAAAAAATTACAATATTTGAACTCAAACTACAAAAACAGATGTAATAAGAAGGGTTTCTATTTTATTTTTTGAAACTGCAAGTGTTGTAAAACAACATTAAGGTAATGTTTCTATAAATTACTTTAATGTATGTAATTGTTTAAATGCAGTTGATGTACTTGAGTCCTCATTGAAGCTTTCTATTTTGATTTGAGTTCACTTGAGCGAATTTGGAAAAGAGGAAGCAAAATGAACTTTCCATTTTTAGTTTCGAGTTGTTTGTACCTAATTTTGTGGATTTTTTGGATCGATCCTTCAGAGGTGGGAAGTTTCTATCTTTTTGATGCTATTTGGAGTAGTTTATGACACTATTTTTCAGGCTTTTCCCTTGAGCTCAAAAATGGGAAAAGTTGCTATTCAGAGATGCAGTGAAGTTTTTTTTTGGCTATTTTCACCATTGTGACACTTGGAGGCTATAAGTTGGAGAAAATTTTGATTTTTTTTTCAGTTCAGATTGATGGTTTCTTGCTCTCCTATTCACTCAGAGAGTTTTGTAAAATTGTTCTTGTACTCAAATTTTGAATTTGTCACTCTATCATTTCAATAAATAGCAAGATTTCCTTTCTCATTTTCTTGTCTCAAATCTATAGTCACAATTTGATGTCAACTGTGATTCAAATGTAGAATCCCCTTTATGTCTTGTCATTGTAAGTTTTTTTGCAAGGGTTTCATGTGTTTTAGGTTGCATTTTGTGTTCTGTTTAATGAACCTCTATGCAAATCACTATTAGAACATGTGCTTATAGGGTGGGATTGTGAGAATCAAGGTTTTAGAAATATTATTATGAGTGGAAAATTGTCAGAATCTTCATATTGCTGGTGAATCACCTTAGGTTTAGGATCTTTGTTTTTAGTTTTTTTCCTTCTACCCCTTTTCCCTTAAGGTCTAGTAGATTAGGTGGTTTATTGGGGAACCAACCCACTCTGGAGATTTGCTCTCACCTACAGATTTACCCACAAATCTAAGAGCATTTCCATGTTGCAACAGGATAGGTAAGTCTAACTTAGCTAAGGGTGCAATCCTAATTGCCAACAATTTTTGGCACGCCCAGTGGGACTCTAGAGTCTTGTATTTAGAGTTTTTTTTTCAAAATTGTAAGTTGTTGTTTGGTGTATGCAACAGTATATTCTTCCTATAGATGTTTCAAAAAAATACTTGGTGACTCCAAATTTTTGGTTGCATTGCAAATTTAGTGCAAAAAAATTATGAGAAGGATGCAAACCCATCTAGTCCAACTCCCTTTGAATATTTGCAGCTCTCTCCACCAAGAAGGAGAGGCAGAACACTAAGGAGGATTCTTTATTCAACAAGGAGGGTGAAGTCCACACCTCCGAAGCTCAGTCCTATAGTTTTTGTGAAGAGGAACCCGACTCCTGTATGTCAAGCACCACCTATGGTGAGACAATTTTCCTTCACACCATTTAATGGGGGCAACCTGTTATTGTTGGCTTAACATGATGACATCCCAATTTCTGCACTTAAGGGACTACCGTACTTCATTGGAAAAGACCAAACCATCCCTATTGAACATATCCAGGATGTGGTGACCCTATGCTTGGTGCACAACATGACAGAAGAAAATGTGGCTATAAGATTTTTGGTTGCTTCATTGAAGGGGAAAGCTCTTCAGTGGTTCAAAGGGCTTCTGGCCAATTCCATTGCAACATGGGACCAACTTGGCAATGACATACATTGGTAGTTCATGGATAAATAAGATCACCTTTCATTGCTAGAGCAGCTGAGCACCATCAAACGGGCTCCCCATGAACACATGGTTGATTTCAATTATCAGTTCCAGAGAACTTGGGATAGGATCCCTCTGATAGTTAAACCCTCACTCAAGCATGCTTTTCTATTCTTCCTAAAAGCCCTAAATAGTGAAATTTCAGTTATGATACAGTCCATGGGAGGGATTTCATTGCTAAATGCCTATGATATCACAATAAGGGAAGAAAATTGTCTCATTCAAGCTGAGAAAATAGCCCTGAGACCACCTATGCCTATCTTCCCCAAAATTCAGCCACCTATCCCTATGAATTTTCCTCCTATAGTTGTTGTACTGCCAGTCCCAGCGATAGGTTATCAGGTTGTCATTCAAGAAAATGTCATCCTAGACCAGACCAGAGAAATTCAAGAAATATAGAATATGTTGCAATCTTTCGGTAAAACCTTTAGTAATGAATTTGTGAGCCTTAAGAAGCAAGTTGGCTAGGAACATAGGCCTTACCAAGCTCCTTATCAACCAAATCAATAGAATAGGCCACCTTTCTAAAATGATTTCCAAGGTCAAAAGAGGAGTTTTAATCCCAAGCCTTTTTCACCCTATGATCCCAATGTTGTTGGCCCCTCGAGGGAACTCATACCGCAGAACAACTTGGCCCAAGAACATGATTGGTGCTACTTGTGCAACCAACCACACAATCAGGTTGTGTGTATGAGTAGGATGGAGAATCAAGCTCTCATGGTGCAAAATCATTATGCTAGCCCAAATAATTTTCCAAGCAAGAATGTGGAACAACAAGGAAACTCTGAGGTTGCTTTAGTAAATTGGAAGAGTACTGAGTTCTATGGAGTTAACCATTTTCAAGGTCAGAACCAGCAAGGTTCACCCATTTTAGCAAATACGAGGTCAAAAAAGAGAGCAGTAGAAGTGGATCATCAAGTTGTAAGTTTACAATAGCAAGCTGCAAAGGACAAAATTCATGCCATTCCACCTCAAATAGTCCTCACAACACAATCGAAGGTGCAAATTCTATAGAGAGGACAACAAAAGGTAAATGGCGTTGTTTCTCCTTTAGGACATCAAAAGGTAAGTCCCGTGTCCTTTAATTTGGTTGAGCACTTAAAGAAAGCTATATTCAGCATATCTATTATGGATGCATTACATATCCTAGGCCAAAATTTTTTATTATAAGATGCTTTAGTTGAGATTTTGTCTTCAGATGTTGCTAATGCAGAAAAGAACAGGGTTGTACTTGCGAATAGCTCAGAGGTCAAAGGTGGGTAGAAAAATCAAGTGAAGCCTCCACCATTCTATCTAAGCCTTATTATTGGGGATAAGCTTGTCCACAACTATATGATAGACTCGGGTGCTAGTAGCTCAGTTATGCCTAAAAGTTTAGCAGACAAGCTAGGTTTGGTCTATGAACCTGTGTCAAAAGGAGTAGTGCAATTAGATGGCTCTATTTTTCAAACAATAGGAAACATTAAAAACTCGACTCTCACATTGCATGCTTTCCCTAACTTTGTTGTTTCCCAAGATTTCCATGTGATTGAATTACCCCCTCATTTCACACTTTTCCTCTCAAGAAACTTTATTGCTAAATTGGGTGGATTCTTATCTGTTGATTGGTCCCACTTATTCTTTAGAACCAGGTATGGCACCAAAGTGACCATTAGGTCTGAGTTGTTAGCTAAAGACCACAATGATCCATACATCCCCAACCCAATAAATGCTAACCTATACACCACAAATGGACTGGAGAATCAACCCATGACCTCAGACCCCAACACACCCAACAAAGAGGAAAAATTGGATGAGTGGGCTGCCCAAAATCATGACCTTGATCCTTTCAGCCACACCGAGGAGGAAAGGTTAGGAATTTACATAATCTATGAGTCTGATGCAACAATCCCTAATCTAGTTAAAGGCCAAAGTCATCCTTTAGATGGTGACACAAAGTTCTTAAAAGATGAAGTTGTCAAAGAATGGAAGGAGCTACTTTTTGATGGTCAAGTTTTGAATCAAGAGGAAGACCTCAAGGAAGATGAAAAATATGTTAAAGAATGGATGAAATTAATTTTTGAGAATGAAGCTTCAGATCAAGATTTGGAATTTCTCAATGAGGTAAAAAGAGCCATTGAAAACTACTTTGAGAGGGAAAATATTTCCCTTTCATTCAATAGCCAGGAGGAAGATAAAGGGAATCCGTTTTTGTAGAATTTTGAATTTCCTGCTGAAAATTGTGAAGATGCAATCGGTGTTGAGCCCCAACAATCCCCAATTGATTAGTCAGATGAGCTTCCCAAATTTGATGACAAGATTCAAAGAAGCATGTTCATGTTGGAAACAATACCAAGCAATGAACAAAATTTCTATGAAAGATATTTTGAAAAACTCTTGTTCCAAAAAGCTAACATTCAACTAAATGAAGAGTTGAACAACAACATGATAAATGAGTTATGCGAAGCAAAATTTAGAGATTTTATTGTTGGAGACTTTGTGCTTAAATGGGATGAACATAAGATTTAACCTGGGAGGAACTCCAAATTTGATGCAATTTGGGATGGCCCATATGTGATAATAGAATGCAAAGAGCACAATTCATTTCAGCTTTCAAAGTTAAGCGGGGAGGTGCTTCCGAACCCAGTCAATGGGATCCACTTAAAACACTGTTTTTGAGGTTTAAAGTTCTACCCCTGTACTATAGTATAATAGTTGCTGCTAATAAGTGCTTGAAGCACTTTTCTTTTCAGTTGTTTTATTTTCCATAAGTGCTTCTGCACATTGTTTTTTTGGCCACCAGGGCTTGGTGCTTCTTTTCTGCTTGGTTTGGTTTTGTTTTCTATTGCTTGGAGTGTTGCAAGTTTTAGTTTTCAAGATTTCCTAAGTTTTGGAGGGGCTGAGTTGAATCCATGCCCAATGGATCTACATAAGGCAACTGGCTTGATGCTTAGCAAACAAGCATCTAGCAGAGGTTGCCATGATTGTTATCAATTTTTAACAACAGCTCAAATTGACAGAGCTAATTAATTCAAGTTCATTTTCAGGTGAAAAGTTTCAATTCATTTATGTAGTTGCTTAAACCATTGCATATATTTGAGTTTTTAGAGAATTGTTCAGAAAGGTGCAATGTGTTTCAGTTTTTCATTCATAATTTATAGCATAAAAGATTGCATGAGATGTAAAGGAAGTGCTTTTATTATGTATTAAGTTATTCATTCCATAATGTTTCATACATTTTTTGCAAAAGAAAAGTATAGAATTGAACAAGAATTGCAAAAAATGTTGTTTTATATTCATTGGGATAAAAAGAAGAATCAAGTGTCCCACACAAGCTGTGGGAATAGCTAACAATGAAACACAAGGAATGCACTGCACTATTGAAGATAAAGAAGGAAAAAAGCACATAAGAGGTAGCATAGTCATCAATTCCTGAATGTGTCTTCAAGTTTCCTTCAATTTTGTTCATCCCTCTTTGCCCCTGTTCTCCAAGTGAACCTAGAAATGATTGGAAAATCTTTGTTAGAGCTCGGGCTATGAATCCTCCTATATGATCTATCAATAGTAATGTAGAACATTGCTTGTGGTGCATTGAATTAGTTGAGCAAAGATAAGAAGTGTGCAAGAGAATACAAAGGAGGAAACATCACAAGAACTTTGCACTTAATTGTTTTTGATCTAACATTGTTTGTTTCCTATGCAGGTATAGGAAAAGTCATGTTGTTGATCTTCTTTGAAGACTTATAGCATGTGGTGTAAAATAGGCTCCCACAAGGGTTGAGCTCAACATGTTTCCCCTTAACATTCAAGAAGGGGGTTGAGAAAGGAAAAAAAATCATAATTTCCCAAAAGACATATGCATCTGAAGGAGTACATCACAAGTGTCATAAGAGCTCAAGCAATTGAACATTTAGGACAATCAAGTCTAAGAATGCAATGATTTGAAGATCATAAATGATCAATTTCTCACATAGACCATCACAAAGAGTACATCATCATGAAATATGATAGTGAATAGGCATACATAATTCCAATCAAAAAGTGGCAATTGAAGCAAATGGAGAAGCTTCAAAACACCATCATCAAGTGTTTCTTATTTCAAAATATTCTATGCAAAGATCAAGATTCACATCAACTCTAGTTGTCCAAGAGAAATAAAAATGCATGAAGAGTACAAAGAGAAACTTTCTTTCTATCAAGCAATGAAAGTGCAAGTGGTTGCAAGTGAAGCATGAAATCCAAAGGATGAAGAAAAAGAAGCATTGTTGACTGTGGACACAATACACTAAGTCTTTGAGTGGAACAAAGCATGAAACAACATCAGTAATGTAAATGGACTACAAATTGAAGTCTTGTTTTAGCATGATGGTGCTACAGTTTCAAAAGAGAATCTCATTGCATGGTTCAATGTTCAGAATAAAAGATGAAACTGTGGTAAAAGTGGAACTTGAAGTGCATTTTTCTGAATATTCAAGTGCTTAGAATGGGTGACAATGAGCAACAAGTGACATACAGATGCATCATGATGGTTGAATGCAACATTGCAAAAAGTAAGTAAACATAATAGATGCAGCACCATGCAATACATTTGGGTGTAAGTAGAGCATTTTTTGTGTGTGTTTCATAGAGCAAGTGTGTGCAAAAACCATGGTAGCCATGTTAAACAGTGAATGAGGAAGTGCATGGAGAGTATGAGGAAACATGTTTTTCTGATAAGCAACTGAAAAGTATCAAATGGAAGTTGAGTCATTATTTTTTATGCACTTCGAGAAAAATGGGAAGCAATCAATTGTTAACAACCTATTCATTCGAAAGGAGAGAATAGAAATGCCATTGGAGCAACATGTCCTTCTGAAAGAAAATAGTACAAGGAAATTAGCTTGCTTCATTAAGAAGAGTTTCTAAGTGAAGTAGAGCTTGAATTTTGAATACAAACAAGTGAAGCCATAGTAATACACACACAAAAAAATGAAATCATTTTTTCTTTTCAGACCAGTAAGCCAATGTTAAAATAAAGCTAGGGTTTCGAAGCAAAATGAAACAATGGTGACTTTATCATAAAAACCCATAAGAGTTCCAAGCTTCGACCTTGCTTGGAATGGCTTACATTTTGGTTCTCATTCAGGAAAAAATAGAGGAGTAGTGTTGCTTTCTACAAAAAATGGATTTTTTAATGCAAAGAAACCCAATTGATGCTCTCATTGCCACGACCTGAGAGGGATTTTTTCTTCACAAATGATGATACCCACTTGGGGTTTTTGCTTCAAAATACAAATGCAAAAGTAAATGGTAGGGTTTAGAATTTATGCTAATGAAACAACTCAGGAAAAATGAAGGCAATGAAGTGAGTGGCCATGGCCATGAAGGGTTTTACAAACCCAGAAAACAATAAAACAATACAAGAAATTCCTTCATTCAACAGTAATATCATCTTGCTATTATGGGTCGAGCCTAAGAAACTAAGCTATCTTTTGCAGAAATAAGGGAATGCATAAGTGTGGCCGCAACCTATGCAAGGCTAAACTCATAAATTCACTCATTTCTCTCACACAGCCTACAGATTCTTCACTTATTTTTTGTGAAATGAGCTCAAATCGAGCATATTTAAGAGGGAAATGCACAATGTAGAAAGGAAATGAAGCTTACCCTATGTTTTGCATGGAGAGATACTCTCAAAGCCGCATGTAGATGCATCCAAAATACTCATAACCAATCACTCATGGTGGCCAATGTAATCAAGGCATCAACAAAGCACACAAAAGAAAACAAAACACATCAGAAAACTAGTCATGGCTATGACCTAGAGGCCCAAATTTTCTTCAAAATGGATTTAAAATATCTCGAAGTGATGAAAAATATCTTACCATCGAATTCAAGAGAAGATTCAACAAAGATGGAAAAGAAAGCAACTCAAAATGGAGAGGTTCCAAACTCCAAACCCTAGTCTCCATGGCGGCTCAAGTAGAGCTCTTCTTTTCCCAAGTTGGCCAATACAAATAGAGCTCTTCTTTTCCCAAGTTGGCCAATACAAATGATGAGGAAAATTAGGGATGTTGGAAACACAAGGGAAAAAATTGAGAGGGGGGGGTGAATCAGTTGTCTCAGAAATTTAAACTTATCAATTAACCTTATTCTCAGATTTGATAAATAACCATGAAAGCATAAACCATCAATACATCAAAAATACACATAACGCCAAGATTTTTTACGTGAAAACCCTGTTAGGGGAAAAACCACAGTGGAGGTTTGTCCACAAGATTATACCCTGTTAAAAGTATAAAGAATAAAATAGGGAATGCACATGCATTCAAGTGCACTTCCTAGATCTCACTACTCAAATACAATAAGGAAGACTCACTGTCTTACAAAAATATTTGGATTACATCCACAAGATTTTGAACTAAGAAAATAGCATCTGTTAATGCCTAATTACGGTTCCAGTTAAGCACATGAACACTTCTTCACACTCTGCTCACTCTACTTTTTCCTTCGAATGATTAGGAAATTATTCACACATCTCATACATGCCTCTACCTTCAAATGGGATAAACAATCCCTTATATATATCTACAACAAGAGATTACATCACTACATGTCGGCCTCAACAAAATAATAAAACATATGCAAACTATCGACCCAAAACAATAAATAATTTTGAATGTGAATTGACCAATGTTGGCCACAACATAATAAAGACCCAAAACAAAATTCTTGAACATGAAACACCTTCAAAAATTATTCCTCGAAGATCCACAACACACTACAACACCTTGTCGGCCATGAACATGAAAAACATGAACACACGGGAGAAAATCTCTAATTGCGAGCACAATGATCAATGCGGATGTGAAAAATAGATAGAGCATGATCTAGAAACATCCACAAACATCATGAATTGCTAGAGAAGCATCCACAACAACTGAACTTACTAGAATCACATCATCTTCATTCAGGAACACCACCTGAAGCAACAAAATGACTGTCAGAACACAACTTCTTATAACTCGATAAAATCTTCATGTGGATCTCTAAAAATTAACGTGGATAAACTATATATACTCGACAAAAAACCCTTAATCCAAATCCATTGATCATCAACGTACTGAGCTAACCAACAGATTGAACTTCACTTCACCACTGACAACCTATAGCTTATTTCATTACAATTTTCTCAATATCCTTGACATATACAACTTCTAATGTCTTCAAGGTCAATAGTGTTGACATCAATGACAACCACATATCATCAACACAACCACAACATCCAACAATCTCCCCCTTTGGCATTGATGGCAACACATGATGTGAAAAACATCATCAACGCAACTATCTTTAGCACTTTCTCCCCCTAAGGTTTTGACTCTTTTCGCCTCAACTCTTTCATGCGGCTCTTCTCCCCACATGACTCTTCTCCCTAGATAATTCACAGTTTTTCACATGACTCTTCTCCCCCTTTGACATCAGTGACAAAGATTGCTTTTCTCCACACAAGCTCTAAACCACATATTTGAACATCTGACTACTCCCCCTAAGTAGTAACCACCACAACATCAATCCAGATCAAGATATGATTATGAAATGCACAGACTGATGCAAGTTAATGCATCTTAGTTTTGATTAGGAGGGGTGACCAACCCTTGCTTCCCTCTGAGATACTCAAAAGTATGCTTAGGCAAAGGCTTTGTAAAGATGTCTATAATCTGTTCCTTCGTAGGCACATACTCCAGTCTGACTTCCTTTTCACTCACCTTCTCTCTCAAAAAGTGAAACTTGATAGATATATGCTTGGTCTTTGAATGCAACACCTAATTCTTAGAAATGTTAATTGCACTTGAATTATCACATAATATAGCAATAGGTTCATCATACACAACTCTGATATCTTTCAACATCTGCTTCATCCACAATACTTGAGTACAATTATTAGCAGCAACAATGTATTCTGCCTCTGTAGTAGATAAAGAAATGGCATTCTACTTCTTACTTAACCATGAAATCATCTTCTTACGGTCCAAGAAAAATGCACCACCACTAGTACTCTTTTTGTCATTCATGTCACCTGCACAATCGATATCGATAAAGGAACTTAAATTAAGATCATCATCTTTAGGATACCACAAGCCAAAATTAATTGTCCCCTTGAAGTATCTGAAAATCCTCTTCACAACAGTTACATGAGATTCCTTAGGATCAGCTTGAAATCTTGCAACAATGCATACAACATTCATGATATCTAGTCTAGTTTGAGTTAAATAGAGAAATCCACCAATCATTGATTTGTATCTAGTCTGATTTTCTTTCAGAGAATGTCATCGCGTAATCAGCACATTTAGGTCTATAGGTGTACCAGCGGCTTTGAATCTTCCATGCCAAACTTC